>OX371224.1:30996211-31568831 GCA_947310385.1 Nephrotoma appendiculata | reverse complement strand
ATAAACACATATTTGATTTGACGACTACCTAGAGGCCTCCCAACAATTTAAATTTGAAAAGTAAATAAAACTTCATTAACGAAACAGTACGGCACTGAATTTGAGAAGCTTTTTGAAGGCACCTGAATTTTTTTGAATGGTATGAGTCATTTATGAATGCAAATATTGCTGGCACACGACTTGTACACCACCACATCAAAATCCAGAATAAGACGATAAAAGGTCATACTAACCATATCAATGGATGTGATGTGGTAAATAGTACAAGTCTAACCAAGAAGCTATACCACTAACTAAGTCTAGGATGGGAATATAACTTAATCATATTCCGGAACTACGGCCAAATATACAAACTACTCTGTCTAATAATCCGATGTAGCCGATTTACAAATAAAGACAGAATAAAATAAATACAATTTCAACCTAAAAAGTCATTTTGCCCGCACGAAATTTGTAAAATACTAAAGCTAATTTGAGACGGAATGCGAAGGAAGATACCCTTTCTTGAAGGCACCGAAATCTATTGAACACATAAAATAAACCAATAAAAAATTACTGGCAACGGCATCTAATATATGAATGACCGTTTGGGCTGGTTTGCACCAACTGTATTTTTTTTAAATTTGCCAGCAGAATATGATATGATATGGCCACTGAAATGGAGATGGAATAGTAGTTTTCTTTAAATATCAACAATTCATGACACAGTATATAACGGCTGGGTCATTTAGCAGTTTCTTCTTCAAAATGTAATAAAATGAACACAAATCAATATTTATTGATGGAATCTAACTTCATTCAAGTGACTGCCTGGCCTAGCTAACCTAACAGTATACCATCCTGTGAACCAAATTTTTCACTATCTTTTTGATGGTTTCAGCATCTATTTCGCGAATACAGCAATGTTGTGCTTAAGAGTATGCTGAACAATTAGTGGATTATTCTCCGCATAACATCGATCTTTCAACTAACCCTTCACAAGAACAAATTTAATTACGTCAAACCGCAGCTGCGTGGAGGCCAAAACAGTTGAATATACATGGTTTTCGAATTTAGTGTGCAAAAGATCGATTGCTTGATGGCTGGTGTGGTATATCGCCAAACAAACCAACATTTCTGTAAGTCCATACCATCAATTCAGGCCACAAAAATCGGTTATCATCGTTCGTTATCATCTATTACACAAACCACACCAAACTTATATTCGCTGAGGATGAACTGGCCACGGTTACGTGAGGATTTTCCGAACTACGAATTAAAATGTATTCTAAGCGTAAATATATCTAACATTCAACTGCAAAGATATGAAATCTGTGTTTTTTTCAATATTTTGTCCAGTGTCAAAATAAAATATGATATAAAAAGAAACCGCTAGATAGACCAAAATTTATAAAATGTTAACTAAGTTTGAGAAAAATGAAATTAATCGTCGTCTAACACCAGCAAGCCGCTCTTCGTAGCCGTTTATGACTGTATTGAATATTTACGGAGTATGAATTATAAATATTTCAATGGTGAACAAATTAATTGAAGCATTGCAATCCGATGGCAGCAATTCCAACGACCATTCTCCAAGATAATCGACCTGAAACAGAATTCAGCCGATACCTAGAGCAGTAAAACTCAAAGCATTACCATATTTAGTATTATGATGGCATAAATCTCCTGGGTGAACCAAATTTTGTTGGCTTAAATTAAACTCAACAGAAACGAATGCAGTAGCTTACTGAACAACCAACGATGGTAACTTTCTCTCTCTCTCTCTCTCTCTCTCTCTCTCTCTCTCTTTCTAGATTTCACGTCCGATGAAAGGGTTTTATCGTCCTTTAATTTTTTACATTATTATGCGTAGATGTTGTTCGTTGTCGCCATGCCAGCGAACTCGGGATTTTTCACTTCGAGTTACAACGGCTGGCTGTTGTTGAAACACTTTTTTATCATGCGTTGTTGTTGTGGAGTCCTAGCAACGTGGCTCAGTCAGTTTACTCGATTGGATTTCATGAATCCGATGATATTGCTACCTCTGACAAGTTACTCTATCTAGTGGTTCATATTAATCGGATATTCCTTGTTCGTAACTTTAATTGGACCAAAGGTGAAACGAATGTAGTGATCAAGGGGTATCAAACTGTCCCAGATATCGCTAGGTCTTTGGTCAAGAAGCATGATATCATCTGCATATCCAAGAAATTAATTTAAAATTTATGATTTAAAAGTGCAACGCAAATAACAGAATTATCAAAACAACAACATCACTTAGAACGTTATCTTTCGGAACGTACAGAAAATTGCGTTCCAACCAAGAGCCCATTGTGTTCTTTACTGCTCGCTGACTCGACTCCATTCTCAATTGCAAACATTTTCTCAGAAAAATTATGTTGTACCAAATATACTCAGGGCGCAAACCTCTTGACTAATATTACGACAACCAGCTCATTTTCATAACACGGACCTCCCAGATTTGAGCATATTACTAATTTCATATAACCCCTTTCCCCCTGGAGAATTTTGGTAAAATTTAAATTTTAGAAAAAATTTGTACCGGGGCCCCTTAAAAACCTTTACACATTAATATCTAATTATTTTATATAGATAATTATAGTACATTCTTTTGTATAGCCACTGTTCCAGGGCGTTGAAAAATAATTTGCACAGTTTTTATACTTTCTAATACAATCGTTAATTGGTAGGACTACACAATTTTGGGTCAATCCGACTTGAGCACGTCAACATTTTTTACATGCAAATAATAGAAAGCCATCCTGATTAACATTTAATAAACTGTCCTCCGTATTTGGCGTTCAATTTGGTCTTGGTCGCTCTAATTGTGCGTTCAGTGCCATTCGCATTCGAGAGATTTTAGGTAGAATTTCTGAAACATTACAATTATACGACCATACCATTATACCATTTGCGTATTGCAAAATACAAAATTACTTATAATTTTAATTGGCTGCATTTTGAACATACACTTAGCGATTTCTCTTTGTAAAACTAACTTTTGCTTGCGATAGACAGAACTAATTGCTCATTAAATCATTCTATAGTTTATTTACCAACTTTTGTGCAATCAAAATATATTTAAAAAATTACATTTTTTTCTCTTGTTCACGACTTAAAACTTTATAAAAATTATGTTGAAAATATTCAAAAATCAATTAGCTCGTAAAAGTTTTGAAATCTCATTAAACATTTATATACGATTTTGAAACAAATTTTAAGCTAATTAGAATATAAAATTTTCTAAAATGGCGTACTAAATGTAGAAATAACTTTCACCTATATATGTATATACAACAACAACAACAAAAACGTTGTTAAATTTAACATTAAGCCAATTTACACTAACCACAAATTTTCAAAAATATTACTTTTTCTCTGTATAACTAACATTTACCACAGAACACAAAAAGCTCTAACATAAAAATCATTTTTCAAACATGAAACGTGATATGCTTACTTTATAATATAAAGACACATAATATTCCCACCACTCTCGTACAAACTGGTAGAACTTTTTGATTTTCGTTTGGAAATGTTGTGTTTGGTGGTTTCTGTTTCTAGGATTTTATTTTATTTTTTTTGCTAATTCTTTATACAGGAGCTTTTTTCACTGTACGAGTATATTTTGAGAAAAAAAATTATAGGAAATTAAAATATAATATAATTAATAATATTTTACAAAAAAATATTTAAAATTAACAGATAAACAATTTAGTTAATCGAAAAATAAGAACAAGGGAAACGATTTTTATATACTCAGCATACCAATTTGTGTAAGCTTTAAGAGAGAACCATCGTAAACCCAATTTTAATTTAAAGATATAAAATATAAAATTCACCTCGTCTCTTTATGTTTATAATACTTAGGTTTATTTAAAATATTTCCTTATTTATTAGTCCATGTTCCATTAACTAAGGATAGTTTTACCAACTTTTGGTTTACCCCAACCGTATAAGCACAATACATAGTTATAAAACACTTTGCTTGTTTTAAAATATATGTTAGGTAGAAGATAAAATTAAAATGAGTTTATTAAGTAGTTTAATATTTCAAACTGTTTTTAAAAATAGATATACGGGAGTTTGATTGTTTAACATGTACAGTTAATAAAATTTAAAGTTTTGTCTACGTTTTATTACAGATCACCCCGTGTTGTAAACAAAATTGATTTTTCCACTGCAAAATTTTCATATAAATTAATATAAACGGTAGATAGAAAGGTTTGATAACAGCATCCCCAAATATGAATTTAATGAAAGGGTTAAGTTATTGTTTTACCCATAAATTATCCAAATTTTTCCATTCTGCAAAAATCGATGAAATAAATATATTGAGTGATATTTGTGCCAACACTGTTAAACACCATTTCTTACATTGATTAACATTCTAATTTTGTTCATCTATTAATAAATTTTGTGATCAACATAAAGCTATAAAAATAACGATTGCAATTAGAAAAAGCACCATAAAATCTTACAAGTGGCGCAGTGTTTAAAAGTTTGGAACATGGATTACGATCGTTGATGTAAGTGAACGCAATGATAACTTTCTGTATTAGAGAAGAACTCAGCGCTCGGTGAGCTATCGTCCATCACAACGAGCAACATGCAGATGGTATACTGTAAATTGTGTGAATGGTGATGTATGAGTGTGTGAATGTAAAATGGAGTTTCAATTGAGCTTTAAAGGAAAAACAATCTATTGGACAATTACATACATAAAAAAATAAAAAATAGTAAAAAATTTAATACACTTGTTAGTTTAATACACTTTTTGAATGTTGACAATGCTTTTGTGATAATGTTAGTAGGCAATTCTGTTTTTTTTGACGCTGAAGTTTTTGTTTTAAATTAAAAATAATTTAAAATTTCAAGATAAAACAATCTAAAATGATTAGAAGAAATTCATCATTCTCATAGTCAAAGATATATGCACTACAATTTTCCCAAAATGCTCCAGAATCCAGAGAAAGAATAATATTTATCGATGAATCGGGGTTCAATGACACGTTCGGCACGTTATACATTATGTCGTGTAATCGTCGGAACAATGAAATACTCCGCCTAATTTTATTGTTCCGACGATTATACGACATAATGTATAATTATACCCCTGTTATGGTTCTCACCTCACCTCACCTCACCGATCGAGTGACCTCACCAATCCAAGTCGTGTGAGTTAGATTTTTGTATTATGGTGGTCGCTTATATTTTGGTGAGATGTGTTTGTTTATTATGATAATTTCCATTAGTTGTTAAGTTTGAAATATTGTATTTTTGGCGTTTTGGACATACATTTTTCACAATATTGACATTTCATGTGCTTTTCATTAGAAATTCTTATTTTATGCCTATAGAAATATTTTTTTATTATGGAATAATTTTATAAAATGAAATCCTATATAAAAATTATTATGAATTTTTTTTTTACTTTTTTTGATATCCATCATGATTACTTACGTTTTCGTTTTTTGCTATCCATCTTGAAAAATTACTATGAACTCACCAATATATTGTTGGTGAGTATATTTGACACTAGAGTCACCTCACCGCAACAAGTATAATATCAAATATTTCAAAATGGTGACTTCAAGTCACCATTCTGACGTATTTCTCGGTGAGTTGAGGTGAGGTGAATTATCACAATAGGGGCATTAATTGCAGCAATAAACATTCAGTGCATAGCATTTAAAGAAATAATTGTGCATTCCAATGGTATTTTAAATATTTACTGTTAATTTTTGCAAAAACTATTTGAAAAATTGGAAGAAATTAATATTGAAGATGCGTGGTTAATTTTAGATCTATAATGTAAGTCTCAATCCTGAGAATAATATGCAATTGAGAGATGTAATTGAACAAAAAGTTGTAGCTGTTATTACACTCATGTTACCATCAGCTGTTGCTGGAGAACCATTACAAATAAATATGCAGTTAAGTGTTACCAAGTACATATTTACTTCATATATAGGCTGCGGACAAGAATTCAGTGACTGCGCAGTTTTTGCTGCAACTCGGTCAAAAATTCAGTTTTGCAGACAAAGTAACGCAGTCTGACAGATAAAAATTCATCGAACTAAATTAATCTGCGCATTTTATGCAACCACTTTCAAAAGCATGCAACTACTGCAAATGTCATTTATTTGTTTATAACCTCACTTACAATACAAGATGGATGACGATATGGAGTAAGTTTATAAAAAAATTATTCTACTTAAATTTAGATTATTCTAATTAAATTTAAATATTAATTAATTTAATTAAACATGGTTTAATTTTCAGCCACAGCTTAGAAATGCTCTTCGAGTCGGATGCGGAAGAACTCGATGAAGATAGTGGCAATATAGAAAATAGAAATATTACCCTAAAGTAAGTCCATTTACAATTAAATAATAAATTTTTTGTTGATAATGTTTTCTCCCGCGTATAGAGAGAGGGACACATGGAATCCAGACTTAACCAAGATACTAGTGGTTACTTGGCTAGGTATGGAAAAAGAGTCAATTGAAGGCAAAAAGAACAAAAACGCACATTATGGAAAAAATGTGTGGATGAGATGATAAAAGTTATCCAAATTTAACAACCTTTACATTAGATGCCCGTAAAAAAATTAGCAACATGTCGGTTATCTATAATAGAATAAAGAAACGGAAGGATAAATATGGTCGTGGTCCGGTATTTTGCCATTATTTTGAAGAATTCGATTCAGTCTACGATGTGCGTCATAACATAAGACCTCCAAAAACATTTTTTTTGACTCATTCCGTAACGATAACGAAAGCCAACGAGAAGTTGAAAACGTAGAGAATAGAAATTCGCCAGATAACTATTATGAAATTGGAAAAGAAATTTCAAAAATAGGAGCAAGGGAAAGAAAAAGGATGACGAAAAGGAGAGAATGTTGAAAATGAACGAATGTGGCATAATGATATAAAAAGGGTCGAGAAAGAAAAAAATGATTTGGAGCGAGAGAAGATAGGTTGTCTCAAGGAGATGATAGAGCTGATGAAGCAATAAAACGTACAAATGCAGATCATGAAGAGAATCATGACAATGTAACTGGAGCTGTGAACTCTAAAGTACAAAACAATTTTTGTTATTTATAGCCTTTATTTAATAAAGTTAAATTTTTAATTATTTTCATTGTTTCAATATTTCAGTGATATAATCTGTTTTAGTTTTTCTAGCGTGATCTAAGTTGGATGGAAAGGAGTTTGCATAGTAATCCCCCTCTGAAGTTATTTCACAATGATTATCTTCTACCGGATCCAAAGCTTCTTCATTTTAATTAATAAGAAAATTATGCAAAACCACCGAAGCTATCACAAAATATTTGGCATTAATTAAGTTTGATACGTTCAAAAATTTTAATCTCCGGAATCTAGTTTTTAACATACCAAAAGCTTGTTCGATGACCATCCCTTTTGAACTAAACTTCCAATTAAATTGATTTTGTTTCGCATTTAACATACCATTGTCTTTATACGGTACCATTAAATATTTCCTTAGGGGCTATGCTGAATCACCAAGCAAATGGCAATCCGAAGGCAAGTTTACATTTTCTACATTAAAATTCTGACATAGTACACTACTACTCCACACACTGGCGTCGTGACTTCTTCCTGACTATCCAAAAAACGCATCTCTAAATATCAATTCGCTATCACATACCCCCTTTATCAAAAAATTATCAAATTTATCAATAACTCCCTTGGCTTCTTCTCTTGATGGCCACTTAATATAATCCCAGGACATTTTCGTTATACATTTGCAAATAAACAGCACAGTGCCTACAGCAGCGCACTTCAAAATTCCAAATCGATCGGCTATATCTCTGTAGCAATTTTGATTCTGTCCAAATTGTCATTAACAAACTTAGTTTAATTTGAGTTTTAAATTGAGTTTAATTTGCTTCAGTTAAACTGTAACATCCTACAGTGTTACAGTCATTCCATTATAATCCGTATTCTTCTTTTAGCCCATTCTAACTTGTTGATGCATTAGGCTTGAACAATAACCGAGGAAAAAACAAAATGAAGCATGAGTTTGGTGAGACAATGGATAGCCATGCAACTATGCTGCAGATTTACACCGGAGGTACGTTTTGCAACCGGTCCTATTGCCTCCGTTGATTCATAAATCTGTATCTCTCCAAATAAGCTGATCCGCATTTTGATACCGTGCTTTATTTTTTCCTGATGATTCCGTTGTCTTTTATCTTCGTTTAGTAATAATTTTCTATCTAATAATTATTTTTCTTGGTTTTTTCTTCTATCGGTTTTTTTTTTTTGTTTTTTTGGTATTTATTTGGTTTCATGTTACAAACTCAATCTCCCCACTTTCCGTCTTTATTGTCCTTATATAGCTCAACTCGTGCGCCCCTAACGGAAATTTAAGTTATTGTCTATATACAAGTATTACCTCTCTCTTCGATCATCCAACCAGCATCAACATGTTTTGAACTTTGTTGTTGTTCGCAGGTTTTGATCTTTGATTTTAGGTTCAATCTTCTAAAAATACAGGAATATATGATACGTTGTGTACCGATAGTACTGCGATTAACTTGTTTCCGTTTAATTGGACACCATCAGATGGACTGATCTACGACTACGATATGTTGTCCGCGACGGTTATATATGAGTTAATGCAATATTCCATTTTAATATTTATTTTTCACAATGCAAGAAAAATTCAATTTCCGTCATACACAGTTTTCTAATATTTCTGGTTATATAAGTATGGCTAATTAAGTCTTGTGAGGAGATTTATGCAGGTTCGTTTATTTCTAGTGGATTTACATAATCTGGTTTTCGCTGTCATTTAATAGTTTAATACCCTATCCGCTCACATACTTTAAATGCGTTTAAAAACAGAAATCAAATTGCGGAACTTTAATCATGATCTGCTTTGTTTACAGTCTCCTGAGAGTTTAAATTAAACTTTTAAACCGTTGCCTACTGGTTGGAAGCTTTCTATAATTTTCGGTAAATTTTATTATATTGGTTATGAATATAATTGATTAAAAAATATTCTTTCGGTATATAGGATAAATTCTATTGCGAGACGCCCAAATGTCCATTGATTTTCCGTGTAACGAAAAAATCGGTAAATTTGACATTTTCAACTGATTTCAATAGGCATTGCAAAACGTTTAAATTTTTTTTATTTTTCATGCATTTGACGCATACATAGTTACAAAGTTAAAATATTTTCAAGATTTATATAAAAATACATATAACTGCTCCCAGCTCGATAACGGATCATTTTTGCCCCAAGCGCTCTACCGAATTTTGTGGCATTCTTCAAACCCTTTTAAATGGTATGCAACACTTATTTATTCCATAATAAATTAATAATAAACAACCAGCCCCAAATCGGTTTGTTTGTGAACTAAATAACTGATAACTACGGTTTTGATTTTTCCAAGAACTTTCAAATTATACATGATTATATGAGAATGAGAAAAATTAGAAATACCATATTGGTAGTTTTATATGAATACTAAGATGATTCATTGAAAAACGAAAAATTAGCTACTGGTACCGGTGTCAAAACGGTGAATTTCTAATATTTAGAAAATGGAGTGATTTCTTATTGCCGGTACCCAATCCCCTTGAGGTAGAGATCTAAAAAGCTTTTTAATTCTCCGAATTAAAAATAAAATAAGATTGGTGAAGTAATTTTGAAGAGGGCAAGCCAAAATAAAACCTCGTATGCCATTCTAATTTTTTTGTCATTTGTCACGTCGGAAAATATGGTTATAGAAAAACGTAATTTTGATAATTTTTATAAGGTGCATCAAATTTAAGCTTCAGTCTCTACAACTAAGTTAGTACAAACCGAAGCTTAAATTTGATGCACGTAAAAGATAGAGTCGTGCAAGATGCATGTCTCGAGCATTTTGCGATGAAATTTTGTCACCAGATACTGGTAATATTTCTAAATTACGTCCTGTATTACAACCAGTTTCCGCTGTTTCCACTAACAGCTTATCTCGGGAGTGTGCGTTCCGCTAATATACTGATGTTACTCGTAAATCTCAACTTTGCAGCTTTCTAGTGGTAAAGGACGATAACTCCCTAATATATTCCGCCTTTGGACCACAGTAGTGTAATTCCGATTTACCAGAATGAAAATTGGTTATCCCGCTCGAAAATTTTAATTGATCATGCACATCACTGGTAATCTTTTATATCCGACCTCCAATACGGACACAAGTAGAATCGATCGGGCCAGTTCAAAGGATGTAGAACGATTTCTTGAGAACCGGTATGAATTAATACAAGGAAACTATTACATTGTGGTTGTTCCTATGTTCCTAATCATTTCTCGAAATTTATTCTGGTTAAACCATTACGAGAATGAAGCCTCTGAATACCTTTTATTTAAAAAATGAAGTTTTATTGATTCTTTCAGATTATTATGTTGCTATGTCCGCAAGAAAATTGATGGAATGTTATTGGGAACATACACCAAGCAAATAATAGTCTAGCTCTTTATTTTTAACCATTTGTTTGCCCATCTTTATGGTAAGGTTTCTTGGGTGTGAGTCGTCCCCACATTTGTAACGATGGCTTCAGTTGTTTCCTGATTCACATTTCTAAAAAACAAATGAGCGATGCTTGCTTTATGAATGAGCGGTGAATTTAAGCTGTACTGCCCTAGTCTTGTTCTGCACAAAAAGATTTTAAATAGACTGATATCGACCAGCATTTCATTTTCGAATATTTCGGTTTGAAAAATTATGGCTAAATAAAAACTAAATTTAAAATATAAAAAAATAAACCGAGGATAGTGAATATTTGCAAGAAAATGGAATGAAAAATAATAATTTTAGATGACTTTATATTGTCAAGTGTATTGAAAGGGAGTAAAACCAATCAATCAAAACACTTTATTTTGTAAACAAATTTTCGCTATCACATTTTACGTACTCCCCTGCGAAATAAAATATGTATATCTTGCATCAAATTTTAACGCAAAGGTTCCATCTCATGAATATTTGAATATATTGTATAAAATTTGTAAAAACTGTTTAAACATTTTTTGCATTTCGGAACATGCAATTTTTTCCTGTGTTGAAAAATAACATTACATTATATGCCTCTAACTTAGACCTCTCAGTTCAATTTTTTCTCGTCCTTGTTGGTACTGCTAATTTTTTCAAATAGTTCTTAGAAAATAAACTATGTTGATAAAGTTTTTAGAATTTATTTACGACTAATTCAATTTTAAAAATTAAAAGTTATTAGTATTGCCAGATGCGACAACTGCAGTGAAAAATGTACTAGGTTTTATAACCAAGGATTCTTAATTGCAATTTTTCCCATCCTATTCTATAGATGTTGAAGTTCTAGAATATTTTAAGATTTGAGAGTATTTGAAACTTCTTATAAGAGATAATTAAGAAGTTTTTCATAATCGTTCGTGATATTAAGTTATTTAAGATTTTTTCAGCTGTTCGGACAATATTCCTTGTCCTGCCTACCCACACAATTATACTTCAAATCAAGCAAAAATTTTTATCAAAAACGCCATTATGTATTATGTTTTCAATATCATTCATTCATATACATTCTTACTAGCAACATCGTTCTGTCATAATATTCTAAATTAAATAAATTAAAATTAAATCCATATAAAGAAAACATAAAATTTGAGTGATTAGTTTAATTAATATCATTTATTCTAAAAGAAAAAGTTTAAACTACAATAATAATAATAATTAATAATAAATTTAATAATTAATAGAAATTTAAGTTTATTTTTGTTGACGTATTTTTTGGCGCGAATTCAACATGAGCTCTAATTGTGAGAAGTGTCTCAAGGGAATATCCAAAGCGCGGTTTCCTGGTGTTAAATGTGGAGTTTGTGCGAGTCTATTTCATATTAAATGTGCCGGCATATCTGACGAGGTGTTCAGAGAACTTAATTGTGGTTCTACTTCGTGGCTGTGCCCTGATTGTCGCAGCAAATCCAACAGTTCCATCTTGGATGATATTGGCGATGCCAGTCACAATCCAAATTTACTCAACAACGATACCCCAGCTTTAAGCGATGTGGTTATTATCCTGCAAGCAATGAAAAACCAGTTAGACGCGCTTGAAGCCTCAGTAAGTTTCTGCTGCAAAGCACTGGATGACGTAAAAATTTCAATTGAGAAGCTAACCAAGGAGAATGAAATTTTAACAAACAAATATCATCGCCTTGAAAACGAGTATAAAAAACAAGACATCCGTATCTGCGAACTGGAGTTTAAATGTGATGGTTTTCAGCAACGCGAATTGAATTCCAATGTGATTGTTGCTGGTCTTCCGGACAATTCGAGAGATCCAAAGGCTGTAGCTGAGGAGTTATTGAACCACTTACAATGCCAGGAATTAGTATTCAATATATCGAGTTGCGAATACATGTCGTCCAACAAATTTAATAGACAAAATTCACATAAAAGTAAATTTGGTGATGTCAAATTAATCATGAAATTTAAAGATCAAGTTTCCAAAACTAAGGCGATGCAACAAAAAAAGCGTTTAAAACCTACACTATATGCCAACGAAATTGGATTTAAATCGGAACAAAATATTCAGTTATATTTTCGCGACCATCTCACATCTTTACGTCACTCATTATTTCGCGAAGCACTTAAACTCAAAAAGTTATCAAAATATAAATACCTGTGGATTTCTGAGGGCAATATACTCATCCGTAAATCTGAAGGAGCTACCATCAACAGGATCCAGTCAAAAGCCGATATCCGTAAACTTGAAACATTACACCAGAACAGTGAGCAGGCCCTGGATTCCTGAAATTAATTATGAAGCACAAATAAGTATAACTCTATATTATTTATTAAGACCTGTTAACTTCCATTCTCTAGTCTCGCATAATTATAATACTAGTTTAAGCCCACAATTTTTCACAACAAACTACATTTTCTCCTTTTTATTCACCACTCTTTTGTTTTTAATCACCACAGTTTCATTTCATTGTACTTTCCACAATTTATCACAATTTATTATTAACACTTATATAGTTTTTAATCTTAAATTAGTGACACATCTGTTTTTATTAATGTTTTCATTTTTATTTTTGGTCACTGTCAAATTTTATTATATCAGATTTCATTTCGAATTTTATGTTAATCTTACATTTCATATACATTTTCATTGTAAAATTACTTTAAAACCCTACAAATGTTATTTTATTCACCTTAAGTTCTACAATATTAGTTTGAATCCTTGCTATTTTATTTTATATCGACCTAATTTTAAATATTTTTTATTGTTCTTACTACCATTATTATTAATGCTATTATTATTATTATTGTTTCATAAACTATTTCTTATTTTCATAAATATTACATTTCTACTTCATAACTCAGTAATTTTAAGTCTTTTTTTGTTAACACTTTTAGGACTTTTAGGCGCATCTAATATTCTATTAGTTAATTCAGACTGTTCTTTTTGTATGATACTTCCGTGTATTCATTTTGGAATATCTGCATTACCTTCGTGTGATGTAATAGCTTTGAATTCGATATATCAACAGATGAATATAACGTTAACTTTGCAAATTAATTGGCTGTCTGATCTTTATTTGTTACAATTATCTGCTTATTTAGACGTATTGATTGTATTTGTAATTTATTTTTCAGTACATTTCTCGCGATTCAATAACCTTTTCAGTTTTTATGGATAATTGTGATTTTGCGGATTTTTTAATTGTACATCAAAATGTTCGAAGTCTTCGAAGGAATTTTGACGTACTGGTTGCCAATATTAATGCATATAACACAAGGCCCTCGTTTATATTTTTAAGTGAAATTTGGATTCACACTAATGAATTGTCTTCATATAATTTAAATGGTTATACGTTGTTCGGTGCGTGCAATGATTCGTATAGAGCAGGTGGTGTTGCCGTCTTTTTTGACTCAAATTTAGATTGCTCAGTTAGTGCCCATAACTTACCATCAGCCGATATCATAAAGGTTGAGTGGAGATTTTCTTCTGATTTATATGTCTTTTTATGCATCTATCGACTTCAATCTACAGCTGTGAGTGTCTATGTTCGGGAAGTGGCCGAGGTTTTGGGCAGTATTAGGTCAAAAAATCTGTTTGTTTTTGGAGACATTAACATTGATATTCTTGGGTTTCCAAGCAACAGCATTGATTATCTAAACCTTATGTCATGTTTTGGGCTTGAGTCATTGATTTGTACTCCCACGCGGGTTACTGCTTCTTCTTCAACGTGTATTGACCACTTTTTTGCTAGACTTAGGTCTAATGATCTTTCAGGTATAAGAACATCGGCTGTGGACTTAAAAATTTCTGACCACCACTTGATTGAGATACGGTTTAAGGCTTCTCAGATACTGTTACCAAGGTCTAATTTGAACCAAAATTCCACGAGAAGTAGAAAGAAACTCAATCTGTTGTTGTTATATGAAAGGTTGAATCTTATGGACTGGGGGTTCATTTTTAACATCGACAATCCATCTCTAGCTCTTGAGGTATTTTTGGATAATATTTTTATTATCTTGGAACGCTGCTACACTTATTGCTCGTCTAAAATTAAACGCCTGCAGCCTTGGATCTCCTTTGACCTTGCGCAACGTATTAATAAAAGGAATAAACTGCGGTCCAAGTTAAATAAGCGTCCTGATAATGCAGTACTTCGTGATAGCTATAACAGAATGTGCACCATAATTAATGTAGATATCAAAAATGAAAAGGAAACCTATTATTCTAAGCGTTTTTCTGCTAACCGCGGTGATATAAAAAAAAACTGGATTTTAGTGAACGAGATTCTGACTCGTAAACCTAAAACTTCACTAGTCAAATCTATTTTAGCACAGAACGGAGAACTTCTTACGAGTGATCTAGAAATTGCTAATGAGTTTAATTGTTATTTTTCTAGTGTTGCTAAAGATTTAGGTGCTAAATTTGACTCTGTCAACACGTCATCTAGTTTCAATTTGCCTTTTGATTTCGGTCCGACAACGTTTTTTATGACCCCAGTATCTAGTTATGAAGTTTTTTCAATCATTTGTGCTTTAGAACCTAAATACTCAATTGATAATGTTGGCCTGAGTAATTATATATTAAAAGTCATTGCTGGGCATATTAGTCCCGTTCTTGCACACATTTTTAACCTTTCCTTTGAGTTGGGAGTTGTACCCGATCGACTGAAAACAGCAACTATAATTCCCCTTTTCAAGAATGGTAATCGCCTTGATAAAGGTAATTATAGACCTATTGCCTTGCAGCCAGTAATCCTAAAAGTTCTTGAAAAGGTAGTTAAAAATAGGGTTTCCAATTTTTTAGATAAAACGGGTGTGCTGAGTATCCATCAACATGGTTTTCGTCATGGTATGAGTACCGAATCGGCCTTGTTAGATTTTCTAAATACAATCAACACTGGTTTAAATAAAGGTAATAGCTGCGGTGCTTTATTTATTGATACAGCTAAAGCCTTTGATATGGTTGATCACAAGCTTCTGCTATCTATTATGTATGATATAGGGTTTAGAGGAGTGGCAAATAAGTGGTTAGCATCGTATTTAGATGGTAGATCGGTGAGAGTTAAGATAAATGATAATTTAAGCGATCCGAAATTTATTGACGTTGGTGTTCCCCAGGGTTCAGTATTAGGCCCTCTGCTGTTTCTCATTTATACAAACTCCGTATTTAAATTGAATCTTCATGGTTGTTCAACCGGGTTTGCTGATGACATTGCTCTGGCTTACTGTGGGAATTCTCCCAGCAACGTTATTTCGATGATCAATTCTGATTTAAAAGTTTTACTCTCATGGTTCGACAAACATCGCCTGATCTTAAGCCGGAAAACTAAATTCATGTTGTTTAAATTGTCTGGTAGCTTTAATACGTCTATTTTGCCGCGGGTGACTAATCACAGCAGGTATGATTGTGCGTCTAGTGGTTGCCACTCTGAGTGCTTTGATATCGAACAAGTTGACTCGTTTAAATATCTTGGTGTTCACTTGGATACTTGCCTTAATTGGAAAACGCATGTTAATTCAGTCCACCAGTATCTGTCATCAACTGCTAGAATTTTCTACCTTCTTCGTGATTATTGTCCTCCGTCGGTTCTAAAAATAGCTTACCGTGCGCTAGTTATGGCTAAATTGGAATATGGATTGTCGTGCTGGGGTGGTTGTTATGCTGCAACTTCGTATCCTTTATATGTTCTACAGAAAATGATTTTGAGAATATATCTAAAGAAACCAAGAACTGAACCATCATGGAATTTATTCTTTACGACGAATATTTTGCCGTTGAAACATTTGTATGTTTATAAGGTATTGAGAGTTTTTTTTAATCGAAGTGGTCAACAAATAATGAGAAGCGATTTTCGTTACAATTTTCGCGGTAACCATCAATTTCTTTGTAACATCCCAAGATTCTTCAATGACCACTTCCGACGCTCTATTCTGGTCGCTGCACCAACCTTTTTTAATGCGCTACCAATTTACATTAGGAAGGACATTCATTTGAAGTCCTTTTTACCTAGAGTTAAACAATGGCTATTTGAAACTGTTGATATCTCCTATTTATTCAGGGTTATTACATAAAACTTGATGTATTTAGTCACATATTATGAAGTTGAAATTTAGTAGTAAAAGTAGTAGTAATGGTAATGGTAGTAATAGTATTAGTATCTTAGTCATTTTATTGTAAGCTTTTATCACATTTTATTCTCATTTTAATCATTTAATTTTGTAAATATTAGGATTATGTTGTATTTTTATGTATTACGCGAATTTGCTTCTGCCGTTTTTTCGGCACAAAATTCGTTATATTTTTTTTGAATAAATAAATAAATAAATAATAAATAATAATAATAAATTTTTGTACTTTGTGTGGTTTGGACTAAAATTGAGACAATTTTTTTGGTTGGTAGAAAAAGGGATATATTAATTTTAATGGCATCCATACAATGTTTATGACTTTTCTAGTCATAGTAAACAAGATGTCATTTACTCACAATATATCTACCACAAAAAGTAGAAACATGAACTCCCCACCCTTCCATATTTTTAGCCCAAGGGTTCTTGTGTACACAAAGATACACAAACCCTTACAAAAATGAGAACTTCCTTAGGTCTCTTCTTAAATCTAAAATTATGATATAATTCGTCAAAATGATAAGTTATTGTTTTTGGAACTATCGGTACAAAACAAGAATTGGATTTTTGCAATTTGTTCGTTGCAAGCGGATGAGGAGACCAACTTTTTATCAGTACGAAACCAAGCTATCAAGAAGAGAACTAAGGAAGTTCTCATTTTTCTAAGGGTTCGTATATCTTTGTGGACACAGGCACCCTGGGGTTAAAAATGAGGGGGAATGCATTTTTCTACATTTTTGTAGAAATATTGCGAGTAAATGACCTCTTTGTTTGCTGTGACTAGAATAGTCATAAACATTGTATAGATGCCATTAAAAATGATGTTTTGTCCGAAAAGCCGAAAGAAATCTTAAACAGCTTCTATATTATTAAATTTTATCATATAGTTTGAAGTGTTTGCGAAATTCTTTTATTATTCTAATTTGTATTACCAACTATAAAAATATACGTTATCTGTTACAAATTGATTACAAAACTTAACTTAAAATTAAAAAACTACGTTCGATTATTTTAATTTTTACAGTTTTGTGCATTAATAATTACGCTCCCACCATAAAATAAAAAGAGCAACCCATTTTTTCAAAGTCTAAAGTTTAATAGAATCCTGTACCCAAAAGGCGAATTTATAAATATATATCATTCCTTATCTGTAGTCACATTCACAAAATAAAAATTACGAAAAAATGTTAATCCTTTTTAATAACAAAAGCACAATAGTATTAAGCTTTTATTATAACTTTTATTTTCGAATTTCACAAGACAAAACGAACAAGAAAATAATCAAAATTTTAATTTTTTTTATCTATGTATAATGATAACATAAAAAAAATTATCACAAAAAATAAAAATTTTAAAAAATCTTGTTAATTCTTCCATTAAATTGTTGATAATTAAAAATAAAAGTTCTTCGTTAAAAGCACAAACTATTCAGTTTAAAAAATATTGTGAAACATTTTTTATATTGATTTTTATTACATACACACACCCCCCACACAAGCCCAAGTATTTTTTTCTGTGAGTGCCGTCCAAGCGACAAACTCTCGCCCATTTTTGTCTTTTGTGTGTCGTATCGCACTCTCGGGTTTATTATATTACGTTACAGAAGACTAAACAAATTTTAATAAAAAAATATTAACAATCACACAAATATTTTATAATAGTATAGTCGAGAAGAAAATGGGGTGGAAAATTTTCTTTTTGGCACGTTTTAATTGATGGCAATCAAGATAAGTAATTTATACCAACATCATATAACCAACAAAAAAAATAAATGAAAAACATAAAAATTAGCGAAATTATTATTCAATTGGGGAAAAGGCGAGAGGAAAATATGTAAATTGGATATTACGGCACACACTGTATAATATACTTATATTATAATATTGATTATTTAAAATTTAAATTGACTTTTTCTTTTGTTTTTCGTATATTTTCAGATGATGGCACACAATACGACCGTCCAATTAGGTGGCACAGCATTCCTTGTCTGCAAAGTAGCCGGTGTCGACAGAGTGGGTGTAAATTGGGTTTGTTATGAAAATTTGATGTATTGTGTAGTGTATTTGCATGGGATGTACGTTAAAATGTTTTGTTTAAAAAAAAATTAAAAGCTCTTTTTCCATTTACAAAGAAAATTGATAATTGGTTAGGGAGCACTAGCCAAGCTTTATTTATTGAAACATGAAACAAATATTACAAGACGTTTTAACTTGTTCGATGTTATTAATTGATGTTTAATTTGTTTTAACAAATTCGCAATAATCCGAAACTACCAGACAATTATGTTTAGTGTGTTTAATTAGTTATCTCAAAGCATTTAGGCTCTTAATTTGTACATATTTTTGTTTAATAAACTAAATAAATCAAACACTTCTACAGACTGTCAACAAAATCATAACATTCTTTGCGAAGTTTTTGGTAGGCCACTCTGTTTAACTGAACAAAACAGTCCTACTTTGTACAATAATTTTTATTGCTATAGCCAAAGTTGGCCCGAAATATCATCCCGAATTTTCTTGATAAGTTTCTTCACTAAAGTGTAGCGATCCCAAAAAATTTGTACATATTAAAAAACTATAGACAATATAATTTAGAAAAATATAAAAAGATTTGTTAGGGGAAACCTTAAACAGAACCAACGCTTAATAAAATTGGCACTAGTGGCAAATACGGCTAGTTAGGTCTTGCTCATGTCAATAATCTCTAAAAATTTCATTTTAAAATCATGGGGGTAGAAAATTTAGGATGATATTTCGGGTCTACTTCAGTGACCAATTGTGTTTGTAAAGTAAAAAAAATTCAAAAACAAATCATTTTCTTATTTATTTTTATTTTATTTCAATTTATTCATCTATTTGAATTCGTTTTATCATTTCATTTCTTTTTTTCACATAATTAATTGGAATTTATTTGAGTGCAAATCCTTAAATCTTACTTTGGCCACAAAATAAATATATGACCAGAACTGTCATTGTGTAGACCGAGAAATTTTTTCCCTTACTTAAATTTTTACAACTCTGTCTGTAAGAAACTGCAAACTCAAAAACATCTAAGAGTTCCAGCATCTTATTTTGTATACGTCTTGCCCTGGAATAGTTTTGAAACGGCTTTTCATTCCAAATATGATGATTCCTCCAACACAGTTTCTATTGCCAATTATTTGGCTTTTTATTTATTTCATTCTAGATTTTGACATTTGGGGTTGCGTGACGATTAAGGTTTGTAAATCTGTCTTTGGAGGAATAATATTGTTATTTAAATAAAATAGTTTTGCATCTAAGTATTTTTCTTGACGTGAGCCACGAAACGCGATCACCACCGAGATTTCTTTTTACCCTCGGTTTTGTTAAAATCAATGCTTCGGACTTGCTACAACTTGTTTAATCTTATAAGGTTAAATGTTCAGGGTCTGATTTCTATTATGGACGAGCTTCATCATACTTTTCATGGGGTCCCACTTGATATTATCTGTTTCTCGGAAAGGTTTTTATCGTCTAATATTCCCAATTCCGCGTTGGCTGTTATAAACGAGCATAATAAATGCAATGTTGGGCCGGTACCCTCCTCAATTACCGAAAAAGTCGATTCTGACTTTGATCAATTTACATGATGGTGTTTTATAAATGTTTTACAAATAAGCGGAAATTTCATTTGGGTGTCGTTTATAATCAACCTAAAATGAATAAGAGGTTGTATGCATTATGCTTTATGAAACCTTTTTTTGACATTGAGTGTCTTTTTAGTTATTTTTCTTGCCAGTATGATGTGATTTTCATCTCAGGTGATTTTAATTTTGATATTTCTCATGAGACCTTATTTCTTCGTAGCTATTTGAATATCTTAAATAGCATTAATCTTTCGGTCTGAATTAGTGTAGTGCCCACTTACTCTTATTAAACCGCAAGTGGTATAGTTCTTATTCTCTCATTGATCACGTTGATGCTTCTGCTTCTAATTCCATTTGTTTTTCAATCAATTTGTCTCTTAGTATTGGCTCTCATCATTATCTCCTTGTTTTTGTGTTAACCCTACAACAATGCATGATTTTTTTTATTTGCGACAAAAAAATTTCATTTTATAGTTTTTGTGATTCGTTTTTACAATACGAAGAACATTTTATTTTCCTCTTAGTAGTTTTTCCGGAAAATAGTTTTTATGGTTGTATCATATATGATGCAACATGCATTCAGTTGTAAAAAAAACATATTTGTGAGAAACATTTTACTTTCACTTTTAACATAAATAGATTCATAGATTTAATTCACAGCCTATGTTCATGACACAAAAGTTAGTCATGACAGCCAAGCAGTTTGCATCTTTGACGGACATCCAGCAGCAAAAATGTCTCATACTGTCTACGCTCTTTGGCCGTAAGTAGTTTGAGTTGGGTTTCCTCTTCTTATTCTCTATGTCAGTACTAATCGCATTTGACGGTCGGCCTCCTTTTAAATTGTCTCGAGTTTCATTCTCTTTGCACAAAGCCTCAGCAAGTTGAATACGAAAATCCACAAAACTGAGATGGTCAATGCCTTTACCTTTGGCGATTCATTTAGATAGTAGCCAAGAGTTAACCATGGTTACATCCAAAAGGTGGTAAAACATACGAATGTACCACTTTCTAGATCTTAATTTAATTTTGTGGTGACTGATGAGGCTATCTAGCAAGTCCACACTACCATGTACCAACTTGTTCTAAAACAAACCCCCGTGGTTTCTCTTTTAGAGCACGTTCGGTATGTAATTCACATGATGGTAATCTATTACGACGTATAGTACCAATATTGTTTGTATCCCGACTTTATGCAATTCGACAACAAATAATATACTGGTATAATAGTTGTCGAAGTGTACATGGTGAGTTACGTGCCGGGTACATCACGCTATACCCGAATAACAACATTGGATGAGCTACCT
This sequence comes from Nephrotoma appendiculata, assembly GCA_947310385.1. Lineage (NCBI taxonomy): Eukaryota > Metazoa > Arthropoda > Insecta > Diptera > Tipulidae > Nephrotoma > Nephrotoma appendiculata. The sequence goes on along the minus strand of OX371224.1, from coordinate 31,547,269 downwards.
AAATTCGATTCTGTTGGTAATCTTGTGTCGGTTTGTTGCCCAGAAAATAACTCATAACTATATGTGTAACCGGATACCCCACTAAATACAAAAAATGTATATCCCCATTTGTGCGGCTTCATCGGCATGTATAGTTTAAGGTAACTTCTGCCTTTAGATGGACATATTTGTTCATCGATGGACAGATTTATCTCTATTGGGATTTTTTTGAAATTTTCGATAAGCGTATCCAAGACTGGGCGTAATTTAAATAAACTGTCGTTATGTAGGATCTTTCGAATTTTTTCAAATTTATTTATTGATATTGTATCTCGTATGGTACTACATATTGGCGTAAGCTAGTTACTGTGTACTCGAGGTCAGTATACAAACTCCGATACATTTTTCTAAATTTTTCTGGTTGATTGTAAAAGTATTGTTAATATCACTCTCGGTAGCGTAATAATTTGATTCTTCTACGATTCGTTGTTTCAAATTTATACCAAAGAAGTTGAACATTTGTAGTCTAGTTTGCATTTCATGTAAATACTTCTGTTGGTGGAGTTGTACTTCATGTACTTCTGTTGGTGATGGAGTTCTCTTAGTGATCCAGACGTTTGAGTGAATTTTCGTCTTAAATCGCGAAGCTCCAGGGTAAATTTATGAAACTTGTTGATTGTGTCAGTAGTATTATTATCTTGCTCCTTTACGAGTGCAATCGATGAGAATAACCTGCAACCCTATTTAGTACTACCCTCAAATTGCACCCCCATGCGATTTAAGACATAAACTCACATAAACGTCTGGAAGCTGTGTGGGACATTTATGAAACTTGTAGTTTAAATTAGTGTGTGATGTAATTTCCGCTTTTGTCATATTTGTTTGTGATATGTTTATTTTGGTAACCGTTTTTCACTATTATTAAGCAGATAAAACAAATTATTTATTATAGTCTTGTTTAGTGGTAAAGTTACCAACTTTAATTAAATATTCCTCAATGTTCTTTTTAAACATTATTACTAAAGTTTTAAAATTCTATTAACAATTTAAATACCTCGTGTGATCGCTTAAATGTTTACATTTCACAAATACACACAAACATTTTATATTGTTTTTGTTGCTTTAGGACAAACTTAGTACAAACTTCACATCGGTGAACTTCAGAACTTTGCAATTCATTTATTTCGTTTTCATTATTTATTATGATAACTGGCAAATTTTCAATATCAAATTGGTCTTCTTCATCAGTTTCATCAAATTGTTCGATGGCGAATCGGAAATTAGTTTGATTCGCATTATTGTTTTCGTTGTTATCGCTACAACTCTCCAAATCTTCTTCCCTGTCACTAAAATTCATTAATTAAGTAATTTGAGTAAATCATCATAAATTTTAAAATTCAACATAGAAATAGTGAGAACCATATGATTTTCAACTAAATTTTTTTTGCCCTCTTAGTAATTTTTTTAGTGTAAAATTAGCTAAGCGATTAAAGTCCTTATTATATCAAGGAACTTTTTACATATTTTCAATTTTATTTTACCGACCTCTTCATATCCCGCTCAGTAGAAAATTATTAGCAGTAAAATTATTTATTTATTCATTGGCATAATAATTTTGGTAAAGGAAAAACGCATATGGAAGCATTATAAATGAACAACCACAACAAAAAAAAAATACTTCCATTAGCCATAAAAACCTCAGTATTTTTCAAAAAACAAATCCACTCCATGCTAATACCCTCCTTATTTAGTTCAAGCTCATTTGTTACAGAGGGTACTGCGAGAGATATTGCTTCTGAGCTTTCTCATTTTCTCCCTATTAGAATTTTAAGTTCTCTGTCCAATACGTTTGAATTGGTAGTAAAAACCTAAATTCGATATTTTTTATATAATAATATTCTTACTATTATTAGTTCTGCGGTGCTAGCACAGCTTTACTGAATGTTTTTGATGATATTCGTCGTAGTACGAGTAAAAGAGAAATGACTTATCTTACTCTGTTGGATTTATCTAATGCGTCATATTCAATTAATCATCAAATTTTGCTTAATAAGCTTGTTCCGAAATTTAATATTTCTCACCTGCTGCAAAATTGATTTTATCAAAAGTGTAGTTACATAAATTAACAAAAAACAAAAATGTAGATACACAATTTAGCAAAAAGTGTAGAATTATATAAAAAATTATGGCAGGGTTGAATTTATTATTTATCCCACTAGAACTCGTTTTTACAAATAAATTTGAAACTCGCTAGAGAGAAATTTCAAATAAGCAAAATATTACAGAATTATTGTGTCGATTCCGTGTGCAGGTTCTATTTTCTTTTCCGTCGATTCTTCTAAAAATTTGATGTGTGTGTAAGAAATTTGTCCCTTCAACCATTATAAGACCAACATCAAATATGTTTGAGTATACTTGAGGTTGATGATATCCGGTCATTTACTGCGACCTTCGGGTAACATTCTATAGAATCTACGAAAATTCAAAATGTAAAAGTGCACATGTAAAAAGTGAAAACCGGGTCTTATGGATCTATAAGGGGCATTAACAATTAATTTTAGAGATAGCTCAACAAATTTGAGGGTACTGGTATTTCGGGGACACTTTCAACAATTTGTAGTGATCGATTTGTAGTGATCGTAGCGACCTTCGGGGATTTTTTTAAATTAGTGTAAATGGAAAAAGTATTGTTAAAAATGTAAACCGGGTCTTGTGGATGTTGAGGGGCCATTCATAGTTCTAGAGATGGCTTCACAAATGTGAGTGTACCGGCATTTCGGGGATAGTTTTCAGAATTTTTAGTAATAAACGGCATATCACTGCGACCTACGGGGAAGTTTTTTTAATTAGCTTAAATGGAAATACTAATGCGATGAGTTCTAAATAATTTTAGAAAGGGCTCCACAAATCTGAAATTCTAGAATTATGTGTTAATGGTCATTAAACATCCACATGACCCGGTTTACACTTTTGACATTATTATTTCCATTTACACAAAATAAAAAAATCTCCGAAGGTCGCAGTGATATGCCGCTTATCATTAAAAATTCTCGAAGTATCTCCAAAATGCCGGTACACTCAGATCTGTGGAGCCATCTCTAGAAGTATGAATGGCCCCTCAACATTCACAAGATCCGGTTTACACTTTTTTACATTATTATCTCCATTTACACTAACTAAAAAAAATTCCGCGAAGGTCGAACGCCTGCACCATATATATGCTTAAATGTGGTATAATCAGCTTTGTGGGGATTCTAGTCTTCGTGGTCCAGATTGAGCTAAATTACCCGTCATCTCAATATGATGCAGTACGAAAATTATTATGTTATGCGGCTGTTAGAAAAGAAAACTTCTTTAGTATATAGGTGACCATTATCATGATCGATGATGAAGTAAAGAGGAGTGCATCGACCAAAATCGTCATAACATTAGTTCATAGCTGAGCGGCAGAATCATTAGGCGCTTTCGTTTGATATTGACTAATACAACGAATTTACAGAGGAAATTGACGCCAATTGATCGGGCGGTACAAATCCTGTAACGCTAGATTAACCTGTAATAATTTTTGAGGCATATTTTACTTTTCTTTCCAATGGCGGCTGATTAGGGAATCACAACACCTATAAACTAGGTCTTGTGATTTTTAAATCAAGAAAATTGTTAAGAAAAAAATCTGACAGGGAGCACATAAAAGTCAGCTCTTCTGTCTATTAAAAAAGTCAGATTGTTTATATTGTGGTATAGTGTGGTCGTCAGTTTTTATTGGTGATTGCTAAATCGAAAAAGGAATGGTTACCTTGTAAATATTTAAAACAAATTTTGATGCCAGGGACGGTGTATGTTGGCTTTGGTTACCTGGATATTTGAGGCTCATAACTCATATAATAATTCTTATTCGAGAAAAAATTCGATAATTGAGCCTGCGGAAGCACGAATCTCAGATAAGTTACCAGTTGTAGCTTTTTTGAGTAAAAATGATCTATCTCAATAAAATGAAATCTTGTTTCGCACTTGAAAAGTTCCGAAAAAAAGTTTTGAAAAGCTCCAACAGTGGTTAGGGGCAGTTTGTTCATAATGAACTATACTCCGAAACCAAAACGTCAGTCAGCTGAGAGAATGATGGATGCCATCTGAAGCATCCAAAAATTCAAATGTCGGCTGGTAAGGTTTTGGTCTCCACATTTTGACTCGCACGACTACTATTTGTTTGCAAACCTCAAACATGCTCTTCGGAAAGAGATTTAAGTAAAATGCTGGCCATATGAAAAGCATCGATACTCTTGAAGGAAACTATGTTGATGGGTAAAGACAAATTTTGCAAAAAAAAAAAAAAAAAATAGCCTCAGGTCTGAATGAGTGACACACTAAGGTAGCAACTATTTCACATCATATCAAGAAAGGAACAGATTCAGAGCTATCAAATTTTCGAAGAGCAAGTATTGTACAGTCTACCGATAGACTAAATAGAAAAACGTTATTAGATAAAAGGCTTTTTGTCAATTGTATACACCTGTTAAATTGCCAAAAATGTACTTGTAGATTCTCGTTAATGAACATTCTGAGATTGGTAGCTACGTAACAAAGATAAATATAGCAGATCTATGTGTGATAGATGAAAAAAATGACGTAACCATTTTAATTGAGTTTGGCATTGCTAATTTGTCTGTGATACAAAACCGAGAAACCGAATAATACATTTAATAAGCTCCTTCTTATTTAATTTTTATTAAAATTTATTTCAGAATAAAATCCTACATACGCATCGTAAATTAAAAAAGCTCCAATGCATTTTAATTTATACGCTGTATCATATATCCAAGCTTAATCGTGATGTTGGCGTGATTACACAAATTCTACGAACCAATTACCTACACATTATATAATTTCATGCTTCACAAATTTTAGGCAACACAAGCATATCTAATTAAAAATTAAAAAGCTTTGATACTCTCTATCTAAATAACAGATCTCATTTTATACTGTGGAATTGTTTCGTATTATTTACAGGAGTCGCACATTTCTGTCAGTCACGTGGAAAATAAAAGTTTTCATCGGAATACTAATTTAATAAACTTTTTTCTAAGAGGTTATCCAAGGTGAATACTTTTCCGACAGATTCACTAAGAATTTGTATTCGTGTGATTTAGCTGTGAAAAACCCATTTAAAAAAATTACAATTCCTCGTTACAAAACACACTTAGTGAAATAAATGTTTCATAAAAGTGGAAATACATACTTGACCCAATTGAAATTACATAACATAAAAAGCATAACTTGAAGAGGCACATCGAAAAAAAATTTCTCAAGACTTGTAAATTCCTGGCTTCAAAACAGAAAATTAAATAAAATAAAAAATCGTTTTATGTTTTAAGTCCCAAAAAACTTAAAGTTTTACGAGAAAGCTTTATTTTTATTGATTTACTTAATTTGTAGAATATACGAGTATATGAATGGCAGCGTGAAAATAAAAATTATTTTGAAGCTTTGAACAGAATGAAATATATAAAAACAAATGTATAAAAAGCACCCAGCTGTACACCCAATTAATCAAAGTTTATTGGTAACTTATATGAGTATCAACAATGTTAAAAGCTGTACGAGCATTATCCGTATGTGTTTATATTTATTGCATGCATGCAAAATGTGTAAACGTACGAGTGCAGTAAAAGCAAACTGGAAATTTGTATATAGAGAAAGCACAAAAAATATGGAAAATTGAAAATTATATTCGTTTGATAAGCCATCCGTGATACATGTTCTGATAAAACAACATTTTTTTTATTTTAACAAAACATAAAGAATATCGATGTACGTACATATATACAATATATACTCGTATATGGTAAACACTTCCGAAATTAGAGCTTTTCATATCCATACATAATATACATTAAATTTGAAGGTATGTGTGTGTGTGTGTGTGTGTGTGTGTGAGTTATAAAATCATAATTTAACGGCAATTTTCTATTACAAAATTATTTTTTATCGTTGTAATTGTTGATAAATTTTAATTGAATTATTAATGTAAATTGAGTGCGATTGGTGCGTGATTACACGATAATCCTAATGTATAGTTTATTTATAATGATTGTGTTATCGCCGAGGGCTGTTATAATACCGGTAATAATGAGTGTACCTAAATAATTATAAATCATGATTTTAAAATAAAATTTAAAGTAAATATAAAAAATACTTTCGCTTCAGTTATTTAACCAAAGCCCTCCCCCCTCTATTTCAAAAATAATTATTTTCTTTTTGTTTCTTATAATTAAACTTAATTATTCAATTTGAACTAATTTAATTAAGTTTTTCGAAGAATTTCCTTTTAGATTAAAAAAGTTTCCAAGTCATAATTATGTTGTTGATTTAGATTTTTAATTTTTTTTGTGTGCGCACTGTTCTCTTTGATGAATTGATTTCTCGGTGAGATTTTTGTAAAAATCTGGTTAATTGCTTGAGCAATTCTTATCGATATTATAAACAGAATTTAATTCAAGGTGAAGATGGTTTAGTCTGAGGTTATCAAAAACGTTTTCATCTTACATTTAAATTTAAAGTTCTATATCATATCATTTTGGGGGAGAGGGGAAAAATAAGTGCTAGTTCTGTTGCGAAAAAACGGGAACATAAAAATTAAACCTTCGCCTTAAAGACGATTAAAACAAAACAAGGTTTCTAGGAAAAAAATAAAATGCCTAATTTTAACATTTTCCAAAGGCGGCTGAACTGACAAAATTTGTGTTTATGTTAGAATTAAAATTTTCAAAAACTTTCATTCAAAAATTGAAGAAAACAAACTGCCCCTAAATGATACTATATTATCCTTAAAAATACACAGGTATAATTGACTAGATGAGCCAGTGAATTTCGTACCACCTGAAATGGATTTGATTGTAACTTTTCATAAGCGACTATGAATCCCAATCAGCTTTCCAGTTCCATTTCATTGAGATCGGCAATATTGGCCGCACGGTGTACGGTTTGAGTTCCGTTTGGTGTTTAAATGAAACTCGTCCGTAATTCAAATGAATTCAATGTCTTTTATTTACATGAACAAGAAATGAGGTTAATATTTAATGCAAGGCGTTATAGTGCACGAAATACTGAAACTCCAATTGGGATGCGCAGAATCGAAACAACCTCACCTTTGTACTTTCCCTTGATAATCGTCGCCTCGATGATGTTGATCATAAGCTTTGATGGTAAGTCCTGTCCGTTTTGGACACGAGTTTTAATTCATTGGTCCGACGATGAAGCACGATATCTTTGTAGATTGCAAATTTTCTCCGGCAATAACAACTGCCACTTCGTCGATTACGATGTTTTAGCTGCTCGATGGCATTCGATCCAACACAATTTTAAACAATTTGATCAGTTCGTTGTTCTAATGAAGTAGTGTTAAAATGTGTTCTAATGAAGAAGTGTTGAATTGTGAACAAAACGCTGATTAACTTCAGCATCCAAATTGCCTATGAGATTTGTAAGAATTGATGGTCCGCATCCCGTGGTGGCAACAACACTCCTTCTGAATGATAGATTCGCCCTTAAATCTGAAAAGAAATTGTCCCACAATATGCGTTGCGTCAAACTAATAGGAGTTAGAATCATTTCCTGTTCCAAAACCCATAATGCGCGTAATGGTTCTGGTGGTGAGACCGATTGTAGCAATTTTCCAGATGTTTTACTACTGAATTTCAACGCCTTATCCAATGTAGACAAACGACTGACATTTCTCAAATCATTACTCATCTGTTTGCACTGTAATCAATTTTCGAATCGTAATGGAATGCCGCTCATTCCAGGTTTATAGGAACACCGAGTCGAAGCAATCGACCATGTGCATTGCTTGCTGGCGTTGCAATTGATGTGTCCGAACTTGTTGCGTTCTGAATCTATTCGCTTATCATTCATCATCAGTCGCTCTCGAACATAATTGGGGCACATATGATGTAGATCGCCGCGTATTTGTTTGGCCATGATAATATATGCTATGTTTAGGCATTGAAAATTCTAAACAAAATATCTAGAACTATTTGAATTTAAAATAAAATTAACAGACTGGACTGTTGTTGACTGGCTGTTGTAGTATAAATCGACTACGAAATATTTATTAGTCAATGAAGTTTTTAAACATAAAAAAAGGCAAAGAAAGACAAAATAAACAAAAATAAAATATTAAAATAGTTTTCCCACTAAACCAAAAAACTATGAAAAATTAGAGCAGATGTATCATTTTCACATAGACGTTTTGCATTATCTATGCATATCAAATGATCATCCGCTCACACGCTTGTACAATTATTTGCTTTGGTGGGAGAAAACTTGTTCATGATTGAACATACTCCCGGACGGCTGAGAAGATTGTACTACGCTGTAGCGTCCACCGATCGAGATTGCAGCGGAACTAATGGGCGCCGGCGTCGGATGTAAGATATGATGCAGAAAGTTCCGAAGATAAAAGCGTTCCAGAACAGAATATAAATCATGGTGTAGTGATGAACATGATGTTGATTTTGGTTGGTAAAGAACTCATTCCTCTGGATCAAGTGCTCATTTTCCCGAAGAGCTGCTATCTCATCTTCCAACTTTTTGGTATCCAAACCGGAGACGAGCTCAGCTACGGCGTCATCACGCACCTTGGTTTTGATGTGACTGTCAAGATTTTTCAATTGTTTGGAATTGGTAATGCCCGAGGTTGAGTTTTGAAAGAATCTTGCTTATATTGTTGGATGCGGTGCCCACAGCTACAATATATAAATCCCTGTCTCGCAATAGACAGCCCGCATCGATGCTTATTATCCCCGAGCCTTGAAGAGTGTGCGGACTAGATTGGGATCCACATAAAATGTCGACCGTTGTTTCGTTGGGAACCGCATAAATCCATTGATTTGCTGCCTTTAAGGGTATCCATATATTCGTAGAATTGCTAGTTTGAAAGCTGCAGAATGGTTCAAGATCGGATTTTCGCTGCAGGATGGCTATACCTCGCATCGACCGTTGTTAGTGAATGCGTTGAAAACTGGTGATGTCTCACACAAAAAATGAGATGGGGAGACAATCTGGCAACGAGATAGTTGTTCCGTAGAGAAAAGCGCGTAATGTTCGCGATGGCTGTCCATGGCCAAATACTCAGTTGAAGTTACTATGCTTGACTGTGTGTTGTCATGCAGAATGTCTGGCACGGAAATCACGTATAGAAGCGTGTACTCTGTTGTGAAAGCCAGTTGGATGATGATTTCGATGATCACGTTCTGCTTGGTCATTCTGCTTGTGACTGTTAGACTCTGGTACACATGTATTCTGCGAATTCAGGCAAGCCTCTATTTGAGCGGTTACGGTACTTAATTCTTCAAACGTAAGAGTAGTGGCTCCTGTCACTCTTTTTAAGTGACCCTTTACAGATTTAATCCTCGGCTTCCTAAATGCCACCAAAATGAGGAGCGAATGGTGGTATGAAATGCCAAGTTGTCTTGCCAATGGATATTACATTTGCAATTTCAATTGGCAAAGTGGTCAAAGCGATGCGAAGATTCTTCTTCATTTCAGCATCGGCTCCAACAAAATAGGTGCCATTATCCGAATATAGATCCGTCCATAAACCTCGTCGTGACGTGAACTGTTGGTACGCGGCAATAAAACTATCCGTTGCTAAGCTGCTAACTATTTCTATATGCGCGGCCTTTGTTACCATGCAAACAAATAGAGCGATGTATCCTTTGTAAGATGTATGACCTCTGCCTTTTGTTGTTCAAAGCTGAATAGGTCCAGCATAATCGATCCCGGTTTTAGCGAATGGTCTGCCTGGCCATACTCTGGAACCTGGGATGTTTGCATTTTGCAGTTGCCCTCGCATTCGCAATACGCCATTATCGTCTAGAAATATATTCAAAGGTAAAAGCTTGCTGTTGTTCGGCAATCGGTGTGTGGTTCTCAGACATCTGAGTTCCTGGTAGAAGTCTTCCTCTTGACATACGAAATATAATGGTTTCCGGCGTGATCGCATTGATTGCTGGAATTTTCCGTGCAACCCGATTGATGAACGTTGCACAATTTGCCTCCGCTCGGTTTAATTTGTCATAATTGGAAATTCTTTGGAACAATTCCACCCAGACGTTGGTTAAATTCGTTGCTGCTGTTAATGTTACTTCTCCTCGTATTCCTCGGGAAGATACATTTGTTGATCCGTCTCACTATTTTGTTCAATATTTCCAGAGAGTTTCCACTGATTTGAACCATGTTGTAGAAACTCTGGACCGTGCCACCATAACTTGCAATGAACTAATTCTCTTGGAGATGTTCCTCGAGAAGCGAGGTCAGCGGGGTTCTCGTGCGACCTTACGTGGTGCAAAGTGGCTCTTGCTAAATTTTGTTTATGCAGGAAATGCGGTTCGCTACAAATGTTTTGAAGCGCCTTAGTTCTCCGTTGTTCCAGCTTAATGTGATGGTCGAATCGGTTCAAGCGTGCGTTTCACACTCGTTTAATTGCATTGCTAGTTGGAGATGCCTTAATAGTATAGCTTAGTCTAGCCGCGTTTAACTCCAATTGAGGAACTGACAGCTTTGTTTTGATGGGAGCCACTCGCGTTTTTGCCATTACAAGATTAGTGGTTACTTGTCCTGCCTCGTTGGTAGTCCTGCAATAGACTACAGCGGCATATGCAAGTTCGGATGCATCGGCAAAGCCATGTAGCTCCGTTCTGGTGCTCCTTGCTCTGGTGCTCCTTGTTAGCCATCTAGATATGTTTATGTCCTTTACAGCGGGCATTTCCTTCTTGTAGGTAAGCCATTTTTTACCTATTACTTCTGGAAGTGGTTCGTCCCATTCGATCCCGAAGATCCACGTGTCCTGCATTAAAAGCTTGACAGCAATGGTGACCGGTGCTAGCCAACCGATCGGGTCAAATAGTTTTGATGAGTCGGCTTAGAACGAACGTTTTGTGGCCGTGCCCTCAGATATTTCCAAATTGTCAACGTGGAATTCAAAAGTGTCCTTCCTAGGGTTGTAATAAATTCTCAAGGTTTTGATGCAATCGCTTAGTCTTAACAGCACGTTGCCAGTAGCTTGCAACTCTGGTGGTATTTGTTTAAATAGCTCTTTACTATTGGAAGACCATTTTCTTATTTTAGTCCCCCTTTCTCTTAGAGCCTCATTAGCTGTTGTATCATGGTCGAGCCATGGGTTATGCTATCGTTTCCTGTCAGCAAATCGTCTACGTAGAAATCAGACAATATGATTTCGGAGGCGATAGGAGACGAATGCCGTTCGTCTTCTACTAATTTTCGTAAGGTGCGCACGGCCAGAAAGCTGGCGGCTGTGGTGCTATATGTGACCGTTTCTAACCTTTAAGTTTCTATGGGGATTGTTAGTTCCGTCTTCCATAGAATGTGTTGATAATTCCTATCTGGCTCGTCCATCCACACCTGCCGATACATTTTTTCTATATCGGCCGTCAGTACATACTGATGTTTACGCTAACGAAGGATTATGTCCGCCAAATCTTGCTGTGTAGCTTTAGGCCGATCATCATTTTCTCATTAAGGGATGATCCATTTGTTGTTTTGGGTGATGCATCGAACACTACACGCAGTTTGGTCGTAGTGCTATCCTGCTTTATTATGCCATGGTGTGGAATGTAGTAACTATTATAGTTTAGGTGCTCTTCTACCTTGGGAGGCAACTCCATATGACCCAACTCTAGATATTCTTGCATAAAGTTTTGGTATAGTTGCTTGAACGGGGCGTCTTTTTTAAACCTTCTCTCTAGTTGTAGTAAACGAGCGGTAGCTGTTTTCTTAGATTCTCTCAGCTGTGGAGGATCCTCCTTGAATAGAATTCTCACCGTGTACCTGCCATCACCGTTTCGTTGCAATGTTGACGAAAAGTGTTCCTCCGCCCGTTCCTGTTCTTCTTCGGTACGGACCCGCTCGTCTTAGATATTGTCATTTTCCACTAAGAGTTTTAGTTGGTTCTCGATGGCCTTAGTTGTCACCATGGTGAGCTTTTCTCCAGAACGTTGACCCATGTTACTCATCAAAATCCAGCTCAACTCAGTTTCTTAGGCCGTGGAATCGATGAGACCCGATTTAATTGTGTTGTTGATCGCTATGGACGTATAATAGTCGACGTCAATTATTAGATCGATAGGTTGCGGATGGTTGAACTGCGGATCGGCCAATTTTAGTCTGTCCAGGTGGGTTCATTTGCATGTCGTCCACCTTACCTTGAGGAAGTTGATGATCCAGATTATTGAACACTAGTGCCTCTATGGCTAAGGTGAATCTCCCTGGGAAATTGGGTGATAGTGTAGTGTAAACGGCATGTTTGCATACTCCGGCGACTTGACCCCCAATGCCGGAAATTTTTATATTAATTTTCTTCTTTTTGAAGTTAAAACGATTCGCGGCGCTGGATGAAATTAGTGTTGCCTGGGATCCAGGATCTATCAGGGCTCGCAGTGTGTTACGAGCTGACCATTGGTGGTTGATGCCTGGACCACTGCAGTTGGCAATAACACTGCCGATGTTTTCGAAACCTGCTCGATTTTCGATGAAGAGTTGTTGCAATACAAGAGGGTATTGTGTCTGCCGTTGCAGACTACGCAGAATTCCGTGGCGGAACATTTGAACCTGTCATGACCTTCCAGCATCGCGCACAGAGTTGTAGATGGTTGACCAATTTAGCCCTCTCCAAGGTCGGCATATTCTTGAAGCGTGGGCAGATCTCTAATTTGTGATTTCGGCTACAATTGGGCGTCACGCAGCGTACTGAAGCTATTGCGACATTTACTCGTTTGAGCGGTTGTACGACGGGTTGACGCGGTGTTGTTATAGGCTTGTTTTTCCCCAAATCTTCTAGAGACTGGAATCGTCATTCTAAAAAGTCGAACAGCACGTTCAACGTTGGGAATTCCTTAGGTTGTTGCAGATTTGTCTCAAACAGCCCTATTGACTATGGATCGAGTTTTTTACTGACTAAAAATACCACAAATGCTTCAAACGATGACTCCAGTTTGAGTTGCTGAATGTTATGCAGCACTTCCTTGAGCGTGTCATGCATCGAGCGGATTGCTGGGCCTGTTGCTTGTTAAAGCGTAGAGATCGACAGTAATAAGTTGAAGTAATTGCTGGTTGTCATATCTAGCCTTTACTGTATCCCATGCCATATCATAATTTTCCCCTGTTGTGGCTAGATGAGCCATGAGCTGAGCTGCTCCTTTTTTCAGCTTGGATTTTAAATGTGTCATTTTCATGGTGTTGGATAGTGTGTCATTATTATGGATTATACTTCAGTGAATAGATCTTTGAACGAGGTCCATTTATCGTAATCGCCATAGAAGGATGGTACGTCTACTTGCGGCAACTTGACCCATTGCTCTCCATGTGGCTTAACCGTAATACGTTCTATAAGTTCCTGGCATTGTTTTAATCGTATTATGGTGGTTTCCACTCGATTTTTTACCGTGCCGTAGTAATCTTCGATGAAATAATTTGTTGTCTTATCCTCTTCATCTGTTTCTACCATTATTGTTGCGTGCAGTTGGTAGATGTCACGTATTTGCCCTTGTAGTTGATTGACCTTCAGCTGAAGGTATTCCTTCGAATAATCTCCTTTATCCAATTTTCTTTCGATTGCAAAGATTACTTGGTGTAAATGCCGCATGTAAAAATCTTGCCGCTTGAATACTGGATTCAAAGGTTTAGCTGTGATTTGATGATATTTGTTGCTGCCGGACTGCGATGAAGAACCAAGTGTTTTAACCGGCGGAGGCTTGTTGCTCATGTTCTTCTTGATGGCTCTCCAAATGAATTTCGTCATCTTTGGAATCGGGCTGAGAATCCGTATCCCAGATCGAATTGTCAGCCGATGGACCCGTTATTGTGCTCGGAGGCCCTGCATTCAAGCGCAGGCGCATGTCTGCTAGAAGCCACGTACAGTCATCCTGTGTTGTTTTCCTAGACGAACGATATGGATGCGAGGTCGCTATTGGTGGTGATATAGCCAGAATCTTCTAGCTTCTAGGCCGCCTTCACATATGCTATTTTCTTTTCCAAATAGCTTATGGTTTTTCGGGAACTGCTGTCCTTTTTATAATTAGATAGCAACTGACCTAGATTGGTAGTGATCTCGTGTTGGTCGAGCAATAGTTGTTCCATGTTTTCACGAATATTATTCGTTTTGCTGGCAGGAGCTTTTCATTTTTGCAAATATTTGGAAAAGCATATAGCCATATGAAAAAAGATTAAAAACAAAAAAGATTCTAAATAAAATGTCAAACTAAATTTGTTCAGACCATTTTTTTAATTTTTACCGGAAATGACGTGTTTTATTTTAAAAAAAACACTAGTTTTGATTGTAGAAATGACTTGATAATTTTGGTGGAAATCTGTGTACCGGAACAGAAAACGGAACGTTTAATCTTGGAAGAACAAGGGTCTGACTTTGTTGGTTTTGTAAAACTTAATCAGGGATAAAAATTTTTGACTATGTAAAACTGTTTACCAAAAGTACAGTAAGTAAAATCTTTCGCGTTAGAAATAAGGGTGGAGTAATCGAGATCTATGTATACAGTAAAGGTAAAAGAAATTTGGATGATGCCCACAACATATTCACCCCTCTATATTTACTAAATTAATCACAGAAATTCCTTCAAACCTGCCTCCAATATCTACATTTTTTATTTTTATTTTTTTTATTATTCTCAATATTTAATTGTTAATTAAATAATATTTTAAAGAATATTTTTTATAATGTTGATAACTTTCAACTTATTCATTGAAATATATTTACTGAAAGATCAGGAAAACGGACATTTTAGTTTATTCCCTCTTCTTAGATTTGAAAAGCCTTTGCAAAATTTGCTATGTTCAAACTCTATTTCAAATATCTTTCATGGGACTCAATTTACAGCTTTAAAAAATTTATTTTTTAAACTTTTTGATATAATTTCAAATAAGTTTGGTGCCTCATTCATAATATTATAAAAACTTTCTCTAATCAGGTTTAATATGCGGTTTAGTTTTAAATATAATCAGAATGTTTTATGAGGTATAAAATAACGAATCACCATGTCACAGATAACATTGATGATTTGGCCTAAAATGCATAATAAGAATTTGTTACAACTTTTGACGGGAAGACATCGTAAAACGTTTTCAGCAGCAAAATTACATTATACCATAAAGCGTAGGAAATAGTTGGATGCCGACCCGAGTATTTTACATACGATAAAATACATCTTCAATTTTATTTTTCTCATTACACTACTATCAGAATACGAGCATCTCTCCAGTTTTACGAGCGACACGTTAAATTTATATCTCGATATGTACTAAGCTTTTTTTCTCGGGTAACGATATCATTTACCATTATTATTCAATATACGAGCATCAATCATCAAATATGTATATGGAACGGTCTTATATGCTCGAAACCACTAAAAAACGACAAAAACGAGAATCGATTTTCGTTCATTTTATGTTGATCTGGAAAATAATTATGGAAATCAATAAATTTAAAAAAAAAAAAAAAAAAAAAAAAAACAATTCTGAGAAATAAAGTGGTTCAGGTTTTCCATTTCATATTTATGAATGTGAAAAATGTTGGTTTTATTCTAAGTAATTCATAAACGATATTGTGGTTCAGTGTATGGATTGTATACATGATGGTTGGTACATATTTACACAAAGTGATGAACCGCAAGAAGGAACGAACGAAATGAAAATTACAAATCAGAAATTCGAGAGATTTTCAATTCCAAGATTTTTTTTATTTCGTCTGTTTATTTAACAATCAATTTTTTTCGTATATATCAAGCATTTTTGAGGGTTTTTGCCTTCCGCATACATATTTATTCTTAGCGTAAAATTAATGTTTTTTTTGTTGCCAATTCTACCAATGTAATATGCCATCGCAAAGTATTTTTTGTCGGTGTAACAATATTGCCGGGAATAAGCACTAAGGACATATACATATACAATACACACACACACATGAGTGTAAGAGTGCAAAAAAACGGTTTAGTCAGGAAAATTATATATCGAACGAATTTCGATTGAATTTATTATGTACAGTTGGACAAATATAGGGTTGGAATTTTAATTTTTCATCAATTGCGTTTGGCTGGGGTTGTATAATACATGGGAATTCATATGAAATTCATTTATATTGATTTCATCAATATATAATAAGCTTGTTTAGATGGTCAATTGTTTCCAGATTGCACTTGAAACCAATTTCACAATACTGTGTTTTTCAGATTAACTGTTCCATTGAAAATGTCAAATTAAACAAAACGAATTTTAAATGTTCCAATAAAACTATATTTTATTATTCAAAATACTTCAAACTTTAAATTTAATTCTTCAATTCTAATATTTCTCCATTAAGCTTGATAGTTGTGAAAAACCCTGTATACGTTTCTTTTTAATAAGGGTTGCAAAACTTGTCTAAGCGGTCTGTTCCGAATCAGTATAACTGTCATTTCTTATTAGCTGTCGAAGCACAAGCTTTTTTGAACCGTTCATCTTTTTTTAAAATTTTCTGCTCATTTTTCAGTTCAAGATTATTATTTCTGTTCATATATTTTTAAAACATCAAAATGGAGTTGCTGAATACGATTTACAAAATTTGTCAATCACATTAAAAACCTACTATAATTAATTTCTACTGTCAACCAAAACGTCTTTCGGAATTAAAAAACATCCAGTGGCAAAGATAGTTTAATAATAAATAATTTTAACGACAAACCTCAACTGGCGAAACTGTCATTCAAATCTTCGTCGGGTTCCGTAAATACCTAATCTATCGGAAACAAAGCTAAGAAGCAACCAGCAAAGTGTCCACCAAGCATGTATGTCAAGCCATGTATGAAATACGTCAACGACTATAACACGTTCAGCAAAAAAACACCCACACCACCAACCAATCAAAGCAACAACGGAACAGTTAACCAGTGGTTATGAAGCCGGTTGCCGGCTACAACTCAGGGAGAAGTGCTATGGGTCGTGAGGTTTGAGACTTGCGTGGCTCCTGGCCTACACCGTGATTCTAGATAGGATATACAGAGATTTGGTGAAAAACGGCAAATAATAAATAATAATAAACCGAAGTTCCGCCAAAACTCGTCGGCCGGAACTTTAACAACGGAACGAATAATTATAACCGAGAGAAGTGCCTTGTTGCGCGCATCCACTCAAACTCAACCAGAGCAAAGCCCTAGTTTCGAAATCAGAGACAGGCACCAAGGGACCGCAGACATTATACCAATACGGAACAGAATCTCCGATCCCACCATGCCAAACCGAGAAGAAGTTAGAAATTCAACTTTTTTTTTATGTTTTTATTAATCACCGCAGAGAGAATAATAACCACAATACAACAAAAGAAAAGCGATAGAAAGAAAGAAAAAGAAAATATAACTTCCCACAAAGATAATGAGGGAACGAGACCAATGTGAACACTGAGCGACATACACGCGCTATGCGGCGCTCGATTACAATAAAAATTCAAAATTTAAAAGAATTTAAAATATGTAAAAAAAGTAAAAAAATGCGGCCTTAGTGCCGTCATGCCTCAGGTGCGCCACACCTGGACCGTTGCGGTGCCTTTCACCGTTGGCTGGATTGGCCTCGGCTGGCAGCCAAATAAAAATATCACGGCTGACCCCAACTGGCCGCCGGATCCGTACAAAGCGGAGTGACCTCCAATGGCCACCCGTATCGTTGGGCGTTGTCTCGCTTTACCGCAAAAAAAACGTCATGGTCTGACCTGGCTACCCGTATATTGGGCGTTGTCTCGCCTTAAAACGTTGAAAATTGTATTTTGCCTGGTTGGGCACTTCGTTGGGCGTTCTTTCCGCCTTAAATCGAAAATACCTTTGTGCATCCTTTCGCTTTAAACCGAAAATATAACTGTTGGAGTTCTTCCGCCAAAAAAATGAGGCCACGTGAGGCAGGCTAAATATGTGGCATGTGCCGTTTGTCATGAACACTACAACACCACACACTAATCCAGTTTGTTTGCACTCAAGACTTTATTTAATTTATTTATCACCAGCACAAATTTGTTAAATTATGATGCGTACATATCGACCCTTTTGTCCAATCAAATACGTCATTAACATAACACACAATTTAATAAAAGCAAATTAATGGCAACTCCCTTCGATTTATTTAATAATTCAAAAAAAAACATTTACACAAGGTTTTATTATTATAAAACAATCATTATTACTTTTAGAATTGGGCTCGTGCCCTTACAATCAACAATCATATCTGGCTTTTCTCGCCAATTTTAAAATCGCAAAACTACAATATTAATCAAAATTTTAATTCACGCAAATCTTAAAAAAAAAAATCTTGAGTGTCAAAATTTTACTCTACTCAATGAAATTCAAAAACTAAACGTTTGAAAAACAAAACTCGACTGTTTTTATATAAAACCAAACTCGAATTGCAAAAATTCGCGCACCGCGCAACGAACGCCAAAACGTTCTAGGAGAATCTTGTTTCTTCTCTGTCTTTCGTTTGTATCAATTTACATTGATGCAAACGAGAAACATATAACAAAAAATATTCCTCTAGATTGCATTGCTTCGCACACACCCGATGCACATTGGCCTCGTTCTCTCATTTAATCGGCGATCGCACGGCCTTATGGTAGGGAGAAATACGAGAATTAAAAAAAAGAACCACTTCCACACGGTGGAAAATATTTTAAAACAACAAGTGACACGTGTTATTACACAGGTGGCATTGCTATCAGACACAACACAAGATTTGCCATAGAAATAAAATACCAAGAATGTTCGTGGGCCAGGACAAAAAATGTGTTTATGACAAAATGTGTGTGTTTTAAAATGTGTGTTATGACAAAAAAAAAGTCGTAACACATTAACCGCAATTTTGTGGAAAAAACCATGTGCTCGTGTCTCACTTTCATTTCTACAAAACTCGTGGCCGGATGAGTCGTATGCAGATTGGGTTGCAAATTTACGCTTAGCGGCTAGAGATTGTGTATTTATATGTCCAAAAGCCGGATGTGAGGAAAACTACACAGAGTGGGAAGTTAGGGCATGCTGTAAAGCATACACCACATGAGCTGGTGTGCAATACTGTATGAATGAAATCTAACCCTAATCTGGATGAAGTAATTGAAATAACTCAAACATATGAGTGCTCTAAAAGGTCCGGTGCAATTATCAAAGAAGTTCAAGCTGCCACTTCCGATTCAAATGTGGTTAATTACATAAAACCAGATGAAGCTCAAAATCAACAACGTTCACATCAAACAAGAGGTCGAACCCGAAGCTATAACGTGTCTTGGGTGCCATGATACCCATGAACGTCGTCATTGTAGGCACATCACATCTATTTGCGACAAATGCGGAAAGAAAGAAATTCAGGAAGAAATTACGGCCGTGAACGAGGTCGTGCTCAAAACCATCAACCATCGAGGAATGAAACAGTTAACGAAGTGAATGATTTTCATTACATAAACTCTGTTTTTAATATGGAATCATATACTTTAGAAGAGGTCGATCATGTGTCAACCGCGAGATAGCATCACCCGGAAAAAATTATGTTCGAATTGGGTGTTATTATTACGCAGATATTTTTTCAAGTCGACACGGGAGCAACTAGTTCGATGCTTGGACTTAAGGGATACTACCAATTGGGCTCTCCATAATACGAGGTGGCGAGTAAGGTCCTGCCTGATAGCTTACGGTGTGTTACGATGCAAGTTATGTGGGAAGGTAGGCAGTGCATGCTACCACTCCTGGTCGTCAACAGCGACAAAGCATAAAATATACTTGGTTTTTAGACTAGTTCAATGCATTAAATTTTGAACTATGGACGTGAACAAATCGTAATCAAGCCAATGTATGTTCTGTAATGATTACGTCTCAGCAATGCCTAGTCGAATGTGCTTCAAAGATTTGTGCGGATTACCCAAATCTGTTTTCGCCTAATCTCAGATTACTTTAGAATCTGACGCTCGCCCGTAATTTTTCAAGCCTTACAATGTGCCATTGCTTTGAAGAAAGATATGGATAAGGAGATTCAGAGACAAGTTTCCCAATTGTAACTGTAACAAAACCAAATGGTAAAGTGCGGATTTATGGAGATTTTAAAATGACCATTAATCGAAATCGATTGATACCCAATTCCGAAGATAGAAGATTTATTTCACAAGCTCCAAGGAGGGCAATTCTTCACTAAAATCGATCTAAGCGACGCCTAGCTTCAGGTTGAGCTCACAGAGGATTCTAAGCAGTTAACAGTAATTAATACACCCTCTGGTCTTTTTCAATACCAACGTTTAGCTTACGGCATCGCCAGTGCTCCTGGAATTTTTCAACGGTTGATGGAAGAAGTTACCGGTGGCATTTCAATGTATGCAGTATATCTCGACGACGTAATGGTCTCCGGTGCAAGCAACGAAGAGCTTCTACAAAATCTTAAAGAGTTGTTGAGTCGGCTTGACAGGTATGGACTGCGTTGCGTGAGACAAATCACTAATCAACAAGGTATAACCCCATCAGAAAAGCGGTTGGATCCATTGAAGAACATGCCGCGTCCTACTGATGACACACAAGTGGAGACATTAAGAATTTCGCTTCAATTGTCACCCCATTTAATTTGTGAAATTTGTTTGGACCGATCGAAAACAAACCTCTTTTCAAGCTCTAAAGTCACAGTTGCTAAAAGCGTTCAGATTAGTCTACTATAGTAAGGATCGTCCAATCATTCTTGCTACAGATGCATCCAAGTGGTGCCGTAATCTCGCACCGTTTCAAAAATGGATCTGAACCTCCTACCGCTTTTGCATTAAAAACGATGACAAGTCAGCAAGCTTATGGACAACTTAAAAAGGAAGCTCTTTCCATTATTTATGGTGTGATAAAATTTCACCAATTTCAGAAAATTTGAATTAATCACGGATCATAATCCGTTGACGACAATTTTTCATCCAAACAAAACACTGTCAATTGCAACACTCCAAAAACTTCAGCGTTAGACTAACGATCTTCAAGGTTATAGATACAACATCAAATATCGCCTAACTGAAAAGCATGCCAATGCAGATGCATTATCTAGACGTCCATTAGGCAAAGATGAGAAATTTGGTGATCACGAAAAAACATTGACGAATGTCAATGCATTGCAATTTTAAAGAACATTCTCATTTCAAGAGTTTTTTCTGTATCTTAAAGTACGAACAGTTTAGCATAATATTTACAACGAAACCTAACTTGCCTGTAATAAATATTATATATTGTCTGGGAAAAGTATAAAAACCAATTAACAGTTTTGAAAGTTTTAAGTTCATGAGAAAACTCAAACAGTAATGAAAAGAGCTTTGAAATATTTATTTTTTACTTTTTGAATATTTTGTTGATCGCCAAAATTTCACGATTTAAAGTTGTTTATTAGTATTTACATTTCTATTTTAAATAATTTTTTATTGATTTGGCTGAGTGCGCTCAAAATTGTGTTAGATTGTTAAATAAATAGCTAAGCCGAATTTCTTTTAATTATTGACAACCAAAAATTGAAAATCAAATATTAGATTTAAATTCGTAATGTAAATTTTCAATATTTGTGAAAAGGTCGCATAAAGAAATTATAAGTTCGTTGTTCGTTTGACTATGTGCAGTCTCTATATTTCGGTACGGCGCTATTTATTATCAATAGTTTCGAACAGATCAATACGGAAAGATCATAAATTTGTTTAACCCATGACACATAGTTTATTGCAAACACTATATTCGTATAACAAATCACAAACATTTTATTTCCACTCTTGTATGTTCAACTCTCTGCTTTCGAACCGAAAGCAACCGAAAACAAAAAATCTGTCTAAATTCATTCTTATCAGCATAAACATATCATAATCAGTGTTACATGTCACTGATTTTATTTTCAATTTATTTTCCATTTTCATCCACCGCCGCCCTCTGTTCAAAATATATATACACACGCCAAATAAAGACAAACAATTTTTGTTGGACAACCGGAATTTATGAACGACAAGACGACAAAAAAAGATACAAAGTGGAAAAAAATCAACAACAATGAATGTTAGAAAGCTTTCGTATTTTGTTGTTGTTGTTGACGCTTTTTTAGCGTCGACAGCGTATACAACAATGTTGTAGACTATATATATGTATATATATATATATATATATATATATATATATATATATATATATATATATATATATATATATATATATATATATATATATTTACATGATATATAGAATGAGCAAAACTTTATCAATTTTCTATAATACAACAAATTGTGTGTGACATAATTCAATAATAAACAGCAACAACTAAAACCAACGTTAGCTATCTGTATTCATGGAAAAATTAAATTGCCTAAAAGTTTTTTTTTTTATATACATATTTGATTTCTGCTATTTGAAGCTTTTGAGAATTTTATTTTAATTTTATACAATTAAATTTAAAATAAATATTTTTTTAGTGATAATGATATCAAATGACAGTGGACAGGGGAATTCAGAATATAAAAAATAATTTTAGTGACCAACATGGTTTTTAATTTTAAATTATCTGCCCATGTCCATATAACAAAAATATTGTTCGTGTTTGATAAATGCTTCCGCAATTCGCAACCATAAATTATTTTATTAAGCACCCATTTATCTTTGCAATATAATATTAATAATGGGTTGATTGTTAAAATGCAACTTTACCGAGAACAAAACTTTAAAAAAACTGTTATACAGTTGATGGTTTGCACAACTACTATACAAGTATATAGAGCTTTTTGATTTTTTGTCTTCTCGCATAACAAAAAACTTACTTTACTGCAATAATGATAAATTTTAAAATAAAAAAAAAACTTTTTAAATGAAAAATATCGAAACTATTGTGAAATATGTCAGAAGTAGTTGATATTAAACACGAAACTGTATCATAAATTACGAAGAACTTTTAAAATTTATGATTTTAAATTACCTTATTGATTACGTTTATAATGGTATAATGGTTATTTTGTGGAAGAGTTTAATTTGATATATCGAACAATAAAAAACTTTAAAATCGTTTGAAGATATTTTCCTAAAGCGTTTGGCGTACAATGTTGCCACTTTGTAAATGAGACTTTTAGACTTTTATTAGACTTAAAATTAGTTGAAAAGCGAGTCACTGAACACTCAATTCACTGAAAAATCAATTCAGTAAAAACGACATTTCATCGAAAACGACAATTCACCGAATTTCGATGAATTGACGTTATCGGTGAATTGTGGTTTTCGATGAATGGTCGCATTCGGTGGATTATGGCATTCGAAGAATTGTTATTAGGCAACCGAAAAAAATATCCCCCGGAAACGGTTATAAATTGAAAACGACAATTCACCGAAAACTACAATTCACGATATTTCATATTTCTGTTGAGCGATTGTGCTAAAAATTTAGCACAGTTAAGCAGATTAAAATTAACGAAAAGTATAATTTATCAAAATTGTCCAAAATACGCTGATTTCATTTGAATAAATTTCCGTTTCGGTGGAATGTCGTTTTCGGTGAATTGTTGTTTTGGTGAATTGCCGCTTTCGATGAATAATTCTAAAACAACTGAAAACGAAAATATCCCGGAAACGATTATTAATTCAAAACGACAATTCACCCAAAATATGTCAAATGAAAAGTCTCAAGACGCTCCATTTGATTTCACAAGAATTTATTGAAAACTATTCACCGAAAACCTCAATTTAATTAAACAACAATTATTAAAGGGTTGTTGAATTACAGAAATAAAAAACCCCGACAAAATACTGAATAGATAAAACTAGGAATTTTGAAATTCCGAAAATAAAAATTCTTAATGGCAAATATAATAAAAATTTGAAAAACTGAAAATTTTTGTTAAAGATATTAAAAATGGTTAAAATAATTATTTATGAACTTTAACACATAAAAACAGTTTATCTTTCGACTAAGGTTAAAAATATCGGTCACTATGCAATTCGTCTAAAAATGAGTTCATGAGAAATTGTAAGATGTCACGGCTTAGGTAACTCTATATTTCAGGGACCTTGGAGCAGAGATCCATAAACTTGACGGGAATTATATAGAATTTGCGCTGTTGAAAATTATAAGGGACAACAAATTTACTAATTGGATGAGAAAATCAATGAGCTGGTCTAAAGGAATTTAAGTATTTTAAATTTCGAAGTTTTTTTCAGTATTTTTTGTTTTAATCTCTTCTTTATATATATATAAATCACTTGTCACGATGTTCGTACACGCTAATTTCCGAAAACCCCTAACCGATGTCAATGAAATTTTGTGAATGTATATGGCTAATTCAAGCTTAAAAGATATGAAAGTTTTGAATCCGATAGTTGGCGCTGTTGTCGAGATTTAAAAAAAATCTTTAAATTTTTTCAACAATTTTTTTTTTAAATTTCCCATTTAAAACTACATACAACCACAAATTGTGACATCTCTACTCTACCCATAAATTTTACCTCATGTTTACCTCATGCTCATATTTTGATTTTGCTTGAAAATAAAATCCACCCAGAAGAAATTGACCAAATAATTTCGGCAGAAATTCCACATCGATCAATTGACCAAGAATTGTTCGATATTGTTATCACAAATATGATCCATGGCCCATGCGGTGATTTTAACATGTATGATATCCCCATGCATGGACAATGGAAAATGTACAAAGCGTTTCCCAAAGCAATGTATCAATGATACCATTACTGATATCGACGAATATCAATTGTATCGTAGAAACGCAGATAATGGTGGCCACACATTCACAATGCGAATGTTGAACACTACAAATCAAATTGAAATTGATAATCAGTGGGTGGTACCATACTCACCAATACTTTCTAAAACGTACAAGGCTCATATTAATATGTAATAGTTTTGCAGTTCTTTACAGTCCATCAAGTACATTTGCAAATATGTTAATAAAGGCGATAAAACGACGAAATATCGCGATAACAAATGGGCAGATACATCAGCAGCAACGAAGCTGTCTGGCGTATACTTAGTTTTCCCATACACGAACGAAACCAAAGTGTCGAGCACCTTGCGATTCATCGTGAAAATGGTTAACGTGTATATTTCATTGAAAAAAATGCTCTCCAACGAGTATTCAAGCCATCAAAAACGACGCTTAGCGAATTTTTCGCCAAAAACCTGATGTTTTCGGACAATTCGCCAAAACCGACGTTCCACGCTATTTTACATTGAACAAGTTATCCAACAATAAAAGGCGTATTTAAAGCCAATACATGGGGACGACTTTACACAGTACATCGCCAACGTCTTTCCAATGTTTGCGAATAATCAATGGAGAAGTGTTCAATACTTATCAAGATGCATGTAGCGAAATGCAATTGCTGAAAGACGACAATCATTGGGATCTGACACTTGCAGATGCAGCATTTACATCCACGCCAAAAAAGATTCATCAACTGTTCGCAATTTTATTAACGACATGTTATTCAACATAATCATCAGCTTCGTGGGAAAAATACAAGAATTACATGGCTGAAGACATACTACACCAAGTTAGATACACAAACCAAGATCCAAACATTGATTACATGCCAGAAATGTACAATGAAGCTTTAGTGTTCATCGATGATTTGTGCATTTTAATTTTTGGCTAATAAATCATTATGGTGTTACGATTGTGTTGTCGTTAACAAGATAATTTCCTTTTTAATGATTACACCCCCATCTTTGGTAAATTTGTTTTTGTATGATTTTATTCCCCTCGGTTGGTTTGTGTCCGATTGGTTTGCGTCCGGGGGGTAAATTTGTCATCTGTATGCGGCAATGGTGGGATTCTCGTGTTTTTTTTGTCTGTTGTGTTGGCAACTGAACGAGAATGAAAGAGAGCGAGACCAATGCGCATCGAGCGTGTACAAGGTCGAACGTTTTAGGAAAATGTTTTTCCTATATGCTTCTCGTTCATATCGATACAAATTGATATAAACGAGAGACAGAGAGGAGAGATGTTCTTCTAAAACGTTTTACGCGCTGTGCGGGGTAAGAGTTTTTTTTTATAAGACATTCGAGTTTTGATTTTATAATTACATAGTCGAGTTTGGTTTTTGAGAGATTAAAGTCTCGTTTTAGTGAAAAGTGGCATACAAACTGCGCTCTAGGTTCTAAATTAAAATAATAAAATTAAAAGTTCAGTGTGACTTGGAAACATTTTTCTTGTTAATTAATTGTTAGTATCATTAAAATACATATACCTTTTTTGTGAATTTATCTGTGCATTTGTTTTTGCCTAAAAATGAAAATAAAATACATGAAAATCAGCCAAGTGTATTTCTTGATTTTCTCTTTTAATATTTCTTTGCATCCGTCATCATTAAAAATCTTGGACTTTCCGTTGTGTTTGATATTTTCTCTGTGATTTGGTTATCAGTGTAATCAATTAAACGAATTAAAATAATTGTGTACTTGCCTTTTTATTAACGGTTGGCCGAGTCGTGGCCAGTTAACTTTATAGCGGCAAATAGTGCGTATCGCAACGTACAATCATATTTGTTTTGTGCGTGGCGTGTAAACGCCCAAAAATGTGTGTATAGGTGGCCAGGTGAGGCCACTTCATTTATTTCGCGGGTTGCAGTGAGCCAACGCACAACCTTGAGTTTTTTATGTGATTCCGTTTTTACAACGCCCAATTTATTTACGGGTGGCCAGTTGCGGCTATTCGTTTTTTTTTGGTATCGAGGAAAGGCCCCGCAATGTACCGGGTTGCCAACCGGCACCTCGTTTCTATTGGTATCGGTGAAAGGCACCGTACAATTTTTTTAATTTTTAATTTTTGATTTTTATTATTTTTTCTTAAATTTTTATTAAATTTAAATTTTTATATTTTGTAATCGAGCGCCGCACAGCGGTTTCGTGTCGCGCGCTCGGTACGCATTGCTCTCTCTCTCTCGTTCCGCCCAACTTTCTGTAATCATCACGGTGTAAGCCAGGAGCCCTGCATGCTTCAAACCCCACGACCTTAGCACTTCTCCCTGAGAACGTAGCCCGCCAAAAATCAACGTGGAGGCCTCTGCAGGTGCTTAGTGATAATCTGCAGGTTGGCAGTAGCCAGCCTTTAACAATGGTATGCCGTCGCCTGATCGTCCGGCGGCTGACTTAGTTAACAGTGATGTGCAGCGAGAAACACAGTATGCCAATGTTGAATTAGCTTCATTTATTGTGAATAATGAGCCATTAATAACTGCTGAACAAAAAAGTATTCATGATCGAATTATGCTTACTGTTCCTGCAAAAATAGCAAAATTGCTTTGGCAATTGCATCGTCAAGCTCAAACTGCCATTAGACGTTCATAACAAACCAAACGCAATGTGTAGCTTTAACAAAAATAGCTCAATGGTTGCAGTGCTGCAAAATAGCTCGATCATTATCTAGGATGAATGTACTATGGCTAATAAATATTCATTCGAAGCATTGCATAGAACACGGCACAAATATTTTCTGAACAATTGCTAGATATTGGCAACGGTAATATCGAACTGCATCTAAACACACAATGCATCAAACTGCCAGACAATCGATGCACTATCGTTAATTCAAAACACGAATTAATCGAGAATATCTTCCGGTTCATTCTGAATATTTGAATACTTGAATCATAATTGGCCCAGTGGACGTGCTATTTGTTAAAGAAATTAATTTTCAGATTCAAGTCGTTGCCAGACGAACTGATGTCTCTAAAACCAATCAACACTCATGATGAAACTGACGCAGTATCCAACTAAGTTTTTAAATTCAATAGATATGTCAGGAATGCCACCACACAATCTTAGATTAAAAATTAGTTCGCCGATGATTCTGCTTCGTAATTTAAACCCAACCAGATAATGCAACCGCACACATTTAGTCATCAAGCGGATCACCAGAAATGTCATTGAAGTAACTATTTTGAACGGAAAGTTTAAGGGAGAAGTCATTCTTTTGCCACGTATCCCAATGATACTTTCGAAAACGACAATCCTATTCACACGGCTTCAATTTCCGTATAGTTTGACATTCGTTATAACAAGCAACAAATCTCGAGGGCAAACAATGTCCGTTTGTTGACTCGACATAGAAAATCTATGTTTCTTTCATGGCCAGTTATACGTTGCATGCTCACGTGTGGGTAAACCATCGAATCTCTTCATATTGGCAAAAGACAGATTGACAAAAAATATTGTTTACAAAATCGTACTACGTTAAATTTAAATTCAGTTGGTTGAGTATGGCGATCTGACGGATCTGTTCCGCAACCTTAAGATATTTAAATTACATTTTATTTGCATATGACTTGCGCATACGTTCTATGTATGTCAAATGCATAAGATATCAGACACCCGTGCTACCAGATAAAAGGTTTTTTTTACATGAAATGCGATCTACAAAGAAGGCGGTTTGTGGCAGGACAACGTCTGCCGGGTCAGCTAGAATTATATAAAATATTTTTTTCACCATTTTTAGTTTTCTTCGTTTTCAGGATTTAAGGTAAGATAAGCTGTATTGTGTCAGACTTATATTTCTTCAAGATGATCTTTGAAAAGGCTCCGACAACTAATAATTAAAGTACTTCAAGAGACGTTAATTCGAGGTTTAGCTGATTCATTTTTTTCCGAATCATAAATCTCAATACCCAAAATTGCATAATGAGATTCACCCGTGACATTAACTATTTTGCTGAAACAGGAAAGGTTATATGCTTGGCCAACTAAGCAGTTGCCTTAGAAGTCTTAAATTCGGAACCAAGCATTCGAGCTATAGAGCGATGGAGTGAAGAAGATAAGTGCCGATAAAACCAGACTAGAGATTAGCAATATTTTAAAAAAACAAAAGGTATAGTACAAGTTTGAATATAAGCCACTCATCTCACCCGACCGAGAACCTTAACGAGGGTGCATGCAATGTAAGATTGCAGCTCCTAATCCCACTAGGAGTGAACGATATTGCGTTATAAACAAGCGATTGTTAAATTTTGTAATGAAACAATTCGATTTAACCACTGTTGATCAAAGAGTAACAAAACCAAATCTAGCACTAGGAATCCTCAAGGTACTAGAAATTACGAGTTTTGATTAAAAAAAACTGTATTGTACGAAACATCGAGATCTTTGTTACATTTGGTGGAAATCTGTACCGGACGTGCGAAGTTCATTGGAGCTTTTTCGATTTTTCCAATGATGTTGAAAAGTGTATAAATAAATTTAAAAATTAAACTTTTAACAAGGGTTGACACTCTTTTTGGTTTTCTGAAATTTAAACAGGAATGATGATTTTTGATGATACACAGTTTTAACATACGCTCGGTAAGTTTAATTTTTCAACATAGAAATTGATGTATTCTGGATCTTTGTATACGGTTTGGCTACAAGGAAGTAGAGTGCTGGCAATAACATATGCACCCCTCTATATTTTTATTTTCAAAAATATATATGAATTTATAGAGCTCTTATTTCGATACCTAGTTATAATATAGAATTGGACTACATTTAAATTATGCAAAATAAGAAACTTCAAACCTATTTATTATAAATTTTTTTTTTAATTAAAGGTGATCACTTCATGAGTTTTAAAAATAATATTTTGTTTTGCGATATTTTTCAACTTTACATTTTGAATCTTCAAAACTAAAGTAATTCTTTTATTAATGAAAAATAATACTCTGGTAGAATAGCACTTTTAATCTGTATAATACATATAAGTATATTTTAAATAAGTAGTTCTTTAGACCTTTGCTCCAACTGCCCGAACTAAAATAAAATTTTGAGTAAATCAAGATATTAACTGTAATTCACTCTATTTATTTAAGGATTTTCTCGACCGTACAAAAATAATACAAACTTTGAGAAAAATACACAATTGCCAATCTTCAGATATACATGATCATAAGCATATATGAAACAGTTAATTAATTTGATTCATATAATAATAGGGGTTCCACCTCGGTCGTAAATATGATGCCGAATTTTATAGATTAGCTGACCAGATTCGTCGATTTTTCGTCTGTATGTCTGTGTGTGGTGCTGTGCATATTAAATGTTTGTTGGTTCTCTACAACCCAGTCGATTAGTCGAAATGACACTTCATACATCATTTCATATCTTGGGAGATTATCGTGGTTTTTGGCTAAAGTAAAATGTGAAAAAATCAGTGGACAATTTCAAAATGAAATAAAAAATGCTTCATTTTTTATTTTTGAATACTAGTTTTTTATGAATTCACCAGTTTGACTGGAGTACTAAAACTATGTTGCGATTTTCAGATCATAATCTTTATTTAACAAAAATCGAAGAAAAAATATTGAGGCTCGAATAAAATATAGTTACGCAAACTTGTTTATCGGTTTGCAACCACTGCGTACACCCGCACACATCAAGATAAATTTAGAAATCCAAATAAAACTAATTTAATTAAATTCGAATTCTAGAGTGTTGTAAATAGATAAATTAAACAAATTTCGAAACTATATAGGCAAATATATTTCCTAAATAGCTTGAAAAGTTCAACAAATCGTTTTTTATGTAGCCTATATATAGAACAAAAGTTATATATATTGTCTATAAGTTATATATAAAGTACTAAAAGCTTATAAAATTTTCATTTTATGTAAATTTTATTCCGAAAATACAAAACATTTTTTTGTGCTCTACTCGTAATGGGTTTGTTGAATTTTGAAAACTCACTCTTTATTCTCTCATATATGGTCTACTCGTATCTGTTTTATAAATATTTTATTCTATACAAATATACAGATTTTTTAGTTTTTTATTATGTATGTAGTAGTTATAATAGTAGTAGTAGTAATATAATATTAAAAATGATAATGGCAGTAATGTATCTACTTAATAAACATTTTTGCATTTTTATTTTCCATTTCGTTGCTCAAAAATAATTGATTTATTACAAAGCAAGAAACGGCAAAATCACTGTTACTTAAATTTATAAAATAAATTGAGCTTTTTTGTTAAGTTTAGTTTGTGTACTCGTATATCGTTAATTTTTGTAAATGTATTATTTTTTGTGAGCTTTATTGTTCAAGTATTTATTATTAATCCTTTGTTTTCTGTTTCAGAATCAAATATCGTGGATACGACGGAGGGATTGGCATATATTGTCGTCTGGTGCACATTTATATACAAGCGACGAACGTTTTGCGATACTGCATACGCCGGGTTCAAATATGTGGACGCTGCAAATTAAATTTGTACAAAGGCGTGATCACGGGATGTATGAGTGTCAGGTGAGTGATCCAATCTTATAGTCGAAACATTTTGGTGGATGAAACAAGATTTTTTTAGAATTATAGACTATACGATTCCAAACAGGAACAAGCAAAATATTAACACGTTCGCCACTCAACGTGGTGCTACAATTTTCAATTGCTATACTTATAACTTTGTTGTAGTTTGTGAGACGCGGTAGTTTACAGAAGTGCGTGCGTATATAGTATGTGTCGATCGATGAGTTTTTTTTTTATTGCGATATTTTTATTTTTCTTGGACTCCCCGAAATGATCTTGGAGAAAAGAAAAACGATATATTTTTCGTTCAGTGTGTCAGTCGATCGAAATTTTTTTGCATGGTGCAGATGTATTTTGCTGGTGATTTTATTGTAATTTAAATTTGTAATTCTATATTCGGAAGGATTGTACCTATTGTCTAATTAGTTACATAGAAGAATTAGTATTTGTTTAAGTTCAAAATAATTAAAATTTATTTTTTTCATTCTTATATTGTATCGATTGAGGTTAAAAATCAGTTAAAATGTTGAAAACATATTCTTAGCAATATCAGTATTCTGCATAACAGCGGGACGAGGTAAGCGCAAAGCCTCTCTCAAAAAACTGTTGAATGCACACAACATTAAAGCAGCAGCGAGATTAATTTTGAAGACTCTAGATCTAGTTTTAACCGGTGGAAAGAATATGCAACTGATTGCTGTATGTATTTTTATGCCGCTTAATAAAAAACTCACCTTACAAAGTTATTCATCCAAAGCGAGTATTTGCTAAGCTGTATAACAAAAAAACATTTTTGGCCATCTGTAAAATATTTTAGGCCAAATAATTAATTAGTCGAATACGATTTGAAAATATGATAAGAAGTATGTATTTTATGATGAAACATGGGGCGACAGTTGCACTCGATTATGCAAGGTTAAAAATGTCGTAAATCACATTTGAAATTAAATAAAAATTTTGTGTTTGGATGAAGCGTCGAGCACTTTATCAACATCTATGTGCCCTACTTCATATTACATATTGCATAACGGCAAATTCAAACCGTTCCTTTTCTTTATAGAGTATTTTTACTCATAGTCGTTTTGCAGGACTTTCTCGAGATCCTCTTCTTGTTTGTAGTCACTGGGTTACCTGAATTTCTTACCTGTTCTTTTAGTTTCTCTAAATTTTGATGTTTCCCACTTCGAGTGACCTACGATACACCTGCTGCGACTAAACAAAGTAAAAAATTTAAGTAGGTAAACCGAATGAAGTATCGTTATTAATTTTTTAAAGAAACTGCACTGGTTTTTTATTTATAGTTCATATATTATCTCGTTTCATACCGCCCATCAAATCACTGGAGCAATTTTAACGATTTTTAAAACTTTAACGTATTCACTAAATATAGTTACAAGTTTTCTTCCAGATTTGGCTGGTATTTTCGGAGATATGGAATGTTCCATAAATGGAACAACAGTAAAACACTATTTAATTTTTTTTTCTTATTTACAAATAATTTCAAAATGTTTGTAAATACAGCTTATTATTTTTTGTTGTGAAACAGTGGTGGACATTTTAAATGAAGTGGAATGTCATAACCATGGCTTGAGCAGCGGGAACATTTAAATGTGGTGTTCTTTTTTGCAGACACGGCAGCGCTTTTGCTTACTATTTGCTATCTTCATTATGCCATACCGCTGATTCGATAGTATCTAAAGACGTCCCCGTCATACGCCCAATTAATTCAGTATTATAGCTTATATCTGTTGGAGTTGATAACAATGCCAACGTTAAATCTTGGCGAAAGGCCAATAATGGCATAGGTTTTTCAGACAGCATCTTATGTAAGCACCAGGCATTGGAAACTGCGGCATCCAAACAATTCACAAATAAAGGCCACCACCATTTCTTCCCTTTAATTTTTATGCGATATTGGGAAATAAATCTATCGAGTGAATCGACTCCACCCATTCCTTTATTGCTACTCTAGTGCTACTGTAATGTAGATGTCATTCCTGTAAGATAGGGAATACATGATCGTTGGAAATTAGGTGTAAATTTATATGTCCAAAATTGGAACAACGGTAAAAAACAGGTTTAGGTTTCTAATTTTAAATCGAATATGTTCTCTCAATCACCAGACACGTTCTGCTACTCCTGCAAGTCGTAAACATTCGAAAATTATATAGCACAATAAAAACCATTCTCGTGTTTGTACTAAAATAAATACTGTCGGAAGCAGCCATGTCCCGATAAGAATCGAGAGAGATAGTATTCGGCTTCCCCAAAACTTTGGTGCATTCCTAAACCAGTGATACCTACATCGACCTTTGAATGATTGGATTTGCCTGGTTTTCCAGTCGGTTGTAGTTCTCTCTCGAGAAGCTTCCTTCTATCTGGAATACCCACATAGATGTCACTTATATAAACAACTTTTTACGCTCTTTAGCTGAGAGGACCGTCTGAAACTATCTCAAAGATGCAAATCATTCTTAAACGCTAAGTCTAACGATGGAGTTTTGGTTACGCCTTTATGAAACCTTAATTTCGCCAAAGGATTATCGATAAAACAACAAGTGCTAAGAGAACTCTTCGTTTTTGTCTTGTTCCTTTTATATTCTACATTATTCGAGACAGTGCGTTTGTGGATCAACACATTACATGTATCTAACCTAGGTCTAACATTGTATTTGATGTCCGCGTAGTTCACCAAGAATGCCCTTCCATCGTGCCTTGTTAAAAACATTCCTTACTCCAAAGGTAACAATTGCATAGTATTTTCTTTTAACTCCCTTGCATCTACTTCTGGCGATCGCATTTTTGGAAATTTCTTTGACAAAGTTCATGGCATCAATTATAGAGTGTCCTTTTTTAAAGCCGTACTGGTGTTTCTGGTCACCTGACCTTATAATTTTCTCTTTTAATCTTACAGAAATCATTTGCTTCAATATCTTTCCTGCGGTGTCGAGCATATACAAAGTATGACGATAGACATTCAGGTGGTGTTTTGCCATTCGGTAACAGCACTAACGTTTGCTTCTTCAATATCTCGGGAAATACATCTTCTCCTAAGCAGGAAACGAAAACATTTGAAAACAGTTCGGGTATTGTTCGAATTGCTACTTGGAGCGCCAAATTCAGTATGTTGTCAGGCCCGAGTGCTTTATTACTCCATCGACCGTAATGGTTGGTATTCGCTCGTATTCGTCCGCTATTCCGCTGAACGTCACATTTTGCTGTTCCGCGAAGTTACTTTATAGCACATCTGATCTGGGTAAGTAGAAGGGTTAAAATTACTGCCTTTCACCTTTTGCATTGCCGTTTGGTACGGTCAACCCCACGGAAATATTTCCGTTTGTTCAACTTTATAGCACATTTTAGCTCCAATCTAGCACTGCAATAAGATTCTAGAAAATGTTTAGTCTCTGTACCTCTTGAAGGCTGATATTTCCTCCTTGCTATTAAGCATTTTTTACATATACTGTAATTTCCTCATTCCACCAATACGTAGCATTACGACGGTTATCTACTACTTTTCTCTACATTGCAGCATCGCAGGAATTTGTGATGACCTCCTTAATTTGAGATGCATTCTTTTTCTTTTTTCGTCAATTGATCTAACGAATTTTTTAACTCGTCCTATGGTGTGCTCAGGTTCACGTGGCAACTGTAGTTTTAAATCCCGTCGTTTTCCACTCCTGTGAAGCCACGCTTCCTCCACCTAGTGCTTTGGCATGCCCCTTAACCGCAAATCCAGATGGCTACCAAATACTTCGTGTGTCTAAATAGCTTCCTCGGGGTTTCTATATTGTTCTTGCCCAATAGCGACTTCTTCTCTTATTTTAAGCACTGTCTGCTAATTGATAAAAGTTTAATTGTAGCAAAATCAAAATCATAACCATTTTGCTTTTTTAAAGCCTTCTGGTATATCGGACGTCTAAAACCACCTGTCAAATCGTGTGTGGCTGCAGGGTTGTCATTTTCCCCATGACAAACCGCACACCTCGGCCCTTCTTCGCCTGCCGTCGCAATGTGTTCACCACCACCACAACTATAGCAGAGTTAGGAAAGTCCTACGTCATTAAGATATTTCCGTTTCAACAGTCTAAGCATTTAAATCATTTATTGACAATTATCTCTTCTCTTACTGAACAAGATACCAGATAATCGGGTTCAACGACATCCGATTGCCATTTTGTCCACTTTGAACATATTCTTAGAGATCTCGAACTTTCTTTCTAATGCGTCCCGCACTTTTTTGATATTGTGACTTTATCGAGGTCCTGGATTTCGATTAAAACTTCATGTGTTAAAGATCTTATATTAGCTACTTGACTTACGATAGTACTTACTAATAGATGAACAAAGGAGCGTGCTAACAGTGTTTATCATCTTCGTGATTTCGCAATGAACATTATTTCTTGACTTGATAAACAAGATCAGTTTTTAAATTTTCCTTCCAAGCCGGGTTAAATTTATTTCTTTGCTCTCCGCCTTGTCACCTTGCACAGAAGATGATGAAAAACATCTCTTCAGTATAATTCCCACATCTCCCTTCTTCAGAGATATTTGAATAATGGTATTATTTTTAAACGGGTTTGTGGGTGTGCATCACCATGAGCGGACTTACCGCTTCTTTTTCTCCGCTTGTAGGAAATCTGTCACAAGGGTCAAGTTTACCACCGTTGAAACATTGCAGTGGCTGGATCTCGATTGTTAGGAGTCTGCTTGCTAAGTCCTTGCTACCAATACTAGGTTTCCTACTCTCTGCACCGTGTATTTCTATGTGCATGATCCTACATACAGCCCAGACGGATTGAATGATCGGGATGAAGCTCTGTATTAAAGCTTTTTGTATAAATTGGTGATCCCAGTGATTTTCGCCGAAATTGGTTCGCCAAAAACGAGAGCTTTTATGGGAGCTTTTTCGTTTATATAAATACTTTTAAAAGTATATAATTTATGAGAAAAATGATTACAAACTAAGAGATTTAATTAAATTTGTCACCGAAATGACGGTTTTTGACAAAAAACTGTTTTTCAAGAAAAAATCGGATTCTGTAAATCCCAGACGGATTGACTGATGAGGCTTTGACTTTACGTAAGTTTCTTTCATAAATTGGGAGGTTCCATAGAAGTTTGTCCAAAACTAATCCTCCGAAACTGAAAGCTTTCCTAGGAGCTTTTTTGTTTTTTTTCTAAATATTTTGTAAAATGTATCCCTCATGAGAAAAACCACTTAGAACTAAAATATTTTGAATTGAAAAACTGTTTTTAACAAAATGTTTCGCTGTGCAGCCCAGATGGATTGACTATTCGATATGAAACTTTATAACTAAAACTCTTTTCATAAATTGGAAGATCTCATTCATGTTTGACCGAAATCAATCGTAAGTGACTATTTCCGTAGAAGGCTCTCGTTTTTCGCAAATAGTTTGAAAAGTATATAGCATTTACGACAAAACGACAAAAAACAAAAAGATTGAAAATTAAATTTCAAACAAACTTAGTTTAGATCATTTATCAAATTTTACTGGAAATGACGAGTTTTAATAAAAAAAACTTTTTAAATTTTGCAATTATATTGAAAACAGTAGTACTAACAAAGACGACAAAGAATTAAAAGATTTAAATAAATTTAAATATTAAATTGTCACCCAACAAGACTTGTCCTTGTTGGTTTTGTGAAATAAAAGCAGGAATAATATTTTTGGATTATACAAGACACTTTTACCAAAAGTTCAGTAATTTTAATTTTTCGGATTGGTGTATTCGAGATCTATGTATACATTTAAGGTAAAAAATATTCAACTATTGGCCACAACATATTCACGCATTCATTTTTAATAAACATGCCTCCATCCTTTTCTCTACATTCCTTCCTAAATAGGTAATTTCTAAAAAATACTATCTTCGTTGAATTTAACTCATTACTTAAATTATCACTTTTCCGGTAGAATTGGTTATAAAAATTGTATTACAACGAATCGTAAATGTATTTTAAAGTATACAAAATTGAAATACGATACAGCTAATGTATTTCTAGGAAACATTATAAAATTTCTGTTTTAGAAAACTTTTCTCATTCTGAGAAAAAATCTAAGAATGAAAATCATTTTTGATATATAACATGATTTAATTTTATCGTGCATGCCCATTGCAGGGTTGTATAACAACAGACTTCTTAATTTTTTCGTGGAAATAAAATAATTTAATTCTTCATCTTTTTTGAATGGCATTTTGCTCGAAATAGATAATGTTCAAATTATTTTTCAAGTTTCTCGTTTCTAACTTGTACGCAAAGTTTTTTCATGTTTTCAATTTCACGGTAAACACAACACCCAGCGTATAATAAAATACCGATATTTTTTAATTTAATATTTAAATATTTCCAGAATTTTAGATTGTTAAAAATCACATCAATCATGATTTTTAGCTTCATTTATAAATCGAAATAATCCTCCTGTGTTAAACGACTAATATAATCCAAATAACAAATATTGTTTATATGCAGTTACTAATCCTACATTTAAACAATTTGCAACGTACCTAGCGCTAATTTCAATATATCAAGTGCTACCTCTGTATAGATAGAACAAAAATTCAATTTATAATAAAAATCTAATTTTTATTTTCACTTTGCTATTAAAATGGATAAAATCGAGCAGAAAAATTTAGAATATCAATGATACGAAATTTATATTGCAATAAATAAATATAAACGTAAAAAAGTTATTGGAAACATTGATAACATTATCTCATATGCATTTGTATCTCATGCATTTCTAAATATGTATAATATTGGTACATTATGATGATTGTGTTGGGTGCAGATCTACTACCCTCATATCGAGCAATCGGAATGATTTTTTTTATGCTGATACTTCTATACTATACCACTGGCATGATATACTGGAGCATAAATAATATTGCTTTTTGCCATTCGGAGAAACATCGGAATGATTAATCATGTGCAACAATCAAATTTTATTTCTATTCTCGTATCCTTGTCTATAGTATATATCCCCATATATGATCCATAAATATGGGGATATACATTATACGAGATTTATAATATACCTAAATTCATTTGCATCAGAATGACTAAATCAAGGGCGGAAGAGAGGCGGAAATGGGATTATAGAAATACCGAAAGGTTATTGGTTTATTTATGAGTTTAAAAAAATTTGAATTTTATTAAGTTGAGTGGAAATTTTTGATTAAATTTTTATTCTCGACTACTCTAAGCACTGTAAAGTTTGTGATGGATTTCTAGGTGTATTAAAAATGAAAATACTTTTTGTTGTTATGAAAATATAAGACGTACTCGTACTACTTTCAAGTGGATGTCGATTTTATTCCATAATGTTGATTTATATCCCTTTAGTGATTTACTAACACAATTGTGCGGGTAGGGCAAAAGTACCATGTCAAAAATTTAGTTTTGTATGTTTTTTGATCCAATTTACACATTTGTGAATTCCTTTTTAACTTATTTTCGTCCGAAAAAAAACACTATCTATAGATCCACACAATTGTGCGGTTTTATTTCAAATCAAGCGAAATTTTTTATCAACAACGCCATTACATACTATAGTTTTTTACTCACACATTTGTGTGGGTTGGACTAAAACTGAGCCAATTTTGTTGTTTTCTTGGTTGAAAAAGGGATATAAAGATGTTGTTTCTCTATTTGTGTTGGCAGATTGTTATTAAACGCTAAATTTGATATGTTCAATAAATTTAATGATTTAAAGCTTTTTGTGTAGAATTATTCAGGTTAAACGGTTTTCTGTTAAATTCAATTTTAGAAATCATCACAAAATTTGATTTTTGATTCTTTCCCATCAACCAGTATCACCCGTATAAAACCCCCATTCCAACACTTGGGTGATTTCCATACCAAATTTTTCGAAAGTATTATTTTGTAATTAGGGTTGAAATGGGGTTTTCCTATGGGTGACTCTGGCTAATAGGGAGTGGATACAACCATGAAACTTGTTCAGTACAAACAGTTTAATTGATTTCATTAATATAAAAGGTGGGATTTCCAAAAATCATTCATAAAATGTATTTTAAAAATTAAACTTGTAAAAATATGGTTGAATTAACGGTTTTCTATTGCTAATTCTGGCTGATATGGAGTATGCCACCAGTGAATCCAGGTCTTATCAGATTATATTACATCTTGTTTAAATCATGCGACTAGAAAACTACGAAAATTTCTTATATTGTTGATCTACTTCAACAGCTTTTGAACATAAAGCATGTAAATGGGCAGATATAGCCGTTCTAGGAAAAATCCTGACTAATTCTGGAGGAGAACTAAATGGTTTTTAGAATGCACAGTTTGGCACATTTAAGAAATCCTAATTCTACTCTAAAAGAGCAATTTTGTTGCACACAATTAAAATTGCGTGAAAAATTGAAATCAAAAATAATAATTTCGTTATTTTTCAACACTGACGATAAAATTAACTGCGCAATCATTTTTTGTTGAAGCAGAAGAATTTATTTTAACTTGCATTTAATTTCGATGTGGGACACTTCTCTACAATGAAATAAAATCAAGAAGTATTTGTTTTCGGTTATCGAATGACATTTTGCTATAAAAATCGAAAACCAACTGAAACTTGTTCAACTTTATTGAATTTTATACTCTTACATTCAATTATGTATTTGTGCAATACACTCAATTATTTCTCAACTTTTTGGGAAATCTCCGTTCAATATATTAATTACACAAACCGAAAAAATACACAATATATTCCGCAATAATGACGTTACCCAACTATATTGTGCACTAAAACTGAACGTAAATACTCACTTTTAGGCGTACAAAATAGCACAATCAAATACAACTCGACAAAACAAAAAATTCGTGGAATTTCCAAAATGGGATTTCTGTCGTAACTGTCACCGAGAAATAGTCAAAATGAAAGTTTATTTCATAAAAGTTCCAATTCACTATGACAGATTTTAATAATTTTCCTTCAAAGAAGGTGTCACATTTACGTATCATAAACAAAAGCGTATGAACAAATGTTCATACGATTCTTCGGAAACGTAACATTTTGGTGTTACAAAAATGAACCATTAATGTGGTTTTTGGCCTATGATAATTAAACTTTTTGGCGAAGAGTTATGAATGTATTGGCACTTCGAAAATCGTTCGTTTAAGTAATGCGTTTTGGTATCACTTTAAAAATGACATTTAAGAACGTTCTTGAAGTTTGTCCTAGCTTGTCCTAAACCCAACAACAACGTTTCTAATTAATAATTAAATTTAACAGTGTAAAATATATTATTTCGGGAATTATAAAAACACTCTGTCCTAAGGAACTTCTAAGAGGTAACAACTTTTGGGGTAGATGTTTTCACTTTGTGCTGGACCCAATATAACTAGAAAACATGAGTTTTCCGGAAAAATTAGGGAAACACTGGGTTTAATATTCAAAGTTGTATAGGTAAAAATCGAAGTAAAAACCCTCTGTCCTAAGATACTTTTAAGAGGTTACAACTTTTGGGGTAGATGTTTTCACTTTGTACTACTTTGTCCTTTGATTTGATTGGTATATCAATTGGTATTGTAAATGTAGCGGTCCTTCCGTAAAAGCTTCTAGTGCATTTGAGCCATGATTCCTCCAACCGGTCAAGTTTGAACTTTTCTTTCGAGAACTACAATTCTCTTTATTAGACGTAACTTCATCCACACATTTATTGACTATCATCAGCATAGCTACCAAACTCTTTATTTATCAACTTTTGCTAGTTTTACTTCATTTTTTGTCGTTACGTAATCCAAAGATCCATTGTTCTTTTGGGTTCTTCGGATACGATACGAGTCACATTTTTGCTCTACTCTAACCCTTGTCCAGCGCTCTCTCTATCTCTCTCTTGCGCCACCATTTCCTCTGGGTAATTTCTCATTGCCTTTCCTTTTGCTCAATGTTTTGACTCCCGGGCGAGAATATGAAATCCGACCGTAAAAATTTCCAAATATTTCAATCAGCAACTAGAAAATGAATGAAAATGATCAAAGTTGGCCTCAATATTTAAGCCTCAACACAATAGCCGAAGAGAATATGTATTTATCACCTCACATCCATCTAAGCAAATTTTAATAAAATTGATTGAGAATGTTTGAAAATAATAGTCAATCCGTTTAAATTTTTCCGGTCGTATTTCCTGATCCCGCTAATGAATTCGACCTTATCCGTATTCGTCATCAAATTTTTTTTTGTCGTTGCCACAGTCGGTTCCCAGTTAAGTTTGCTCTCCTATTTTACTAGTCCTTATGCCCTGGTGGCAATGCAGCTTCAATCATCTCTCTTCATCTTTGAAATTTTAGGTTGGTTTCCAGCCTGATTGTACCCGTTAGCTAAAAAATTAAATCTTTCTTTCAGTTGCACTGATATTTGCATCTTTCTTTGTCTCTTCTCTCCTCTCGAATTGCTTTACTGATCTGCTCATTTGACCATACGCTCTTGCGCTTCTTTTTCTGGACGATTATTGGAAGTTTTGATTACGGTGGTGAACCTTAAATTTTAGAAAATCACAAGGCGAAGAATATTAATTTCCATAAAATGGAGATCTTATAATCCCACTCTTTGCTGAAGTTACATACATGTTTTCCAATCCACAACCTACAAAACACCGAGGAGAAGTTCTTGGACAAAAATTTATGTCAGTGTCAGTTGTGATGTTTTTATACGGAATTTGATTTTTTTGACAAAATTTATGCTCAGCGATGTTTTCAACACACCTTTTATTTACTTTTTCCGCCCCAAGAAACAGCAGATTGTAGACAATTCAAGGAGTTGTTTTCTGCAGTATTCCTGAAAATAGCAGAGCAGACGAGATAGATTTAAGAGAAAGAAGTAGTATGAAAATAAGATGGTTGATTGTAGTGTAGATAGATACTCCTTAATAATCAAGGGCATGACGAACAAAATAAAAAGCCATTATACTGTAGAGTATATACCTCCTACAATGTAAAGAGGGTGTGCGATTAAAGAAACAACCTTCCCACAACCGCGATCCATTTGTAAGTATTAATTTAACTCATTTTCTATTTTTTAATCAACTCTTTTATTTTGTGGTTACACCAAAAACCGTCTAGAAAATTTAAACAGCACAAAATAATAAATATCATAAATCGCGGTCTACTGCTAATTTTAATTAATCGCTTTAAACAAACTTAATTTTTTATAGCACATTTTACAAATTTCCTCTTAACCACTCAATTGAGAGGCAATAAAAAAACAATACTCAAACTTTACAGTAGACGAAGTCTACAAACATTTTGTATTACATTTCCAATTTTGTACCCCGCACAAATCACTTCTTTGGATTCATGCCTTAATTATTTTATTCTAGGAATAAAATGAAAATTTATGAACTTTAAAAAAAATTCTAGTATAAAATTGACATTTCCAGTCATTTATACGAGTTCAATTACTTTTTTTGTGTCTGTCTGTGTGTATCACAATTTTTATTTGCTCATCATCATCATCATCATTTCTCTCAATACGATTCAAATTTTTTTCTTCTACATAAATTAAAGATTTTTTTTTATTACACGAAATAACTTTTAAACCGAGAATTTTTTTTAATAAAATTCTGCTTCTACAGGGTGAGATTTTTAAAAATGTCAAGCTTTTACTCGTATCTCGGAAACGGTTTAACCTAGGACAAAATTGCTTATAACAAAAATTGCCCAGTGTTGAGGGGGGATGTGAACCGTTTCATAAATAAATAAATAATTTTTGTTCATATACAAAAATTTTCGTAAAGTATATGATTTCAAAGTGAAAGGTTCGCAGAATTATACAGGGTTATCCAATTCGAGGTTGATAAAGTAAAATCTGTATACCGACATCTGTCAAAGATAAACGTCAAGTACGCTGTCATTTATTTAGTTGACATTCTGCCATTTAAGAATATGGAGCATTTAACAATCGACCAACGCGTTAAAATTATTAAATCTGCTGATGCTGATTTTTCGAACAAAATTTTCTTCAGTGATGACACCCGGAAAAAGACACTGTTTGGTGCGCATTGTGGTCTGGTGGTGTGATTGGGCCGTATTTTTTTGAGAACAACCATGGACGAACTGTTACCGTCAATTCTGAGCGCTATGGTGGCATGTTAACAGATTATTTTTTTACGAAAATCGAAGATTATGATCTTGACGATATGTGGTTCCAGCAGGATGGAGCAACCAGTCACGTAACACGAGCAAATCGAGATCTTTTGCAAGAGAAATTTCCTGGACGTTTGATTTCGCGATTGGCTGATGTCAATTGGCCTCCAAGATCCTGTGATTTAACGCCTTTGGATTTCTTTTTGTGGGGCTACGCGAAAGATCGTGTTTACGCAAACAATCCTCAAACTCTTGACGAATTGAAAACTAATATTCGTAAGGTCATGGCTGAGATACCGCCCGAAATGTGCCGAAAAGTCATTGAAAATTACCTCAAAAGAATCAAGGCCTGTAAGAAGTCCCGTGGAGGACATTTGAATGATATCTTGTTTAACTAAAAATGGCAAGGATCAATCTGTAAAATGAAATAAAAATTACAATACATTCCGAATATTTTGTGTGTTTTTTTAAGTTTACTTTATCAAGCTTGAATTGGATAACCCTTTATTTATGGGGAAACAGATCACTCTCAAAAAATGTATATTGAAATTATTTAATAAATAAAAAAATGGGCCTCAATTTTCAACTAAAACATTTATTAACCGTTAAAAAAATATAATATAGATTCATCTGGATGAGTCCCTTGTTCGTTTTTCAATCGTTGTATCTCGTTCCACAATCGTCAAATGAATAATATAAATTCGGACCTTTCTTTCGACCATTTCACTTAAACATTTTATCACAAAACTTCCCCTTTAAAAGTTCGAAAATATTCCAGATGACAGTGGTGACCCCATCAAAAAATGTGCTGGTGTGACCTCGAAGGAAACATTAAATAACGTCGAATGTATGAATCTGGTAACT
Source organism: Nephrotoma appendiculata (assembly GCA_947310385.1). Classification (NCBI taxonomy): domain Eukaryota; kingdom Metazoa; phylum Arthropoda; class Insecta; order Diptera; family Tipulidae; genus Nephrotoma; species Nephrotoma appendiculata. The sequence continues at coordinate 31,503,013 of OX371224.1, read as the reverse complement.
CGATTACCGCGGATTCACATACGCCTCAGGAATTTCGTGCAGAACGTAGAATATGCTGCCGGCTTATTTGATTGTGAGGATAAAATTCTACACAATTGGTGCCATTATCTTGATTATCGTGTATAGATTTATACAGTTTCTTCTTGCTGAAAACCTTTTAAGAGCTGCTGTGAAGGCATCTGTTGTTATTTCGGTAGCTGCTACTAAATGAATACATGTCGTGACCATGCAAACAAAGATTGCAATATAACCCTTAACCATTTTAGCACCGCGACATTTTATTAGCTAAAATGATATGATGGTCCCGTGTAATCAATACCTCAGATGCAAATGGTCTCGCACGTGTAATACGAATGAACGGTAAATTTCCCATAAGCCATTTGCATTCAAGAACGTAGTCAGTGTTGATAGTTTATGGTGTTCAGCTAATTCCTGATTTCTTGCGAACATGTCGATTGAAAACGACATATGTTGTTACGACTTCATAAGTTTCTCGATGACTTTGGTGATTCCACTGGCAGTTAATGCTGCTGCTTCTCTCATTGCATTTTAGACAAGTATGGTCACAAATAAAGTATTCGGTTCACTTTGCTAAATGAAAAAGTTTTATACAATATAATCTCGTAAATTTTACGAGCGTCAAAAGTCAGAGCTACTCAGAGCAGATTTTGGTGTAGAGCGAACGACTGTTTTGTGACTGATTGTTTTTAAAAAGGTACACGAAACACCATTTACTGTTGGCAACAAAAGTTCTGCTTTCGTTAACTGTAAGAAGAAGAGCTGTAAGAATTCTGTACAATTTTGGAGATATTGGTCTTTACCGTACTTTAACCAGCTTACAAATTGAGTGGTGAGATGTATCACTTTCATACCTGTGTTACTGGTTTGACCGTGAGGCGATTCGAAAACGATTTGCATTACATCAAAACAAGTGTCTCTAATTTCTAACGCTGTTCCATTGTAACGTCAAATAAAAATAAATCAAATCATTTCTTTGCCTTAACAGTACCTAAGATTTGTTTACATGACTTCGCAAACATAACACCTACGCGAAGCAACTGCGACTCACTTTTGATACTTTTGGCACATTAAAATGAGCGCGTAGTCATGCGTATGTATTAGAATTCGCTTTTCTGTCATTTTCTGTTCGAAAAGCGAAACATTATCGAAACCGTATACATATATATAATTTTTCATGCAAAATGAAACACAATACAACAAATAAATGAGTTTATAATTTTTAATATTTAATATTTAATGCGTAAATATTTTGTTTTCTGTTTTTAATAAAATTTGTTAAGGCTTCAGGAAAATTTTCGTATAACATTGTTAATGTGGTTTGTAATTTGAAAATAAAACAAAATCGCACAAATTTAGGAAAAGTGTTACAGACGGCTCAGCAGCCGACCCGCAGATTTCAACTAAGCTCGCAGAGGCCTCACACGGTAGTTTTGCCGGCTAGATTTCAGGGAGTAATGCTTGGGTCGAGAGAATTTGAGGCTTGCGATGCTCCTGGCCTACACCGTATTTACAGAAAATTTATAAAAAAAAAAACGCAAACTAAAGATAAATGAAAACCCGGATGTGCCGCCGAATTTTGTCGGACGAAACTTAAGGAACGTTGTAAAATGATTATACCCGGGTGTAAACGACACAGAATGGAGTCGCCCCTCCCATCATACTGAACTCGTCAAAAATTTAGCATTTCATTTTATATATAAAAAAAAATAAATCAAAACCACAAAAAAAAATAATCGCGAAAAAGGGATACGCGAGACTGATGTACAGCAAAGTAGCGCCCACAACCACCGCTGTGGCGTTTGATTACAATATAGATTTTTATGGAATTGAGGGAATAAAAAAAAATTAAAAAAAAAAAAAAATCTTACCTTATACTATATATACAAATTACCGTCGCGGCCTTGTTTGGCCTTCATGCCACAGGCGTCACGCCCGGACTGTTGGTGGTCTTTCACCGTAAACCGAATAACCGAATATACTGAATAACCGGCATAATGGGTTGCGACCTTGTTGTCGTCCTGCCACAGGCTCCACGGCCGGACCGTTGAGCGTTTGTCCGCTTTAAACCGTTGGGCACGAGCTCACCAAAACCCGTATATATTTCCTTTTGGTGTGCGACCTTTTTGCCTTTGGGATAAATAAAACCTTTATCATCGTATCGTAGGGCGTGTTTCGGATCGCTGTATTTTTGGAAGATCCAGATAAAGTTCCCCCTTAAAAAAATTTCCTGGTAGATGGTAACAAACCTCGTGAATACATTTTATTCATGAAAGGTGCATTTAGGTTCCGTGTAAAACCGATTAATTGAGCAAAACGTTGCTTGGTGAAGCATCCCTGGACCTTGGACGGGTGCTCACAGTTCTTACAATCCTTTTTTTTGCTTAGTTAACCAAACACACTTTTTAACATTAAAACTCCAAAAGGATGGCTTATTGGTAAACACAACATTCGTCCAATCTTTGTTTATATGTTCATTCGCCCACTGTAGTCGCTTTTCAATGTGTTTTTGTGTTAGCAGTGGTTTGAACAAAGTATTTCGATATGCGTAGCCATGTTTCATAATTCTATTTCGTATGGTTGGTTTTGATATAATAATATTCTTTTTCGCCAATTTTTCCACAGCTGCTTCCAGCGTAAACAAATAATTTTCATCAATAATTTTTTTTTACTCCAAAGACACTCAGCAAACGTAGAAGTACTTTCAGAAATGGCACAGAATTAATGAATAAAAGAACTTCATTATTAATGAAAAAGATAGGACAGTGGGAAAAGGTTCATCAGTTTGAAAAAATACTTAGAAGTAGTACTTAAGTCTGTATAAGTAATGTATGGCGCAAAAGATTTATTTTAAATAAAACTCCAATATTTTGTTATTAACTTAAATTGTATATTTATTTTATAAGAATTAATAACAAAATTCAATTTTATATGACAAAAGAAAGCTTTTATCGAATAAAAATTTATTCGCTAAAATTTATATACTGATACTTGGTCAAAATCCAACTGCAAAAATTGGCAAATACGCTTATTAATAATTAATTAAGCATACTAATATTTAAAATTTGATTATGTAACTAAAATTTATTGTATTCTAATATTTATCTATTCCACCAGCACTATTTTTAATTAAACACAGACAAACCACACCTCGAAGATATAAAACACAGCATTCGCGCAATTAGTCAATTTTTATCTTCATTTTTGAATTTTTTAAATTTTTTCCGGCCGCCGAGTTGACCGTTGCCGAGTTGACCGTCGCCGAGTTGTTCGTCACCGAGTTGTCCGTCGCCGAGTTGGTTTCGCCGAGTGGTCGCGTACCGTGTGTAATCCACTTCTGTACAAATGTTTTTGACTTTCTTTTTATATATCTTGCTGCACTTACAACCAACATTTTCTAACACCGCTCCGAATCGTTTTTTTAAAATCATATATGTTACGTTATCATATATGTTAAATTAATTCTTGATTTAAACCGCCAACGAGGAATCAATAAAAACCCGTTTTAAGCTCCGTCCATATTTGTTCTTATAGCTTTTAAATACAGTTAAGACGTACATGCTCTTGGTGCACATAATCTATATGTATACAAATACAAGATAAAAAATCAATACGTGTAAAATGTCAAAACTGTAGTCAAGACAAAGCAACAACATTCATGTGTAAATGTGTCTATGTCCAATAGAAAAAAAAATGATTCGCTAATGGTGCATTTTGGTTTCGTATACTAATTTTGTGAATGCCACTTCTACCCGATGACATACTCCACCTTAATATTTTATAAAAAGACGCCGTACCTCGAAATTTTCTGGGCGAAGAGCAAAGTATTTTCTGCAAATCTCCAAATAATTTTTCCCATAAACGTAAAGAGTCGCGTTTTGTTTGTTTTAGAGTTGGAAATTTAACAATTTGGAGTTAACAAAGGTGTTTGAACGACTTCAATATCATCTATCATTAAATGGACTGGTTTGTTGCAACGACATGCATCCGCTACTCCCAGTATTAAAACAACCTGCAAGAAAAATAAGAAAATAAAATTATATAAACTATCTTTAAGTTTTAAAGCTTACCTTCATAATTAAATATGTCTTATCGGGAGCAAAATTTAGAACCCTAGATTTTTTTGCTGCGTGTAACCATAATACTCTGTTTTTTAGAAATGCTCGCAATTTAGAATATTTTTCGATATCGACGCCATTTTTATAATTCAACGGGGCCTTAATCATTGAATACTGCGCCCAAAGAGTACAACTTTTCATCTTCGTAGACAAATTGGCAAAGTATGCCAATAGAATACTTTCTGAATATAATCCAAATTGTATACATTTTTTTTCAGTACACCACTGTAAAAACCGCTTATATGCGTACTCATAAATCTTGATGGCAATATGTTTAACCAATTTCTTTTGCTGTTTGAACCACATCCGGTGGTAAACTTGATAAATCTTCTGATTCGCAAGACAGCAAATATTGTAATTATAGCTTTGCAGTTTGACGCGTAAAATAGTCAAACCAAACAAAAGTCATGATCTCCTTACACACGCACTCCACCTGCCATTAAAATCAAGTTATACCATTAAAATTCGAGCAGTTGCATGTGGAGATGCAAATTTGCAGCTAGTTGACATATGTCATACAATCATTTGCTGCCGAGATGTCTAAATTGTTTTGTATGCCAGATATTGTCTATGAGGACTTGATTATTATATTTGTATATAGTAAACTTAATTTAATTGTGAAAATGAGTTCAAAACAAGAAGTATTAAAACTTATGGAACTGTATATAGAGCATTTTTAAAATAGATTTTTAATATAATAAAACAAGCGACGCTTTTGAATACCAAAACACAAATAACTTTTAAACGTCAAATCTATGGTACGTTTACCACACTTGACGCCATTTTTATTATTTTGTATATCAGTTGTATTAATGTTATGGCAGACAATTATGTCAGGTGGAGAGGCCGGGTTAGTTTCACAAAATATTTCACCCAAATTACTTTCAGTTTTGAAGTTTTAATTACATAATTTGTACTTACTCGTATAATTAGTTTACAATGAGCTTTTCTTCGTTGGAGACAAAATAGTATGTGTTATTCGGATTAAACGTGACTTTGTTTGACTCACAATCTTTGTTTTTGCTCGGCTACGCTATGCTTCGCCTCGCGCATGCAAATATAATTGCTCGTCAAACAAAGTATCACTTTTAATCCTGATGATGCTCATATTTATTTATCGCTATTACCAGAGCCTCCTTAATATAAGAGCCGTAACATTTCGCCATGTTTTTCCATGAGCTTTCCATAGAGGGGAAGCTTTTTGTTCTTTTTCATACCAATCAGTGTATTTTAATATTTTTTTAGAAGCTTTTTTGTATATAAAAACATTAATGCTTCGTTTCAATTTTTAATTTGAATGGTTAGTTCAATATTCAGGAAAAGCATATTTTAAAATTGAGTCATATTATGTCGAATTAATGCAAAAATATTCAAATTAGTCTACCACAAAATTTTTTTTTTATTGTAGAAATAAGAATTAGTTTATATGTGTATGTAAAAAATTAATATAGAGTGTTCCATCAAAAATTTCAGCATTTCTTTCCCAAAACAAACGTTCGTTAAACAATACTTTTTGAGTAGCTATGTAATATGGTTATTGTGTTCTGGATTCTATTACAACATTGTTGATGATTAAACTTCGAAAACTGTTTTTGTCGTTATTTGTTAAAAATTTCATCGCAACAAATTCGCAGGCTATACTGTTTCATCCTGTAGTATAAACAAACCGGAGCTTCATAAAATAAAAACATTATATTATAGAGCTTTTCGCAATTAATAAACCAATCAATAGATGTCGCTAAGTATAAATTAAAGCTAAATATTAAAACCTAAAGTTTGTTAACTAAAATTTAACAATTTATTATGTATACTGCCTGGTTCAATAGATTATTGAAATCTCCTGGAACTGAAAATAACCGAACACGAGCGAATTGAAATAAGAAAAGGAAAAATTTGGAAAAAATGTGACATTTGTCTATTATTGTTTTTCAGCGCGCAGCAACTACGATGATAAATATTTTGCGATGAAAAGCTTTATTTATGCCAACCGTTTTAAAAAATTATAATTGTTTTGAGTTTTATTAATTATGTTAAATTATTGTATTAAAGATTTTGCGCTTAACTTACAATAATAATGGTTTATTTTCGTAAATAGTTATTTAATTATTTTACACTTTTCTGTAATTTCAAGTAAATTTATTACAGAGACATCTGTAAACGGATTTTCAAATTACAGAAAGCTCAGTTTTGCAATCGAATAAAATTGAAGTTTTTTACGTTTTGTTCTGTTTTGTGATAATATTTAATTAAGAAAACCATGACAACGTTGATTTTTTGTATACAAAATAATAATAGGTTTTGATGTAAAAATTTTATTATATGAATAATATTATTGTTTCTACATGGTGATTCATAAAATTTCGTTTCAGCTCACGTTTTCTCTTTAATTTTGTTATCAATGGAGAATGTTTAGATTGCTATTAAATGCATCGTTCATCTCAAAAATTCTGAGGTGCATGTGACCAGAATTTACCAAATAAGTTACATTTTTATAAAACTAAATTTTAAATTGGATGTAAGAGGAATCCGCGGCACCACCCTTTATTCTCTTACTTTATAAACCTATACACAACTAAACGGAAAGCTCATTTTTATAGAAAATTAATAAATTTTTGCTCCGCTTTAGTTTAAATTTACCAAATAAATACTACATTATGATGGCTGATTTTCAAATATGTGTTCTTTGAATAGTTTATTAAAAATATAAAATTAAAATTTAGATGATTTGTTTAAATTTTTATTCATAAATTCATGTTCAAAAATTTTCCAATTGCCACGGTTTCTTATAGTAATTCAATAAAATCTTCCCCTCTACTGAAAGCTCTTCTTTTAATATTGCGGCTCTTCAAAATCATAGATGGCTCTGCTATTACCCGTATTCTTCGACACTGAACATTTTTCATTAAAAACAACTTTCTCCTATCTTGCACCGCTTCCGAGATAAAAGTGTGGCATTTATTAAAAAACTCCCCCTGTATTTGAGTGCAAAGTATATAAGAGCTTTTATTATAATCTCGTCTTTTATATAATATGTATGTATGGATGATATACATAAAAAAAAGATATTAATTGGATAAGATAATGATAAGAACGTACATGACGCAAAAACAACAAAAGCAGATAATTTTTTTTATGTGTGTGTATGGATTTATATGTATACTACATAGTACATAGATTGAATGGTGTCACACTAATGGCATTTTATACTTAAGATATTAAACTAATTTGACATAAATTAAATGAGAATGCAGTTTCTACAGTTGCTTGTGTGCTTTTATAACGACTTAATAAGATTAGTTCTAAAAAACCGGGATGAAATGAAAAGTGAAAAATGGAAATTTGTTTTAACGAACATTTTCGATGTGTCATCTGAGATAATAGGAATTGTTATTTTCGTATCATGATTATGGCATAATGGATATAAATCTTAGATCGATCCGAATAAATGCCTTTAAATTTTTTCGTCATTTAAAGTTTTGTATAATGTGCTGAATAAATATTAACAAGCTTTTTGTTCAAATACGCAATTTCAAACTTTTTCTCATCTTCTTAAATATATGTATGTACAACAAAAAAGTTTTATCCGGTTATTGTCCAGTGGAACCAGAAAACCTATCTCATTGTTATGTAGTTTTCACAAAATGATATTCAAACAATCTGCTCTCGAACATTTATATATACCGACCGTTATATATACACTCAAAACTAGCATGAATTGGCTAAACCTGGATATAATAATGTAAGGTAAATAGTTGGGAAATGGAAAAGTTTTCTAATTTATCTTATTATGACATAAGATATAGAGATATATTAGATTTAGTGGTATAATTTTATATATATAAACGTAAGACGTATGTAAGTGATTTATTTTAATGTAAATAATTTTATACAAAACTTTTCTCTTTATTTTTATTGGATAAAGTTTCGGAAAGCTCTAAACATATCTTAATAAATTCAAATAAACTTATTTATTTATATATAACGTATAAACGGACTTGAAACATTATTTTAGTAACTACTGAAAGCTTTCCATATAACAGAGATCCTTTTGCGGATAAAACAATAATAAATTGTAAGTTATGTTAAAAAAGTTAAATATTGACGTAATATTTAACATTAAAATTATATTTTCCAATTTTCAATATTCTTTTTGTTTAAAAATTTTATTTTTCCGACATACTCGTACTCGTTTGTTTGGGTGGAAGAATGAATGAACCGAATCGAAGAGTATATAAAATTGGTAATACATTAGCATGGTTGCTAGAGATTTAGGATTACGGAAAATAAATTATTTTGCAAAAATATTCAAAATTTTATTAAGGCGAGCATCCATTTCATACATTATGTTGATATGTATTTACTTCTACCATATACTCGCATATTATATAAAATAATAAATTTTCCAATTCCAAACCATATATTTTCATCTTCATGTATTTAACATTTAATTTACGTTTATTGTTTCGTATAAGTTGGATTAGTAAATCATGTATACACTCGTGCTACTTTTTCTATGCAAAGTACTAAGTGCGGATTCCAAAATTAAACTTGAAAATATAAAAGCTTAGAGTCGTTAGACAGCTTCGGGTTATCGAAAAAATTGCCATACACAAGTAAGCCGTAGTAGTTACATGTCAATTTAAAGGTACGACCCTCTAAGATAAGATAGGAAGAACGCGTGAAACAGAAAAAATGAGGTAAAGGAGAGAACGAAACATAAAACCGAGATACGCAAAAAAGTAATAAAACGATGTATCAGAATCCCAGCATCCTGTTGCTTGTGAGCGTTCATGCAGATTTGCTGCAAAAGCGAATGAGACGGAAATGAAAAATGTAGCTCGCCTTGCAATTGAACAATTACGCAGATCAGCGGCAAATGTGAATGAAACGGTAGACGAAAAAAGTTCTTTTTGAATGAGACGCAAGAAGTAAACGAAGCTTTTCTTGCCCAAGACGGAAGAAAGAATGCAGCACCACCCATGGCTTACTAGAACAACATGGACCCATTTGAATTCAGCTTAAACCTTCCATGTATACTTCCAAGAAACAATGACGATTTTAGTCTCGTTGTTATGACAGTGATATTGGAGTATCTCGCAAAATCACGAGGGAGTTTGCAATCTCAATAAAGATCAATTGTGAAATCCGACTCAAAGACCAAGACATTTGTCGAGTGATCCGTTCATTCAGCAATTAAAGATTTACAGCTGGAATCAAGTGAATTATTTGGTCTTTTCAGAATTCGCAGAAGAGCTTAGCTATCTCACCAATAAATAGGACAACAACTTTTACCAGTCACTTTACTGGTGTGAATTCATAACCCATGATCGATTTCCGAGCGCGGATATTTCGAGCCCAAAAATTTAATTATCATTAGGCATGGTTTTATGATGTTTGCTGAAGTTTTCGTATTTAAATACGACGACATTAACATCTTGCTGCCAGGTATTCTGAAAGATGAGATGAGAAAATACTGATTGACAATTGAGGGTTTGTCTGTAGAACATAATGCGGGCGGTCTCGTTCTTGGAGATTTGTCCTTTTTTCTGTTGCATTAGGACGATAAATTCTACTTTACGGATTCTGATTCTTAGCCAACGGCACTGCATGCGTGATCGATTGCGATACGTTTGATGAATTTGAATGAATTCGACGGAAGTCACGTTCTAGAAAAGATCAGTTCTCTGTTTACTATATCAATGTACACAAAACTACTATTGTAGTAGTACTAGAGATGGACCCAGAACCAATCATCATGGTTAAAGAAAGGGAAGGCCGAAATGGCTTTACTTCCAATTAGACTCCGATGGATGTCTCCCATCCCGATGTGCTAGGAGAGTTTGGAGGAGAGGAGAAGAAAGTGTAAGCTTTTGCAAACAATGGGATTGTTTGCAAAACAAAAGAACAAAAAACGGTTAAGTAATTTGCGTGGTATCATGTCTTCTTCTAGGGTCGCAATGGATGCAACGATGCACGTCCGGTTCACATCTTGCAACTGAACGTCTACCACTCGAGCTTCGTAGGCCAACGTAGAGATAACTCTACTATGTTTTGTCGTGGTGTGTAACGAAATCCTGGTTTTCAAAGTCCCGCTTTTCAAAATCTCGTGTTTCAAAATCCCAGTTTTGTATAAAAAAACCCCGATTTCTAGAATATTCGGGTTTGAGTTTTTAAAATTCAAATGGTTTTTTCACAAAATTCAAAACTGAGTTTGCGATAAAGTTCTAGAAAAGGGTTTGGTAGATATGCTTGGTTTTTAGATGCCTTGTTTCAGAAACGTGGTTTCAAATGCCTGGTTTTCAAAAGTCTGGTTTTCAAAAGCCTGGTTTCCAAAATCCTGGCTTTAAAAATTCAGTTTTTTGAAAACAGATTTTGTTTTATTAGTTTGGGCCGGCCCGAATTAATAAAATAAATCGGTTTTCAAAAAACAGGATTTTGAAAGTCATGATGAAAAATTACTTATGTTTTTCCTATTTTAAATCATTTTCGGGGAATCACGGTGTTTGATTTGCGGGGATTTGCCGAATGTACAACGGGGAAATACACAATATGAAAATTACATTGAAAACATACACCGTATGCAACTTATGGCTTATGACTTTCAACTTACGTCTTTTGTTTTACGAAGAAAGCCTATCCAATTAATAGGAAAAACTTAAAGCAAAGCAAACTTCAGCAAAACAACAACAACAACAACAACAACAACCAATTTTGAAAATGCGGTTTGCTTCATTGTATTTGTCTTAAGTGAAAAATTAAAAGTTTGATAACTTTTTTCATAAGATTTTCACCAACCTAACGAACTAAATTTTTTTTTCTCAAAATGTTTTTCATACTCTTCTGTATGTCATATAAGTCATAAGTTTACTATTGAGGATGCGGTGATACACATCGTTTCGCATTTTTTACTTTAAACCCATTTCGGGGAAGCACATATTATAATAAAATTATTGCGGGGAAGAACCGAATTTTATATTGTGTTGATTTTAATTTTCATGTAATTTCATGTAATTCGTACGTTTATGCGTCAATTATTCACTATTCATAGCAAAATTGGCAAAGAGACTGTACTTTAGGTGTTTGGAATAATGATCTGCAAAAGTGAAGCGGCATATTTCGATATTCGTAATATCGAATTTCGAAAGGCGAGCGTTAAATCTTTAAAACATTTCTTTCCCGAGACATGTACAGAAACAAGGCTATATTGTGAAATACTCCATATATCAGAATGTTAAAAAGTTTAGCGTTTTTGCCGGCGGAAGACGTACTAGGATAGTACAATGAACTAAAATGAAAAGTTGACCCTGATGCTCGACGTATGGGCAAGATATGATTTGAGATAAAGTAATTAACTGGAAATCCTCAAAAAAGATAAAATATACCATCGAAACCGCAGTACTCTCCAAATTTCTGGTCTGTAACTTCTCAAGCGAACTTATCTAGGACACAAAATTCTGGAGAAGGATAGCTTCGAAGGCTAAAGGTGGAGTAGGTAAATCACATATCGGCGTTTATCAACTAATATCGGAATTAGGGAAAGAGTTTATAATGGGTAAAAGAAAAATTGAACAAATGAGAGCGGGAGAATCAAAGGCAAACAAACCAAAATTGCAAGTTAAAACATACAAAAAATTTGTTTTTATAAATTCTAATCCGATAAGTGAAATATTATTTTAATATATTTAATTTTTTTAAACATAAATTATTAAATGTCCTTTTCTGAACCACCATAGCATTCAAAATTTAAAAAAAGAAAAATTCTATGAACAAAAAATATTAATCTTAGAAAAACAGGATTTTCAAAAACGTTGAACTTTTTTGTTAAAAAACCAGGCTTTTGAAAATCAGGCTTTTGGAAAACCAGGCCTTTCGAAAATCCAGGCTTTTGTACAATCAGGCTTTTGAAAACCAAGATTTAGAGGGGAACCCGATGTCAATATTTAGCCCTGTTCTTGTAATTTGACAAAAAAAAATTGGGGCTCAGTGTTTTCCGACTCCGACTCCGATAAAATAGCACCGACTCCACGAAACCGACTCCCGCCCCTGACTTCGCAGCATTGGTTTTTTTTAGTAAATTTTTGAGCAATATACTCGTATCTTATTTTTATGTTAAAATATTATTAGTCCGGCCGGCCCGAATTAATATAAAATATTTTTTTTTTTCAAAATCAAGACTTTAGAACTAGAAGAAAAGAAATTCGGGATTTTGAAAAGCGGGATTTCGCAGTACATTCGTTTTATCGATGTTTGAGTATACAAAAAGTTACAATCGACAACCTCGGCATGTGTAAATGTTCAGCGTCAAGATGGAGCTGTAGAAGACCTGAATGTCTATTTGAAAGATTCATTAAAAATGTTTGAGAACTTCCTTCAGGAGCGACTCGCACCGGCGTGAAGTTTTTAACGAAAAGTGTAGCCACTCAAATTATTGAAAAGTGTAGCTACACAAATTAACGAAAAGTGTAACTTTTAAAAAGTGTAGCAATTAAAAGTGTAAATAGCACACCTTAAAAAAAGACCTGGAAAAAATTAACTACCTGGAAAATTAAATAAAATTAAATACCTGCAGAAAATTAAGAGACCTGTGGCACTATTCTGGTTTTCCCTGGGAATAGGGAATTGGGAAAAATATTTTCATAGTATTTTTGTCTAAATTGTATTTTTCTGGCCTACTGAGAAAATGAGTTTGGTGTAAATATTTTCGAATCGAAGTTAAATGGGAAAATATTTTTCCTTATAAAAATTTTGGGGAACAAAAGTTTCCCAATTAACTTTGTTTTGAAAATTTTTGCACTAAACAAATTCCTTCAGTAGGCCAGAAAAATACAATTTGGACAAAAATGCTATGAAAATATTTTTTCCAATTCCCTATTGACAGGGAAAACCAAAATAGTGCCACTGGGGTTGTTTCACGACAACTTGTATATTGGTAAATTTAATGAATATTCTAATATTGGTCAAAATAACTGCTACACTATGGCCGATTTCAGAAAACTCTGATAGTATTGGGTATGTTGGATGGAAATGGGATTCTTAAAGGATGTGAGGAATGAACTCTGAAATATGGCCGCTTCGCCTGATCCTTGATCAGGACGATTCATCCTGTTTAAGAAAATATACGCCCACACTTGATAACATCTCTGAGTTTTCTGGAATCGGCTATAGTTTAGCATGTATGCTTGCTAAATTTTCTGGATTTTTTTTTTCTCAAAACAGCAGCATCTTGGTAAATACGCAAAAAAAATTTCAAAAATTTGATGACATATCACTTGCAGTACTCATAATTTCAACCTTACCAAGAAATAATTAGCAAACTATTTATGGAATGTGCATGGGATTGTATTTCGATGTGGTGTCAAATTACGGGAAAATTGGACAAGGTTTTGATCCAATTTAAACGCTGCTTCATTCGAAATGGACTAACCTGACACCAAATTTTTATAGAATTGTGCTTGATAATTTTTTTTATTTTTTTTAAATGATTCTTATGCTTTTGTGTGGAACATGGGAGGCCAAGGGTAAAATTTCTTACCCTTACTTTTCTGGTAAATGACAACAATTGTTCATCCAATTCTAGTACATCGAATTCATCCTTGCCGAAAATCGAAAACTCGAAGAAATTTGTTATTTGTGCAAATTAAAAATTATGTTCAATTCAAGTCACTTGGAATGTTACAAAAGAGAATTGGGGTAGAATTTTGGTAGCAATCATTATTTGATCAAGACATTTTTATTTGATATAAATGTTAACATTGACTGTAAGGCCATTATAAATGAGGTTATGCTTCCAAGCTGTACTATTTCCCATTTGCCACAAAGCATTTTAAGATATGTTAGGTAATAGAATATAATTGCCCAATGCCAGCCGTAGGGAGTACCTATACGGAGAAAGACAATGAGTTCGTTAATACGAACCACATCTAATAATAAATCATTTTCTACCTGCTACTTCAAATAAATTGCCATAAATAAAAATCACTTAGTAATTTATATGTAAACCAACTTGAAGATAAAAGCCATAAAAAGAAAATCGATTTCCAATTATACGTGTACAACAATACATACAAACATATTACATAACTTCTAAATTTTTCAATGTTTTTTGGCAAAATCCGTAAATGTTGTAGATATTTACGTATGACTAAGCAATTTTTTAGATACATGATTTCATTCCACGGCGTAGTAAGTGAACTATTTCGCGAATGTATCACGCGTGAACTATACACGAATAGAATTTCTTTCTTATATTTCGATTATAAGTGTGTATGTGTATGTGTCTGCAATACATCATTTTTCCATTTAACATCACATCGCTAAAAGCTATATACAAGTTCGATTAAATATTTTTTGCAAAGTTATCATCAAATGAAAACCATTTCGGGTGTAATTTTTGTTTCCTTCTACTTAGCTCTGTACAGTAGTATTCAGATCTTTCATTACATATAGTTCAGAACCGTAAACTTTTTCATATGGTTTTAGAGACGATATGTGTGATTTATCACATTTTTCATATATTACACAATGAACAAAAAAAAAATATCTAGATAACAAACCGCAGAAAATTTAATAACAAAAAAAAAATTTTCATTTAAAATCAAATAAACCGTAGATGATTTTCCACTGTACGTTTTTCATTTTGTTACTTTTCCTTTCGGCTTCATATATGCCATTTTATATGTGTGTATATTTAAGATAAATATGGATTTATTTTCTATATACGTACATGTTGGGAAAACGGGGGAAAAGCAGTCATCGTAAATTTATTTTTTTTCAACTGTGCTCCTGTACCTTCATACGAATGTGCTTTATGTTAGGAGAGAAAAATTTATTAGACAAAAATAACAAAAAGATTTTCTATGTTTTGATAGAAAAATGAGAGAGAGAACACAGTATGTATGTATATGTTATGCGACTATGTGTAGTAAAAATTTGCATTTGTTTGAAATTAAAATTTAACAACTTACGAAATATACCTATTTTTTCGACTTAAGCACTAACTTAACTAATTTAATGTGTTAGTTTGTAACAGTTTGTTAGTATTAAGATGGCGAAAAACAACACTAACATTTTATTCCAATTTTCTATTTGATTTGAGGGATGTCAATTGTTGCTGTATTTTTATCGATGATGAGACACAAAGTTGGAAATATAATAATAATTTGCATTAACTTATGTGTCAGGAGAAAGTTATTATGATACAATGAAAACAAGCCAATTCTCTGAAATCCCTCAGCTTAAAGCACTCAACTTTATACGAATGAATAATGAAATATTTCCTTGATAAATACAATTACCCTTCGAATTTCAATCAGCAAAATAGAATTAAAATTAACTTTTGTCCTTTACAAGTATTTTGTAACCGTAAAACCTTTTTTTATAAACCGTAAAATCCATTATTTAAATTCTCCATGCCACAAATTTTAGGTTATTACCTTTTAAATCGCATTATTTTCGCTCAGCAGGTCACCGAAATTATAAATATCACAAAGCATTTATATTTTCTAAAAATACATTATTTCCATCAAGAGCTTTTAAAAAATTTAATTTCAAGCTTTATTTTAAAACAAAACATAAATTGACTATTTACTATTTTCCTAAATTAGTATAATAAATTTACGCTTTTTATTCACATTTTTCCACTCTAGCCAAATTAAATTTAATTATTTTATATTTTTCATTTTCCGTTGAAAGCTTGACGAAATAAAATAAAACACGAAATTCATTTTCTAATTACCATATATAAATAAATAAAAATAGTTTATAATTTCAAGTATTTTCTATTTTATACATGGTAAACATGTGAAAAACGAACCGTAAAGGGATGAAACTGGTATTAAAGCTTTTTTGTAAGCTTGATTACGTTCTAAACACGCTATTTAGAAATGTTCTGAATTTTTTTATATTTTCGTTTTATATAATTTCTACTAAAAATTGTTGGTTTGGCTTAGTGTGGCAGCAAACACGTATCCCTACGAGATAGACATGTGTAGCCAATACATAGATCAGAAAAAAGCTTTGTCATTTTTTCGCTTTACATTATGGTTTGTGTCATGGTCGAAAATATGTAAGGTTTTGTTTAAATATCAAAGACAAAAGCATTTTTATATGGGTTTAGATATAAAAGAAACCTTAAAGTTAAAGCTTAATTAGAATGTATCATGGTATAGATGAGTTTGTAAAATTGAGGGTACTAAACCATTAAAGTTTGGTGCGAGTACATCAACCCAATTTAACAATTCTTGTCCTATAATGAACGAATACTACCCACTCCCCAAAAAATTAACTTATTATCTTTTTCCAGTTATCTGCCATTTAAAGCGTATAAAATAAACTGTCATTAAAATATTTTTCCACTTTCATTATTTCCGGTTGGTGTATTTAAATAGGAAATGAAAGGCAAGACGAAAAATATTAGGAAAACTTTTTTGTGCTTTCTTAATGATTTGGCTTTTATTCGTTGTTGCCTTCATTTTCTTTTGTTTTATATTTACAAAGCGAATTTAAATTAATTTAAATATTCTTTGGGGTTTGTTTCATTTTATACGCTCGTCCCCTTTTCTTGATATAGAACAATAAAATTACATTATTTGTGGTTCAATAAATGTTGATATTTTGACTTTGTGCGCGAGGTTTGATTATAAAATTAAATAATATTAAGAGAATTTTTTTTATTTATAGATTTACTTTGCTAATTTATTGTGTAAACTTTATTTATTTACAGGTGTCAACATCGACAGGTGTAATATCACATTTTGTCAACCTCCAAGTAGTAATACCAGAAGCATTTATCCTAGGTTCTGGTGAATTACACGTAGATATGGGATCAACAATTAATTTAGTTTGTATAATAGAAAAGGTAATTGAAACAACATTGATCTCATACTTTTTTTAAAAATGCATGTATATCAATACAACAGTTAAAACATCTCTGGCTTCATGGTTTTAAATTAAAACTCAATACCTTCGCATAACTTTTAAACAACAATCCTCAAAAAAAGCTTTATATTATAAGTATTTATTTTACATACGAGTATACGATTAGATAGGTACAGGATAGGTTGATTACGAAACGAGAAATAAATTTATTTTCGTACAAATTTAGACTGCTACGTATTCGTAAAGTAAAAATTGTCATTTTTCGCATCGAGTACCAAAAATTTAATAAGACTAGACAATTTATACGAAATTGATAGAGAAAACTTTCAAACCCGATTGACGAAATGTGTGACGGATTTATTTACACTCAAATGCAATTTGGGTGGAATTCTGCTGTTTTGATGCTGCGTTGAATAGAATGTGGTCTGTTTTATTTTCTATATATCAATTAATAGTAAAATTCGGTGGTGTGGAAATTGTTTAGTTTTTAGCTAAATTTTGTGTAGCTTCGGCAAAATAAATGTGAAAACCCAAAATTTCGTTATTTGCTTTACCGCAAACATGTTTTTCTCGGTTCTGGTCCACCCATAAGGTTTTTTCTAAATCGTGCCCCTCCCTTTTGGCGTATATTTGATTATTTATAAAATTTTTGGTGAAGTTTTGATGTTGAGATGTTAGATCCCATTCTCTCACTTAAAGACTGTTGCGTTTTTCGCAAGAATGACCCATTTTAAAATTAAAGACTACGTGTTTTTGAGATCGTCACATTCATGACGTTTAGAAAAATGGAAAAAAAATCGTTCCTTGACTTCCCGAAATTGGGCCAAAGGCCAGATACATCCACAAAACTCCTATTTGAACTAGCATTTCGTTTAAATTGGGCGCTTTAAAAGTATAAATTTGTCGGATTACGGCTAACTGATTTAAGATTGTTACACTCATGCCTTACTTTTAGAAAAGTAAGAAAAAAATTGTTCTTTGGGAAGTTTGCGAAATTGAGCCATGCGTCAGATATATGCATACAACTCATGTTTAAACTAAAATTACATGTTATTTTGGAACGTTAAAACTATATGTAAATTTATCGGAGGTTATGTGGTTTCGAGACCGCCACTCTCATTCCTTTCTTTTAGTGAAGTAAGAAAAAAGTAGTTCCTTAGCAACTTCCCGAAATTGGGCCATTGGGCCAGATACATCCATACAACTTCGGTCAAAACACTCATGGCTTTATTTTAGAAAAGTAAGAAAAAATCGTTCCTTGGATAGTTTGCGGAATTGGGCCGTAGACCCGTAGGCCAGATGGACCCATACAACTTGTATTTCAATAAAAATTACATTTAAATTTCTCTCTCTCTCTCTCTCTCTCTCTGTCTCTCTCTCTGGCACTATATCCCATCAAGGATATCCCATCAATATCCTATCCTTGTCACCACCGGGAATCGAACCCGGGGCCTCTGGTCGCTGGAGCAAGCATGCTAACCACTTTGCCACTTGGGCGTACATATAAATTTGGCACGATAAAATAATTAAACGGAACTTAGCTACACAATGATTTGTGAAACATGTAACTTGATTAGTAAACCTTGATTTTTACACATTTCCATTATTTATGAATATCGGGTCACGGAACGTTTAGGTTCTGCGGATTAAACTGTGCTTAGAGAGTATCTGTTCGAGATTCTTCCTGGCTTCCAGGCTTCATGGACAGATTTTAATTTTTAAAACCCCCATAAGACCCCCCTTTTCTGGATTGGGAGAGTAAATGCGGATGTCACTTTAAAACGGCGGCGATTTCGTTTGCTGTTGGATCGTTATAGCGATGATTGTCAAAGTGGCGATCTCGACGAAACACCAAGCTAGCTTGAGATGGTGGAAATGCAATTGCTGCTCACGAACCTCGAGTATTTCCTGGTTTGTTGGGTAAATATCAAAGACGTATGGCCCACGACCGGGAATGTTTACAATTTCTTCTCCCATTAAAGCGAAGAAGACCACATTATCTACAGACGGAACTTGCTCTGTTAACTGATGATAGTTGGAAGGGGCATTGATATATGTCTCGAACGATTTTCGTGAAACTTGCTAACAGGGGAGTTTTCAAGTATCGGAAATTGATTGCGATGGGACTCGGTTTAAATAAAATTCATTTGAGGGATTTTCCGGTGGGACCCGGTTTCATTTTTAAATTTTTTTTTTATCTCAGCTAACAAAACTATGATGAAAATTACTGAGGGAGATTTTTGAGTACCAGGAATCGATTGTGATTGTTTCTGATTTGTAGGAATTGGTATAAGGGGTTATCCGGTGGGGCACGGGCTCAAATTTTTAATTTATTTTTTAATTCGTACTATTTTATTTAAAATTGATCGACACGGGTTTAAAATTGCCAGGATTCGATTGCGATTGGTCTAAGTTTCGGTAAAATTCATTCAGAGGGTCGAACAATGGACCCCGGATCCCATTCTTTAATTTTTTGGGGTCTTACGGTTTTTATAAAAATTGGTGAGGAAGTGTTTTCGATTACCTAGAATCGATTGCGGTGCGCTTGCTAATTTGTAGAAGATCCGTTCAGATGGCCGTCTGGTGGGGTGTGAGCACCATATACCGATTCTGACAAAAATTGGTGAAGAGGGTTTTCAATGTGGAGCCAGGAATCGATTTCAATTGGATCGGATTTCTGAAAAAAATTGAGAAAGTCGAACGATGAACCTCGGGTTCCTTTCTTTAATTTTTGTTTAGCTCGAGCGAATCTTATAAATATTGGTGGAGGATGGTTTTCGAGAGCCGGGAGTCGATTACGATGGATAATAATTTTGGGAAAATTAAATCAGAGAGTCGTTTACTGGAACCCGGATCAATTTCTGCACGATTTTTAGAAAAATTGCTGGAATAGCGTTTTCGATTACTGAAACCTTTTTGATGGGTTCTTATTTCGGGAAAACTCATTTAGAGGGTCATCGGGTACTGGTAGGGAAGATTTGGAACCTTCTTTCAACATTTCATTTGGTATTATTTATTTTGTCTACATAAATTAAGGCAGCCATACACCCAGTTTTGGGCTTTCTAGCTCGTTTATAATGAGGTATGAAATTGCTGTCATGCTTGTGAATTTAACGGGTGGGGCAAAAGTCCCGCTAGCATTTTAATTGCCTATAACTTTGTTCAAAGAAAAGATAAGTAAGTTTGGTTTTCATAAAAAGTTTAATGTGTCTTTACATTTTTTTTTTCGTTATGATTGGAAAATTATATCGGCTAAATTGTGACCACGATTCGCTATGTAACTTTTCGGCATTTTTCATGACATCCTGCAACATCTCAGGCTGAATTTCTTCAATTTCGTATATTGTCTTTAAGATGTTGAATCGGTTGGGGCTTATTCACATAAACTTTTGATTTAAAAAAATCAAATAAGAAAAAGTCTGGTGCTGTTAAATCCGGAGATCAGGCCATACTAAATTGCCATTTCGCGAAATTAGTCTTCGTGGAAAAACGTCATTCAATAATTGAATTGTTGATCGGGCTGTGTGTGCTGTGGCCCAGTCTTGCTGAAACCACATGTTCTCTAGTCCTTGCTGTTCCATTTCAGGCACAAGAAAATTTCGAATCATGTCTTGGTACCGTTCAGCAGTAACAGTAACTTCAACACCTCGGTCATTTTCAAAAAAATAGGGACCAATAAAGTTTCCAGCATGAATACCACACCATACAGTTGTTTTTAGTGGATGCAATGATGTTTCATGAATTAATTGAGGATTGTGTGATCCCCAAAACTGACTGATCTGTTTATTGACGGGGCCACTGAGAATAAAATGGGCGTCATCGCTCATTATCAATTTAGACGAAAAATCTTCAATTTCACCAGACAGCCTTAGGATTGCATTACTGTACTAAACTCGTTGATCATGATCTCTCGGTAGCAATTTATGGACTAATTGAATTTTTTACGGGAACATTTTCAAATCTGTTTTCAAAATTCGCCTTAAACTGTGTGACTGGGAGCTACGTCTCCGAATTGATGTTTCTGGAGCCTCTGTGATACTATCGCGCACCAGAGCCACATTTTCAGTGTTACGAGACGTCCGTTGTCTTCCAAAACGAGGTCTGTCTGCTGTCGTACCGTACTGTTGAAAATTCGCATGTAAACGATAAATTGTGGTTTTGTGAGGCACTGGACGATTAGGATATTTTTGACGAAATTTCCGCTGAGTGGCAATAATTGAACGATTATTTTCAATAAATATTCTCACTATTTCTGCTCGTTCTTGTAGCGTATATTTATCCATTATACACAATTACCACATTACAACACAATTGTTAAAGCAAAACTGAGCTAAACGTCAAATAACCAAGATGGCGCGCAATCAAAATGGAAGCGGGAAGTTTTGTCCCACCCGTTATATGCTTAAACGATTTTGATAAAATTTAGCGGGACAGGGTTTCGAATGCAAGGAAACGATTACAAGGAGTTCTGATGTCGTGACAATTCATGTAGGCTTCGGATCGGCCGTCATGTTGCATCGCATCATGTTGCGTCATGTTGCATGATGTTGCATCATTTCGCATGATGTTGCACCATGTACATCATGCTGCACCATGTTGCACGATGTTGTGTTATGGTGCACCATGTTGCTGGGTATTGCCCTACCTCATGGGATAATGCCTCATGTTTGGTCATATTGCGCGATGTTGCATGATGTCGTACCATGTTGCTTTATGTTGCATATTATTGAAAAATGGTGTATAATGTTCCATTATGTTGCATCATGTTGAGGAGTCGCGATGTTTCACCATGTTGCATGATATTTCGTAATGTTGCGTGATTTTGCAATGATACATTATGTTGCACCATGTTGCTTAATTTTTTTATATTGCATCATATTATACTATGAGTGGTGTTGCACCATGTTGCTTAACGTTGCATTATGTTGTGAGATGCTGCTAAATATTGCACCTTGCTGTGTCATTTATACCATGTTAGTGGTGTTGTACTGTGCTATGCTGTTTTTCGTTTATTAGATATACCTTGCGGAATGTTGCACCATGTAGGTAGTGTGAAGGTGATATTAGATGGTTGCACTTATCGCATCTTTTCGAAAATGTTGGTGGCTATGTAATATTTTGAACCTAGTCCATTTTTCATATTTTGTTTCGACTCAAACAATTTTAGGAATCAAATGCCTGGAACTGATTTCGACAGGTGCTAATTTCGGAAAAATTTGTTTTTCGGACAAATGATTTAGATAAAAATTGCGGTGACATCGGTTCTCCGATGCTAATAATAGTTTGCGATGAGTCGTAATTTTGAGAAAATTCATTTAAAATTATTCGGGTCGAACTGTTTTATATAAATGGGTAAGATGAGTGCCAAGAATCAATTGTGATGAGTTCTTATTTGTTTAGCGGGTACTACAATTGGGATCCAGGTCCGTTAAAAATAAATCAGCAGAACAATTTTGATAAAAAATTTTGATAAGAAATAATATTTTCGAATGTTAGAAAATGGCTGTATTGGATCACAGTTTTGAGAAATTTGTTAAAAGGTGCTTCGGTTTAGCCGCTATGTTACATCTTGTTCCACAATAGAACTATGACATCTTAATCGAAGGTGATGGGGATTAATGATGAAAATTGGAATGACATGCATTTTTAGACATGTCTCTGGAAAATTGCGAATTTAAATTAATCACAGCCATTTCTTAACCGATTAGGATACAACTTTCCAAAATGACATCCGGATGTAATTTTGAAAAATGAGTAAATTGGTTAGAATGAAAACCTTCCTTACACGAATAGTTTGGAATTCAGTTGGTACTATGAAAATAATCAATTTGATTGTAACAAATTCGCGAGTTCTTTAAATTGAATAGAGCTACATTTAAGTGTTGAGCGCCTAAATTGAGCGTTTATATTATAGTAATTATGAATATTTTCGACGTCGAAATTTTTGCAGATTTATTATTCGCTATACTGCCAAAATCCAATTAAATGGTTTTCGAGGTGGTCTGTCTCTCTATTTGTCTATATTCTCTCTACATCCCAGATGGAATTATGGATTTTGAAGAAACATACATACATTTTTTCATAAATTGGGAATTCCAGCTGAAATTTGGCACAAATCGGTCCACGGGAAATACATATAGCTACTATCTGCGAGATGAGTTGATAAAATTCCCGCTAAGTTGTTTTCGTTTTATTTTTTACAACAATTTGTTATATCGTTATATCGTGTGAGCTCATGAGAATCAAATTCCATACGGAAGTCGGATGTCGGTCACAATACTCGAACATAAGGTCTAGACCCAGTAAACTAGTTTGAATGGAATAACGACTCCATATAACAGCATAGAAAATGATGGTCAATGAAAATTAAGTAAACGCGTTTAATTGTTTGGCAAGCAAGGCTATGAATTCCAGATCTGCGCTGAAGCTTTCACGCCTCTTTGCCACTACTTTCTTTTTTTATTATTTTTTTTGCAACCCAGTGTCTACGTACAATTAATAACATGTTTTTCCTATAATTCGCACATTTAAAAGTGTTGCAAAGTGTGTAAAGTAATTGTGAAACCACGAATTATCTTTATCGATTTTAGGTTAGTTATGATTTATCGGTTTTCATGCACCTACATTAGTACTAATTCCCGATTTTATTAATACATGCGGTTGATGGTAACATTCTACGCGCCCCAATGTATATTTTATAACGATCCACTGAACGTGACCAGAATAAGACAGATGCCAACTCTAAACAATCCAGGAAGTGAATGTATATGATTTTTTGTCAAAATTCATTAAATTTTGGTCATATTCAAACGAGACTTTTACGACATTCTCCCCTCTGCATAACCCAACTACATCCATTTTAATTCAGTTGTAATCATAATTTTATTTCGAAATTATTCTTGTAATCAAAACGTGATTATTTTAAAACAAATAATTATAAAATCCTATTGTTCACGTTGACTATCGTATTTATCTTAAATACAAGAAATAAAAAAACTTTTAAAGTAACTGTAGTAAACTAAAAGCTTCTAAATCCTTTGTACGAAAAGTTGGATTGCAAATATTTTTTGTGACTGCTTTAAATTTTTAATTAGTCGAAATGAAAGACATTTTGCCTTTATTTTTATTGTGTACACATTATAATAAAAATAAAGCTAAAATATAAAGAGCTTTAAGTTTTCTAAGAAAGTAAACAAAACAAGAATACTTTAGCCAAAATATATATGTGTACATAGATGGGTAACATTCTCCTCCCAAACGAACGAGAGGCATTGACACAAAAATCTATTAAATTTTTTGTTGTCTCTAAAGTTTTAAATTTTTATACTCTAGTTTTGCAAACAGTTTTAAACAATAGCAACGGTAAAAACTAACAAAATAAGAAATAAAAATTGGATCTTGTAAGAAAAAAAAATTAAAAACATTGTTGGATGTCGAAAACATAGTAAACTGTCGAACTTTTTTCTTCTTGTTTTGTTAAGTTATTATGTTTGTTGGTATTGCCAGGAGATTTTGGGATATAAATATTGTTAGGCGTGCTGTTCGAAAATTTTTCGTTTTGACAATTTTTAGATGATTTGGTAAATAAATTTTTTTTGTTCTGCTTAAATCTAATTTCAGAGTCCGCAACCACCACAATATGTATTTTGGCAGAAAAACGATCGTATGATAAATTACGATGATTCAAGACGTGATATAACAATTGAAACAACGCCAGGGCCACGAACACAAAGTCGACTAATAATACGTGAGCCACAAATGTCTGATTCTGGGAATTATACATGTTCTGCGAGTAATACAGAACCGGCAAGTATATACGTATTCGTTTCGAAAGGTAAGCCGAGTTTGTTCCAAGTGCTATTAAAAATTTATTGTTCTATATATGTATTCAATTTATATACGACAAACGATAAAATCGCGTAAACCATATAAAATTTATCAAGGTTAAGAGTATATATCTTGCTATATAATTGGATGACAGTGAAAAACAATTTGAAAAATATGTATAACGTTTTGACATATTACCAACCCAAAAGTTGAGTGTAATTAATCAATAAAAATGTCACAAAATATTTCAAAAAGCTAATCCCATTCCTAGCAGTCACTTGTATATACTCGTATATGTATATCAGAAAACGGGAGACAAAGTTAATTTAATTATAATTCATATATTTATTTATTTATTTGTCAATCTCAATATGAGTGTATAAAATTGTACAGGAACGCTTCGGAATACGTACAAGTTGTGGAAACAAAAATTTTTGTTGGTGCTTTTACGTCAAAATGAACTTTAACAAATTTTGTAATTTATCATTTAGGATTTACACAAATTTATGAAAAAATCGGACATTACAGTAGAGAGTACGCATAACGACGTGTTTCAGTATTTGGTTTATATTTATTTTTTTGATTAAATTTATGACATTTGGAGAATCCGTATATAACACAAAAACGGAAAATATTAATATTTCGACAAAATAATATAATCGGAATTGTTAAAACAAATCGAGAAAACAAAAAATAAAATTATTGTACTCGTACTCGTATGTTAAAAATGGATTCGACAGTTTCGACGAATTCGATAGAAAATCAATTTTCCATTTTCATTTTGTAATTTTTGTTTGTTTGTTTGTTCGGTTACTGTTAATGTCATTTATTAAGAGATTCACAGATTCGATTGTTGGTTGAAAATTGTTTTATAAATAAATTATTTATGTGCTCAGGCTATACTTAACCATACTAGAATTATTGATAGTTTAATTGTTACTATTTTGACCAGCTACATATATTTTAATTTATGATTAATGTGAGGTTTGGTGTGTAACATTATTAGTTTAATGCTGAAATTTCTGGTGCAAAGTTTTATACCATTAAAAAGAATATGTATTCTTCTAAGTTCTTCTGTAATTTCCGAACGAGGATTCCAGTTTCAAATACTTTAAATCTTGTAAAACTTCAGTTTAGCATATCTCTATATAATATACTTTAGGAACTGGACAACAACTTCAAATCACATAACCAAATTATGAAATTTATCTCTCGCTCAGCTAGCTCTCTCTCAAATGCAACAAGCATAGGAGATAAAATACTAGCCTTATATTTGCAGTTTAGGCCCAAGAGAGGTACCTGCGAACATTGCAATTATCATAAAATCGCCTCGGCAGTAATGATATTGTCGATAGTTTAGTGTTTTTTTCGAAACTTTGGCTGTATGAAAAGTATTTTGATACTTTCAAATCTAGTAATTTTGAGATAATTTTAAAAATTTAAATCGCACATCGCTTAGAGACAACTTTTAATAGGAAACATAAGCAATAATGAAATCCATTGAATTTTTTCTAAAAATTGAATAGTCCACACATTTGATTCAACACTAGTTAATCCGTCTTTTAATTATGAAATCTGTTCAACAAATTTCGGAAGTTTGACATGTGGGTCGGTTTTCTGGAATTCACATGATATGTTTTCTTACCTGGATAAACGATTCGAACGATTTCTGGGGTCGGCAATATATAAAAAGGGTCGTTACCAACGGGGCTTTCTGGAATACTCGTGATATGTTCTTTTCCCGGGACAAACGGGTCGAGCGATTCCTGTGACCGGCATTATAATTAATGGGTTTCAAAATCTATCTACACAATATCTATTCAAGAATTTCAAGAGATTGACATGCACGTACTCTTTCTGGAATGCTCATGATGCGGTCCTTTAAAAGGACAAACGAATCGTTGTTCTAAAAGATATCAATTAAGAAGCCCCTTCACCAAATTTCAAAAAAATTAGATGTGAGTAGGTTTTCTGGAATGCTCGTGATACTTTCTCGTACCAAGATAAACGAATCGAACGATTCCTTAAATTCCGAAAGATTTTTTTAATTATTATAGGACCATCTAGTTAAATTTTTTCCATCCGAAAAAACAAGTTTTTTTTATCCAATTATTATTCATTGTACGCTTATGCACATCCCAAGTTACGTGCTACTTGGTGAATGAAAAATGAAATTTATTTCAAATCTAAATACAGGTCTAAGATACGACCGAAATTCAAGACAAAATTAAAGTAAATCCAAAACAATTTTGGAAATACTTTAGAAATAAACGCGAAATTGAAGGATACCCTGCTAATATGACGTACAACAATACCTGCTCTTCAAACGCCAAAGATATAGCTAACATGTTCGCGTCGTTTTTTCAATCAGTCTATAGACCAAGCGTTACTAGTGGATTGTACGAACAACCCAGCAACAACAACACATCAATAACTCCTCCTATTATTTTTGAGGACAACATTTTATCGGCTTTAAGGGGGTTTGGAGATGGTTGCGGTCTTGACGATATACCCTCTTCTATTCTGAAGGAGTACGCTGAAATTTTAACAATTCCATTATGTTATCTATTCAATCATTCCTAAAACACCGGCGTGTTTCCTGAAAAATGGAAAATTTCAAAAATTACTCCAATTTTTAAATCGGGTAAACGTGATGATATCTCATGCTACAGAGGAATATCAACTACATCATCAATTCCAAAATTATTTGAGTTAGTACTATATGCAACAGCTTTAAATCCACAATTACACGTCATATATCAATAAACCAGCATGGGTTTATGCCTGGCCGATCCACATCGACTAATCTGGTTGAATTCACCAGTAAACTAATTAACGAGATAGAAAAACACCGTCAAGTTGATGTAGCGTACACGGATTTTAGTAAAGCATTTGATTCTATCTGTCATCATAAAGCACTCCAGAGTTTATTCAATTTTGGGTTTTCTCTCGATTACATAAATTGGTTTAAATCATATCTATCAAACCGGTGCCAATTTGTAATAATGGGAAATGAGAAATCAAACGTTATTAAAGTTACATCTTGTGTTCCCCAAGGATCACACCTCGGGCCCTGGATTTTTATTGTTTTTATAGACCGAATAACCGAGATAATCAAAAACTCAGACGTGCTCATATTTGCAGATGATGTGACAATTTTTCGTACTATTAATGGATGGTTAGATACGGAGAAACTTCAAGAAGACTTAGATAGATTAAGTGAGTGGTGTGATCGGAACTCACTATACTTAAATATTAAGAAATGCAAAATCATGTCTTTCCATCGTAAAAGAAATCCGGTTATTACTTCATACAAAGTCAACAACGAAGTACTGCAAAGAGTCAATGAGATTATAGACTTAGGTGTTACATTTTTCGAAAACGCCAGTTTCAATAGGCATATTGAAAATTGTATTGCGAAAGCGAATGCCATGTTCGGATTTGTTAAAAGATGGACAGGTGAATTTAAGGATATTCAAACCTTATGTTCACTCTATTTCGCTTATGTTCGATCTCAACTGGAATACGCTGTAACGGTCTGGAATCCATACTATGCTGTACACATAAAAAGAATTGAAAGCATTCAAAAGAAGTTCCTGATTTTTTTGTTAAAGAAAAGTGACTGGGATTACGACCACAACTTACCATTCCATGAAAATGTGGCTCGCTTACCTCCATACACAACAAGATGCACAGATTACAAAATATGCACGCTTGAAAATAGACGACTTCTCTTGGGAGCAGCTTTTATTGGTAACGTTTTGCTTGGTCACGTAGATTCAGCTTACATCTTGGAAAACATATCAATTCACGTGCCATGCAGAACATTTCGAAACCATAAATTTTTAGCACTTGAACACCATTCCACCAACTATGGAGAAAACAACCCAATTAATAGGATGTCTAAATCTTTCAACTTAATCGACGACCTATTTGACTTCAACTTATCAAAGGACAACTTTAAAAATATCCTTAAAGACTTTTTTCTAAATTTTTAATTGTTTAAACCAAAATTTGGTTTATATTTTTTTTTTTTTTTTTTTTTATTCTGTTTTAAAGTTTTTTGTTGTTTTAATATAATTTTAACTATAACTGTAAATAATCTGAAATCATACATGTATATTACAAAATAGATTTCTTTAAATAAATAAATAAAAATAAAAAATAAAATAAGAATTCCAATCTTTGTTGCTTGCTTTAGGAGTCGTTTTTTTAAACTTTTTGAATTTTAAAAATGAAGCACTCTTTCTGATTTTATTGGTGGAAATGGCTGAATTGGACTCTGGCATATGAATTTGAATCTTGCGGCATCAGAACTGTCTCCCACTTTCGTTGGTAGTTGGTGAGTTTTAAATAATTTCGCACAGCATGCTCACTATGCAATTTTATGAGCTATGGCAAATCCCTCCAAGTGGTAGGCAACGAGTGCTGTCACATTTAAAATATTATTCCTTCCCATTTTAATTCTTGATCAGGTACTGAATTCTTCCTTTAAAATTTACTCACAAATTCTCAAATTTTACAATGCATCTATTCAAGTAAATTCCGATGAAATGCATTTGATATAAAAAATATTCCAAAAAATAATAATACTTTTACTGAGTACTAATTTCTCTCTCTTCTCAATAAAAATATATTCTTAGTTCTACAAAAAAAATTACAGTAAAATTTATTTTTAAAAGTAAAATTGCAAGCGCATCTAATCAAGTGAACCGCAGTGTATCGTTCAATTCAAAATCATCTAATTCATGCCACAAACATCAGTAATCATGTTCTTGTAGCATTATTCATTGATGATAACTGCCATACCATTTTCATTTCCAAAAATATGGTTCAATTACACCTCCAGACCATAAACCACACCAATGTGATAATTTTTGGGAATGCACCATAAACGTGTTTCACGAACAGCATGTGGGTTCTTTCACTCAAAGTGGGACAATTATGCTTACTTAAGAAGCCAATTAACCAGAAATGAGATTCGTCGGTAAAAATGATTATTCCATGAAAAAATGGATTTGTTTCAAGTTGTTCTAAAACCCACTGAATGTTCTAATGCCCACTGAATGTTCTAAAGCCCACTGTGTTAACTGAATTTTATATGTCCATGAAATACAAATCTTTATGAAAAATATTCCATATGCTGCCATAAGAAAATCCAAATTCTTGAAATCGACGTCTAATTGATTGTTCTCGATTTTCATCTACAGCATCGATATTTTTGACAGATTGAATTTCTAACATCACAAACATTACCATTTGTGTTCAAGTTTTTAATTACATTCGGAATTGTAAGCACTGTGTAGGTCGATTATGTTGACCACAAATTTCACGTAATGCGCAACACGTAGTCCGAATAGATTCACTATTTTTCATAACTATTTCTAAACACTGTGCAACTGTGCTTCTTTCCATGGTGATGAGTTTTGCATTCCGACAGGGGTCATAGACTTGTGTTCTATTTTATCACAGATCGTAATCTGTTGATGAAAATTCCCTTTTGCATCCTACCCCTATCGGTTACAAAATTTTTATCAAGTCGTCACATATATCAAAAGTTAGCTTAAAAAGTGCCCATTCAAATAAAATTTGTCATTTAAAACAAAAAATTAACTTCGGTCTCTAACACCAACTTATTGAAATCCTGATAAAAATGATACAAAATGACTGTGCCTGATACCAAAATGCAGCATTATAAATTTTTGTCCGTCCATCTGGATATTTGGATCGATAAATGTTCGTACCGGTGATATCTCAATAATGGCTTATGTGATCCGAATTATTTTTCCACCAATCTTCTATTAGGCAATCACCCAAAATACCACCCAATACCACGATATTACTTTACATTATTGCTACATACTCGTGAAATATGTATTTCGATTGTAATATCTTGGATCAGACAACAATTTCGATACGACTTTATTTCATAAATCCACCACTTTGGCGCTGGTAGCTAACCTTTTTGTTTATTAATATACTTGTCGCATATCGTTGAAAAGGTTTTGAAGAATGCTGTAAAATTTTGAACATCTTAGTGCTCAAAACTATCGTTGTGGTGCTGGAAACTGTTACCACTTTTGTTAT
This sequence comes from Nephrotoma appendiculata, assembly GCA_947310385.1. NCBI lineage: Eukaryota > Metazoa > Arthropoda > Insecta > Diptera > Tipulidae > Nephrotoma > Nephrotoma appendiculata. The sequence continues at coordinate 31,472,087 of OX371224.1, read as the reverse complement.
TTCCTTGTAATCATGTGGCGTACCATTTCAAAAGTTTTGGAAACAAAAACAATTTTGCATTTAGCGCTTTAGTTTACAATTCCACAGTTTTGGCATGGAAGCTAATTATTAAATTGCCATCTAATTTTTATTTATTATTTATACAAAACTACCTTTGTAAAGTAGGAAGCAGTTACAATTTTTCTCATTCTCAAATAATCATGTAGCGTATATTCTTTGAAAGGTATTGGAAAAAGCAAAAATTTTGTTATTGGTGTTTTCGTTGATAAATTCACCGTTTTGGTGCTGGCAGCAAATTATTGATTTATTATATAGAATACACGGTTGACATGTAAAGGAAAAGGTTTTGAAGATAATTGTAACAATTCATTTTAATTGTTTTCACCTGATGCAAAATTGGGTTGATCTCCCCAGCACCAAAAATTATATTTAATAAGCTAACCGTAAATCATATTGTTTTTAATCGTATGAAATTTTTTGGTCTAGCGGAAAAGTGGTTTGTGCGCGAAAGAAAGTCCATCAAAATGTGTACATATCTTGTTTTTTTGGGTGAGGTTTTTTTTTATTGTTGATCAAAAAGATCATTAAGTTTCGAGAATTCGAGTAGAGTGGTTGTACCCTTTAAAAAGTTTTTGTAATATTAAAAAAAAAGTTAAATTGAAAAACTAAAACTTAACTAAAATACTTAGCATAGTGTAGTGTAATGCATATATCAAAGGTTAACAAGATTATATAAACATCTTAGTGAAGAACCTTATGATTCAAAAATAAACTGTATAATCAAGTGATTATAATTAATTGTATTTAAATGTTAATATAAAATAACTTGTGATTGGTTATATTAAAAATTATAAAGTTCTACCGATAAAATTGTAATAAAAAAATAAATAATAAAATTCTACCTATACATTATGATACAAAACTAAAAATTATAAAAATCTCACTCGAAATAATGATAAAGAAACTATAAAGTATGTACATAAGCTTATTATTGTATAATATTATCAACAAAACAAAAAAAAAAAAAATTGAATTTATTAATAAAATTGTAATCATAATGTTTCATGAAAATTATGCGTGTTGATTATTTCAAACCACCTTCTTATTTCCACGGTTATGGAAAATAAACCTTTGAAACGAATATCGTATTTCTATTCATTTACAAAACATCTGCGTAAGTGATTTAACGAATGGGAGGTGTAAATCAAAAAATTAATTTATGCTGTGGTACAAATTTGCTGTGAAGTTTAACGAGGAGCTGCATATTAATATCATATTGAACTTGGGATAAATTCATTTTCGTCGACGTCATCATCCGGTGAGCAAAATTGGACAAAACAAAGGACATGCGGATTCAACTCAAACGGGATTGGTAACAGTTTTTTTCTCTAAATTTTTACTAAACTATTTTTTTTTGAATTTTTATTAAAATCTATCCAATAGTAATCTTTTTCAATTTGTATTAGCCCTATTATTATATTCTTGTTCATCTTAACATTATAATTTTGAAACTTTTGTGCTTTAATTGTGATACCATATATAGTTTATTTGGTGAATAAGAGTTTCCACTTCGTCTATAGTGACAAAATTTGAACAAGTTAGTTATGCTTGTTACTAACCTATCGTGCTACACTATGTGCTAAATATTTTTCGTGTTTGTGAGTGATGGTCAGAGATTTGAGGTAAGGGATGTCGTCATAAACTTTATGTGCACAGCATAATATGTCTAGCAGGATGTCTGAATTTTAAGAATCCCCCCGTTTACCCTGAGTTATTAGCCGCAAAAGCTGTGCTCAGACATTTTGCTGGATGTTTTTGTAACGTTCGATAAGTCGTTGGCTGAACGATAAGTCGTTTGTTACATAATGTCACAGATTTGGCTGAAGCATATTAATACTACAAATTACCATTATAGCACTGTTACGTTTTTACTTATTTTGATATGAAGAATTTTTTTGGTTTATGCAATGGTAATTTTAAATCCTTAGAAAAATTTTCTTCATATTCATATATTTTTTACCAAAGTTTTAGCAAATCAAAACTGTTTTAATTTTTCGAATCATTAAGTATCATGAAAAACTGTTAAATTTAGTTTAATTTCAAAATCAATGAATATATCGTTCGAATGTATAGTATATAGAATGTTTTGCCGAGTAATTTTTTAAGTTTCCAAATTTCCATTGAATTTTTTGAATTTGCCAATTTCTTGACCGGAGTTCTGATTACCTCGTGAGGTTTCAGCACCTAGCACTTTTTATTTGTTATTGAGGTTCAAACTCCAACTCGCTATCTAATTTATTTTCAATTCAAGTACTTTACTGTATTAAAAATTTGCCAAATCGAAGAGCTTTCCCAAAGTTACCTCAAGACGAGGTCTTTTATATAAAATTGGCAGCCTTAAAAGAGCACGATAAATTCTCATTTGTTATTGAGGTTTGAACACCAACTCGCAACGCAATTTTGAATTCTAGTGGTCTATATACTATATTAAAAATTAGCCAGATTGTAGAGTTTTACCCAGGTCATACATATCAAAAGTTAGCTTGAGAACTGATTTCTCAAATAAGGTTGGCCATTTAAAAATACGATAAATTATTATTTTCTTTTGAGGGTCAAACACAAATTTGCTAAGCAATTTTTCAATTCAAGTAATTTATTGTAAGCCTAACAGCAGAGAAATTCCGATTTGATGACAAATGTCATACATGGTTTTAAATGGTATAAATATTTTGAATGTATAAAAAAACGATAAAACCGATTCCGATTTGATGACAGAGAAGGTAAAACTCAGAATGAATGTTAAAAAAAGTTAGCAATCTTGTTCTCGTGATTTTTTAGTAGAGCGCGTATTTAATCAAATAATTTATAGTTTCTGATTGAGTTTTGTTCAAAATTGAAAAATAATGTTATATTAGAAAATAAAATATTAAAATATGTTTTTTTTAGTTTATTTTTATTTTTTAATTACAAGAATGTTCGGGCTACATCGTTTCTTATTGTTCTGCAAATAGAAAGAATTCTCGCCTCCTCTATATTACTAGTTTCTTCTCCTTCCACATCAAGGGTCCATTTCGGCTGCTACATCTTCCTCTGGTGGCAACGGACATTAATTTAAAATTAACACGTTGTGCACAATTGCACAACAATTTATTATTAAACCGGCATTTTGAGGGTCGCACATTAATATGATTTGCCGACCGAGGCAGCGAAATTTAGATTTCAAGACACCGACGCATCTTTCAACAATATGCCGTGTTTTTATGGCTTACGTTGTAAGCCTCTTTCTGCGGCCCTATTCCTGAATACGATACGAAAACGAAAGTACAACATTCATATTTGAATTGAGTCAGATTCGTACGATTCTTATTTAAAATTGAATAGGAATCTTATACTTTCGTTTGTGTCTCATATACAGGAATAGAGCCCTGTGCATTAGATGGTGATGCAAATGAAGTCGAGAGCCATGGTTGAAGCCCATATAGACTATCACCTAAAAGATAGTTTAAACAATCGAACTTAATTTAATGAGTAACCACATATTTCTGATTCCGTTGTCATATTCAGTCATTAGTTTTCGCTTGAGAAGCGAAGTACTCCAAACAAAATTATCATGGGATGAGCAACCGTGTCGAGCATTAACGTTCTTAATTTTCAAATTTGCATCACAAATATAATTCAAACGTTTATCGTATGTGCAGATTGTTTTGAGAAGTAATATACGTGTTTAACGCCATTTTCACGGCTTTTTAATTAAAATATGCGTCCCGTCAATTTAACATATATGCCTCCAGGAAATTGGTATACATATTATAAAATTGCTACTTACGTTCCGGTATTTCTGATGGGTTTAGATCGATCTGAATATTTCTACAACACATCGAGACATGGATGTTTGCAAGATTACTATGAAAAATAGGTCGTTGGTAACAACTAACAAAGAGGAACCGTAAAGCACATACAATTCTCACCGTGGAATTTATACCGTGGAATTTATACCGTGTATTTGAGCCCGAGGTTGCGTATGCGGTTTTATAAAGTTTATTAATATGTATTAAGAAATATTTCATAGTTTATTAATATTCTGCATATCGGTTTACTTAACTGAAACAACCTTCGAAATCCCGCATCCGTTGTTGCTTCAAATGGGTCACTAACATTTCTGAGGTTTCTACGGATTTTTACAAGCCGGCATCTAAAATTAATTATTTAACATATTTATTGACATCGCTTTATTTTATATGTTCTTCTTCGAGCTCTCAAAATAATGTAGTCCATATTATAAATATTTTTTATTATTATTATTATTTATATTTTTATTTAATATGTAATTTGATCGTCGTATTACTTGAATGTTTAGAAAAATATTATTTGGAATTGTCAAAGCACTGCTGATAAGCAAAATGCTCATGCTATAAAAGTTATAGCAAGTTTAAAAACAGTAGTAGTAACGGGACTCGCAAATTTGATGATAATGAGAATTGATTAGTCGAAAAAAATCATATATTTTTGCCATTGCCATTTATCAGCAAACCGGAATTCATCAGCTATCCAAATTTACGTACAGTGCAACACTATAATTGAGGAAATTGCATGGCGAGCTGGTGGCAATTGTATTGATTTTGCTAATATAATGTTTGAAATTATGTGAGCTGGAAACCATTAAGATTTATTAAAAAATTTCTTAGCCGTATTTTGTTGAGAATTAAAATATTAGAGGTCAGTTTTCAAAAAAGCAGTGTTTCTATTCTAATTTAACACAGTAAAAGAAAATTGTTGATCATATAGTTGGCGTATTTATCAGTAGTAATAAAATTGGAGTTTCCAATTGGAAACTGGGTGTCCCAGAAGTGGACCTTTCAAATGAAGCATGGCGATAGGGGAGATCATTTTCAAAAAAAACAACTAAGTAAAGTTTTGTCGAGTTGTTGATGGTGCAAAAGTTATTCCACTTTTAGTGTTTTTAGTGAAATCGCATGCGCACCCACCAAAAAATTAATTTAAAAAAACAAGAGTTATTATACGATCTAGAAGAGTGTGCCTTTGCAATAAAATCATTTATTTAAAATGTATTATCTTCTGTAAAATAAAAGAATGGTTTTGTAAAATTTTTTTTGTTTCCCAAAAATATTTATTGATATTTAAGTGATGCCAGCAGAAAAATAATGTACTATAAAAAGTTGACCCACTCTCAGAAACACAACAACATGTAGATTTTAAAATGCTACACACATCGTGCTTTTTACAACAGAATGTTTTTAATCAATTTTTTCACAGTCGTATTTATTACAAAATGCACTTATCAAAATTTCGAGTTTAAAGTAAAAATGCTTTAGCAGAAATAAAAAAAAATGAATGAAACATTTTTTTATCAATTTTAAATATTATAATAAGTGTTCGAAGTATCCACCATTTGCCAAAATACATAATCGGCAGCGCCGTATAAAGTTTTGCTTGGTGGATCCATCATGCTGCAGCCACATATTTCCAAGTGTTTTTATAGACACGTCATCAAGTAATTGAACAAAGTCTTTTTGAAGAAAACTTGGATAGACTTCCCCGTTGATGACTTGTTAGTTCAAATGGACCAATCTATATTCCATCGCCTATTCCCACCCGCATGTTCCCACCGCACTACTTTTGGATTTGCGCGGGCTCAATAGAGTAAATAAAGGATTTTGAATAACTCCTCGAATTTTTGACAAAATTGCACACTTTTTTCATGGTCCGCAGGTAAAAGTTGCACAAGGTAAGAGTTCTACTGATTTATTTTTAAAACAACGATGCAACGTGTACCGTGGCACTTCAAAACGTCTTGATAAACAACGTGCACTTGAAGGTGGGTCATCTGTCACCATTCCAATTACTCAATCTTCATCTATGTCAAGTTATCGGCTGTTCCATCTCTTCTCGAATGACCAGGAACTTCGCCTTCACTGTACATTTGGTGTGCGTTTTGAAATATTCCGTAATCGGGAAAGTGTTCCCGATTTGAATATCGTCTCTGGTATTCTCTTGCTGCAGCTCGAAATGCGTTTCTGCATATTCGCGGTGGGAATTCGCCGCGCATGTTTATTGACATTTCATTATAAACGTAGTATGTATGAAGCCCCTAACATGAAATACAAAATGTTTTTTTTTATTCGACAAATTTTGCTTAGTTCGGGCTACTAGATTTGCTTAAAAAAAATATTATACACTGAAAAAAATATTTTAATGTACACCGTTTATTAAATATTTTACTAGAATAATTCATAAAATCCATGAATTAATTCTTTATCACAAAGAAATAGTAGAAAATGCTGTTTATCATTTTACAATGTGTTTATTAATGTAATAAATGGCTGTTTGTTAAAATAGATTCAGTAGTTTTCCCGTTTGTTGATAAAATTTAAAAAAGTTTTTTATCAATTTATTAACTTTTTTATAAATCTATGAACTATTTTATTAAAAGTAAAATATTCAAAAAAATAGATTAACTTTTTTTTATTAAAATTTATGAATTCTTCATACGTTAATGTAAAATTTTGTAATTTCGTTTCTTCTAGTAATTAATTTATTATAACTATTATGACGTATTTTATTGAATAGTTATTAAACTGTGATGTTCGAAAACCATTTAAAAAATTTTGTGCACGCAATGAATGGGTTCGTTACAATAATAAATTTTAACAAATGTGTCACATATCCAGTCTAACCCTTTCCAACAACAAATAAGAAACATACAGCAATGGCAACAATAGGCAACTTACATACCTGTAATCCCAAACCCATAATTTCACACTATACAGACCACCCCGAAATAATTACACTCAAAAATATTGCACACATTGTAAAAAAACAATTGGACAAATTTTTCAAGGATGGATGAGTGAATTTTTCGGTGCCTGAAACTCCAGCTTAACACAAAACACCGAATCTTGTTTGGGCCAACAAAAAACGAATAAACTAACGGAACATTTTTAAAATATTCGTATCAACACGATAGTACGAAATGAAAATTTCGTAACAAAGATTAACTTAGTTATGTGAAAGTTAGTTTCATTATGTGAAACCTTGCAATCGGCCAAACTTTACACAACACAAAAATTCGCCGACCATTCGCTTCATCTGGTCTAAGATAATTCATAATATTACCTTCGCATGCTTATTACAAGCTTATTACTTTCGCATAATATTACATTATCATTACCATTACACTTTTCTTATTAATGTTAAATGTCTAAGGAGCCAAACCTGAAGGTCCCAAAATCTTTAGTATACTTGTATAATACCAAACATTAAAGAAGAGCAATGATTTGTCTTTACTCCAGGACATACTTATATAATACTCTATAATATTTGTCTTAGATATTGATTGAAGTAGCCGTCTTTTGTTAGTAAGTGGTAAAATTTCCAAGATACATTATGTTTGGAATATTTGCATGCTGAAGGCAGCGGGCCAATAGTCGGGTAAATCGTTTATTATGGTAAAAATCGGATTTAGAACAGATTTTTCGATCAGTTTGCCATAGAGTTTTTGACAAATAGATGAATTTACCGAAAAATTTACTTAAAAGTGACTTTTACCCAACTATTGGCCCACAGCCTAATTAATATTTTGTGTACCACAAGTTGCTAAAAATAATATTTCTCAGACATAAACATTGAGCGCTTACAGGTCCCCATGATTCACATCATGATTAGTAAAACCATCGCCAATTTGATTTGAAAATTTTATAGTTCTAAATATTTTCATTATGTTGTCTGTTGACTTTACTCAACACGTTCCCAACTGTTGGGTGCCGTCGCCGTGAAAGTGCCCATTTTAATAAACTCGGAAACTTGGCAAATTGACAATTAAAAAACAAAGAAGAATTGAAAAATGAATTTATTTTAACGCATTCTTCGCTATCTTCATATTATACTGAATTCCTAAAAGCAATCACAATAAAAATTAACGTCTTGGGACTTCTATTGCATGTTTACCATCCGATCACTCTAACGGATTATTACAGATCTTAGCGATGGCATTTTTCGTATCTTGCCCATTTTTTTTAATTCTCTGAAAATTATCGAAGCCCATGATCCCAGAACTGTGTATTGGATTCAACAGTAAAATTGAAAATATTAATTAATTGAACGTTCAACGACGCAGAAAACAGATTCAAAATATCAATTAATGAAATTTTAAATATTATGAATTGGTTTATTAATATCGTAAAATAAGGTCATAAATTTATTTAATGGGAGATTGTTACTCACCTAGAGAGAATATATCTCTATATTATGTATATAACGAGAAAAGCAATAGTTTTAATAAAGTAGTTAACATCTCAATAAATATATTTATGAACTTATTAGTACGATATACATTATTTTATAAACCAATTCTTTATTATTATAAATCTATTAATTGATATTTCGTATAAATTGTCCGAGTCGTTGAAAGTGTACATCAAGTAATAATCATGTTCATGTGTTCAGTAAATAAATTCATTAATCTAATAAACGTATTTATACACAATCCGAGAATCACGGCGTACAGTAACTTTCAGAGATTAGTTGTTTAAATATTGCCGTGGTGAACAGATGACCTACAATTTTTGTGTTTTTTGTGGTGTATTAAAAGGTTAAAACAGTGATAAAATGTATCTAAAAGTGAACAATTATTAGAAAATTTAGGCAAAAATTACATAGTGCTGCTATTTCTTTTAATATCGAGTTTTTGTTATGTATAATTTTGGAGAGATTATTGCATCACAAGGCGGATTTGTGAACAGAAAGTGAGTTATATTATCGAAAGGTAAAATATTGAAAAAACGTCTATAAAATCCTTATTTAAGGTGATAAATGAAATAAGTGTAAAAAAAAATTGTGCTGGTGATGTAGTGTAAAATATAAATATATTAACATATCTATGTATAAACGTACAGCCATCCCCCGATTTACACGGTAGATTGGTTCCGCAGAAAACCGTGTAAATCCGAAAATCGAAAATGCGATTTTTGTATGAAAAACCGTTTAAATCGAAAAAATACAATAATATTCTTAAATTATCGTTTGGGTTTTAATAATTTACTTTGTTGTTTTATTGTGATTGTTCTGTACATTGGTCTATTTTAAGTACTCTCGAATAAAATACACATTCGTAGGAAATTCTTCCATTTAGCGTCAATCTGCGTGACAACGACTATAATAATCGACACTTACTTATACACAATCAACTTCCCAACCACCTCATACTTTATCTTTCCATTAGCGCTAAATTTGAATTTTTGACTAATAGATAAAAAATTTGTAAGAATCAGCCAAAAATTCAAATTTATCCGCGATTTAGCGTTAATGGCGTAAGTATGAGGTGGTTGGGAAGTTGATTGTGTATAAGTAAGTGTCGATTATTATAGTCGTTGTCACGCAGATTGTCGCTAAATGGAAGAATTTTCTACGATTGTGGATTTAATTCGAGAGTACTGAAAATAGATCAATGTACGAAACAATCACAATAAAATCATTACAATAAAAATACAAAGTAAAATCTAAAAATTCGCAAACACGAAAAGTTAGTTGTGAGAACGGATTATAGCGAAAAATTTGAAAGAATCGAGTTTCGTCTGCTAAGCAGTAATTCGCTAGTAATACAACTACATGGTATTGTTCTATATATTTAGACAATATTCTAATGTAAATAATACCACGTCAGTCGTCGCGACCTGATTTTTTCAAACCAATAATCTCATCCGTTCCAAACAGATTGTGAATCTTACAAATTCTCTATCTATAAGTCAAAAATTCAAATTTAATAATTCATTTATTTTAAGATAAAATTTATATAAAACATTAGAAATAACAAATAAAAACTTAAAAATATAATTATTATTTTTTGTTTTTTCAAACCGTGGTAAAGCGAAATCGTGTAAAAACGTATCGTGTAAATCGGGGGATGAGTACACACCTAAAACAATATCTGTCGTTACTTTTAATATTGTATATTATTTTAAATTTAGATGTATTGCCTTATTGGTGCCTAATTGCTAATTTTGAATTTTTATTTATTTTTATGAAACGTCAACAAATTAGTGTAGATCTCAAGCACACTATGGATCAAGCGTCTCAATATTTAGGTAAATTTGGTGAACAGGGAAAGGAAAGAGGCACACGCGATTTATATGCTACTTCGGCACGGATCTTGAAGCCTTCCAACTTTTGGTAGAGGTTCCAAATAAAGATGCTGATCAGGCTACTTCAAATTCTAAAAACAATGTTTTAAAGCTTTGCTTTTGACAAAGGAATTAGAATGCCTATAGGATGATTTTATAAGTTAGTATTCAATTATCTTACAGCGTATAAATATAATTTTAAACTTAAAATCTCATTATATTTTGCAGAAGAACTTAAGCTGCCTTGAGGAAAGAAGTAGCAAAAACCGACCGAAGAATGAAACCACTCCTAATTTTACTGGTCCGAAATGGCTGCTTTCAAGTTTTTGCAACCAACAACATTAGAATAAAGGGAAGAGATTAAACTTAATTTTCTACGTATCTTTTTATGTTTTTATTTACGTGCAATTTTTTTTTTGATATTTAATTCAATTATAATTTACAAATTTAAAAATGAACTCATTAACTAATTATTTTTTTTATTATTACAGTAGTGTAAGCTACCATATCAATGACAAATTTTTAGAAAACTTTTAATTATCTGATTATGGTCATGGTAGTTTGCACTACCAAATATAAATTTTTAAGTAAAATTAAAATTAGGCGATTTTGCAATTTTGTTCCTGCTAGTCTACTAGAAAGAAATATGGATATAAAAAATTGAATATGTATTTAAAAGTGAACTATGTTGTAAATAAAGAACTATACAGAATAAATTTGAAAACAATTTTTTACTTAACCCTCCTCCTAACCGTCATATATATATATATATATATATATATATATATATATATATATATATATATATATATATATATATATATATATATATATATATATATATATATATATATATATATATATATATATATAATAAATAATAAAAACTGAACATTAATTTAATTAAAGCCAACAATGTATAAAATTAATTAATTTCGTTACTTTTCTAATCAAATTTTGATAAATGTATACGTTGTTAGAATTAAGTTGTTTAATAATTAAACAAAAATAAACATTATTTCAATAAATAAATTTACAAAAACTAACACAAAATATATATTAATTTAATAAATACTTTACATTACTTTAATTAAAATGCTTCAATCAATACATAGTATTAATAAATTTCATTGTTTTTTAATAAAATTTCTATAAATTCTTACATTGTTACGATTAATCTTTTTAATGATTCAGGAAAAAAATAATTTTATCAATGTAAAAATTTATAAATTATGTTTAGAAAAGTTATGAAATTAATAAATATTATACATTAATTTAACTAAAATAGAAATAGAATGTTTTATTACAATTATTGATTGTTTCATTATTTAATTTTTTCTACTTTAATAAAAACGTACGTTAAGGGAATTAACAATTTATAAATTAATAAAGGCAATCAAAAGTTGAAAATTTGCTTTAATAATATTAACATAGAAAAATAAGTTTACCATAGATTTCTCATTTTGATAAATCGAACGATTAAAATGAATTGAGTAAAAAATTTCTAACAATTCCAATGTCATCATTGTATTTGTGACATTACATTGCAAGTCACAAATACAATCATGACATTGGAATTATCAGAACTTTTTTACTCAACTTATTTTTGTTTCTAAATTTATAAAAATGAGAAATCTATGGTAAACTGATTTTTTCTATGATATTAATAAACACGTTCACAGGAACCATATTAATAACAAAATTTATTGTAACAATATTTTTTTTTATTGTATAAGTGTAGTTTTTTCTTTCAGTGTAGTTTTCATCAGTAGTTCATCATTTTGTTTTATTTCTGACAAAGCATCTATTTTAGAACTAGAAATTTTGTTAAGTTGAAAATTGATAAAAAACATTCTATTGTGAATAGCGGTGAGTGATACCATTTAAAAATTTGCATTAGTATCGCATATTTTTCTGATAGTGGATCACTTTTGTTAGTAGTACATTGTTTTCCCGCTGGCGTCATTTAAATATCATCAAACATTTTTGAGAAACAAAAAGACTTTACAAAACCATTGTTTTTATTTGGCATTCAGCTTATACAAATGATTTTATTGGAAAGGCACACTCTTCTAGACTGTATTAAAAAAGAAAGTTAAACAAAAGAACTTGGTTGCGCTTGCAATTTCACTTAAATATTTAGAAAATACAACCACCATATGTTTATCAATGTAAAATTCTAACGATTTGAAATTAGAATGGCCCGTTAAAAGTTGAAAGCAAAGTATTTTGAATCAAAGTTCACATTCCAAAGAAACCAAATATCTTAACCGCAAACCAATTCCTTGTAGAATCAAATAATAATATAAATGTCTATAGCTTGTTACAGATGTATCATAGGTACTACAGGTACATCTCGAATATACCTTGAGTTTTTTTTTCTTGTATCGTTCTGCTAAAAGTATTAAAATAACAAAAATATTGCTTTCATATACAATACACCAGTATTATTATAGAGAATCGGGGGACCTACATACGATACACAATAATATAGAGTTTGGAAAATTGGAAAAACTCTATATAATAGGATTTTATATTTTCCACATTTTTTATTTTATTTTATTGAATAAACAATATTTTATCAGGATTTTCGGTTTTTTATGATTTTTATGTTATCCATTTGTGTATACATACAAGATAACGAAGGGTCTTTGGTCTTTACTGCTGTATTACCCGAATTTCGATTTTTTTTTTTATGTTAGTAGAGCAAACTGGATAATTTTATTTATATTTTATTTGTGCTAGCGAAGATAAAGAATTAAATAAGATAAAAATATTTATTTATTTGCATACAACATAAAAATGTTGAGATTGTTTATTGTAAATAATATGGAAATTAACTTGATAATTCTTCAGCGTTATCCACTCGGCATTAAACAAAGATCCATTTAAATATTAACAGTTTGACAAGAAGATAAAACACAAAAGAGCTTTTTACAATTAGTTTAACATCACCAACCTTTTACTATATAAAGTGTACTAGATAAGTTCATCTTTCACTATGATATTATCTGTACATTATATAAGATGAACAACAACAACAACGAATAAGGAATAAAACGGATTTGACGGAATAATGTTCCCTTGTATATATTTATCATTTGCCCAATGTTGTTGTTGTTGTTTATGTTGTCTTTATTGCCAACAGGATTATTTTATGAGAAATAAAAACAGGAAGCTCCACCTAAAACAACACAATGTATATATAAATAGAGAAGAAATATTAAACAACAAGCAAAATATGAAAGACAGCGACGAAGCAGTAGCAGCAGCAACATAATAAAAATAAAGATAAGTGGGCAATTATCTTTTTAAATTGTTTGGGAAATTACAAAAGAAAACAATAACCAGAAGGAAAACAGAAGAATGAATAAATATGTACAGAAGTAGAAATACAAACAGGCCAACAACAGCAGCATCGCAGAAATATTAACAATGTTCTAAGGCAAATGTATACACATATACACACACACAAAGTACACAGGGAAATGATAAGGAAAACACATTTTTCCTATTTTATATCAAAACAACAACAAGCGGAACGTGCTGAACGAATAAATATAGATAAATATTCCATTTTGTCGTTTGCTGATATTGTTTCGGGGGCAAACTTGATATTCTCTCTCCCCTTGAAAAGGCGGATTTTAGTATATTTAATTGTTTGGTTGCTGAATAAAACCGCACAGAAAATTATTACAAAAAGCTGAAAATGCACACAAGACAAAGCGAAAAAAAATCGTATCAATTAGTACTCTGATAATTTTCATCTCGTTTTGAAAACACAAAAAGAAATGTGTATCGCAGGACAATAGTTTGAGTTTTCCAACGGATGGAGTCTTTTTGTGGTTTTATTTTAATTATTACTTGCCTTTGTGATGCGCTCTGTAAAGTGGGTGTTTCAATGATATACATATGTAGCTGAGTCGCGCTACTCAACTTGGACATTTTTAAGTAAAGGGTTATCCAATTCAAGCTTGATAAAGTAAACATAAAAAAAACACACAAAATATTCGGAATGTATTGTAATTTTTATTTCATTTTACAAATTGATCCTTGCCATTTTTAGTTAAACAAGATATCGTTCAAATGTCCTCCACGGGACTTCTTACAGGCCTTGATTCTTTTGAGGTAATTTTCAATGACTTTTCGGCACATTTCGGGCGGTATCTCGGCCATTACCTTACGAATATTAGTTTTCAATTCGTCAAGAGTTTGAGGATTGTTTGCGTAAACACGATCTTTCGCGTAGCCCCACAAAAAGAAATCCAAAGGCGTTAAATCACAGGATCTTGGAGGCCAATTGACATCAGCCAATCGCGAAATCAAACGTCCAGGAAATTTCTCTTGCAAAAGATCTCGATTTGCTCGTGTTACGTGACTGGTTGCTCCATCCTGCTGGAACCACATATCGTCAAGATCATAATCTTCGATTTTCGTAAAAAAATAATCGGTTAACATGCGGCCATAGCGCTCAGAATTGACGGTAACGGTTCGTCCATGGTTGTTCTCAAAAAAATACGGCCCAATCACACCACCAGACCACAATGCGCACCAAACAGTGACTTTTCCGGGTGTAATGGCTTCTCTACAATCAATTGTGGATTTTCTGAGCCCCAAATTCTACAGTTTTGCTTATTAACGTATCCACCAAGCGACAAATGAGCTTCATCACTGAAGAAAATTTTGTTCGAAAAATCAGCATCAGCAGATTTAATAATTTTAACGCGTTGGTCGATTGTTAAATGCTCCATATTCTTAAATGGCAGAATGTCAACTAAATAAATGACAGCGTACTTGACGTTTATCTTTGACAGATGTCGGTATACAGATTTCTACTTTATCAACCTCGAATTGGATAACCCTGTATAACTGAAATTTGACCAGGGTTAAAGTAGAGTAGTGTTAAAGACACAAATTTAACCAACCGTATAAAAAGAATGAATCAATATGACCATTTATGACTTTTTAACCTTTTAACTGTTTATGGCGAGTATATTCGTCATAAAGATAAAAAAAATTAAAGATAAAAAATATTACATTCGGATTATTATTCAATGAATCAGTTTTATTTTTTTTCCAGAAGAATCAAATTTAAATCATTTAACTCGTTGCCGCAAATGATGGCTATAGCCGTCGAATTTTTGGAAATACAAAAAATGATGTGATGAGCAAATCAAGACTATCACCGTCTAGCGTTTTCATGGAAAAGCTGTGAAAAATGTGATAATTTTCACTTCCAAACATATAAATAACGCTCAATTCATATGGTAGTCATAAACAATTGAAAAGAAAAAAGTATGTTTCTGAGCACGGATGTCAATTTAAAAGTGTGCGGCAACGGATTAAAAAGTATACGTTTTAGAATATTCGTGTATATTCGGGTTCGCTGAAAAATAACTAAGCAGGGAAAAAACGTTTTTCGAAACAAAATTAAACACTGGAGCAGCAAAATGGACATGAAAATTCTTTCTTTTAACTGTTTATTAAAAGAAAAAATTTGCATGTCCATTTTGCTGTCGATTGAGTTAAAAATCGAAGTTTATTCAATGAACAAGGAGAGACATGAGAGAACAGAGAGAAATAAAAACCACATTTATAATGAGCTGCCAAATATGCATTTATATTTAGTCCGCCTGACCATATGAACATCTTCATTAATATTGTTGCGGTGACACCTAGATTAGAATAGAATAAGTTATTTCAATAGTTGCTTAATTTTATATTTGGTTTGGTTCAACATTTAGGCGTTATTTGTGTGCTAAAATGTTTGTTCAAATGTACTCGTATAATTTTTGGAGAGCAGTCGGGACTATTGATGTTGATGACGAATCTTATTTCAAACGCGATATAGAGTGAAATTTAAATAGAGCGTATATTAAAACGATAATTGCGGTCGGCTCACAATCCCGAATCACAAAAGACCGAATTATCAAAATCCCGACAAAAAAAAATCCCGAATTCCAAAATCCCCACTTTTAAAATCCCGACTTTCAAAATCCCGATTTTCAGAATCCCGATTCTCAAAATCCCGATTTTGTTAAAACCTTAAAAATCCCGACAAAAGGTAGGATATTTTTTAAAAATATTTAATATTTAGTTTTGTGTTTTATAGCTAAAAAATCAATATTTAATATTTTTTATAACTATACCAACTAGAATAGATGTCATTAATAGATCCTAAATAATTCACTCCTACGTGCGGCACGCAGTGCGAGATGTTTGCTGAGGGTTGGGCTCGTTTTCCCGAATTTAAAAATCCCGAAATCAAAATCCCGACTTTTAAAATCCCAACTTTCAAAATCCTGACTTTCTAAATCGCGACTTTCAAAATCCCGACTTTCAAAATTACCACTTTTAAAATCCCGACTGTCAAAATCTCGACTTTCAAAATCCCGATTTTCAAAATTCGAATTTTCAAAAGCCTGATTATTTAATTTTTTTATGAATTCGAGCGCCCCCGGGCCGGCCTTTTGAAATGCAATAATTGTAGAGGTTAACGACTTTAATAACTCTCACGGACACGCGGCAGGTCGCTGCGCGTCCGAAAAAAAAAACATTATAACCACAGTTCAAGCAACACAATTCTGTATGTTGGTCAATGACTAATATTTATTGCTAAACGTCAGAGCCACAACAAAAATACATACAATTGTGTTGGTTGTACTTCAAATTAAGCGAAAATTTTTATCGAAAACGCCATTACAAACTATGATTTTCTACTCACACATTTGTGTGGTTTGGCCTTAAATTGGAGCAGTACAATTTTTTTGGTAGGAAAAGGGATATTTTTAATGAATGAACAGTTAATTTAGAAAATGTCTTATTTCTTATGTAGAAAAGGTTTGCTGTTATAAAAATATGATTTTAGATACGTAAATAGTCATTTTAAAGACATCTAAAAGAAAACCTATTTATTTTATCTTTTTCACGAGAGAAAATCTTCCAAAAAAAGATAAATCTTACAATCTGGCAGCACTTAGTATAGTATACAATTTTATATTAGTGTGTGTAGTTTTTTTATGGTTACATTTGTTTGTTTTCTGCGAATGTAATCATGAAAAATTAGGAATCGGTTCAAATCGGTTCAGTTTTTTGGTGCTTATGTCGTTTCGTCATTTTATTTTTTTGACATCTCACCAAGTATTTGGTTCGCGCAAATGTTCGCGCAAACAACTTTCATTGTATAAGGCATAACTCGACCTATTTTTCCATTCTCAAAATGCATTCCTTTCCGTGACGAAATATAATTGCAATTACAAAAGTTATCAAATGTGTTCCTGAGTAGCACACACATTTAGAAAGTGTGCATCAATGAGTTAAGAAAAATAAATCTTAACTACACTTTTTTTTTTTCAATGCGATGTCGAAAATTGTTTCAGAAACACAGAATTAAAAATTATTTTCAAACTAAAATTAAATAATTAAATAATTTTAATTTTATTTAAAGCATTTTGCATGGCATTTACAAATTTTAAATTATAAATGGAAACGATACCTAGAATTGTCTTAATATCCAAAAAAGGCCCCCACATTCGCACTAACACAAACATACATACGACTACTATGTACTTGCGGTTATTTCGTCAACTTGTCGAATTTTGATCAAAATCGACCCCAATGTACTCAGAAAAGAAAATAAGCACCATAAAAATTAAACCGATTCGCCCGGATCGCGTTATTTTGGTACTCTTCATACAAATGACACGAATACAAACAAAAGAAAAATACAAAGCATAATTGTGAGTTCGATTTTTTTTGCTTCACTAATTTTAAATGAGTAATTCACGAGACAAAATCGATATACTGTTGTACTACGAGTTTTTTTTGCCCGAAGCGAACTGTCAAAATTCATAAGCCTAACAATGAACATGTTTCTCGTTAATAATATAATTTAAAAAAGTCGGAAAATTTGTCATGTTCTTAACATTTTTCATAAGTATTCCATGTTCCTTTTAGTTAAATACATTGTAATTCTTAGTAATGTATCCTCATTGTTTTATACTTGCACAGTAAAGTATAAACAACATATAAATTCACTCAATTTAAAAAGCAATTAATTTAATTAAAATTTTAATATTTTAACGCCATAAAATTCCAAAGTTGCTCGCAAAAATGCTCACAAAAATGTTTAACACCGAAATAACTAACAATGTACAACAAATTTAAGGGTTGCTAAAGTGCTTTTGTTTGTAACAATTTTCAAACATCCGAATTCCGAAGAATTCACCACAAAACAATTTTCTATGTACATTACAAAAAACAAAATAAACAAAAACTTTTATTGTTGTAGACAATTTTCTAATTTTCCAACAATAATAAATTGTTGTATTTATTGATTAGTAAATAATTCTGTATAGTCTTTTAAATTCTACAGATACAAAAATAAATGTCTTCCCGGAAATTTTCATTAAATTTTCGAACAACAATAACAAGTATAAAATAGACGAAAAACTTTGTATTCTTTCAATAAAGAATTAAATGATTAAGCGGTGAAAAGCTTCGTATTATTATTATTTTTCCACTTTACGTCTCTGCACCCGTTACGGTTATATACCGAGTACTTACATTTTTCAATAAACTCGAGGTAATTTTTCACACCTGTTGTTGATTTATCCAAAAAGCACATAACGAAAAAATTAAAAATTAAAAAGTTTTCCTATTTGAATGGATTATTAGAAAATTTTCTTTATTGTTTATGTATTGAAAAATTTTGGATAATGTGTACGATGTGAAAATTGGGCATTCCTCTAGAGATTATATACAATACAAAGTCTAATAATTTATAATGTTTTTGTTACAAAACTTATAAAATATTCAGACGATTGATTGGGCACAGAAAAAAGTATATTTTTTGAATCGAATTAAATATTAATCGAAATGGGAAATCATTTTTCGATTTTATTAATTTAATTAGAATTTTTAATCATTATTTTGAAACACGTGTATGAACTGATTACTAAAAATAACGGACAAATCGTATTGGGAATTTGCAAATGAAAACAATCAGCATAAAGTTTCCCGAACTCCCAGGTATTTGTGTTGTTTTTTCAGTAATCTAGGAAATTTTTGTTAAACGGATGGGCTGAGTATCAAAAACTTTATTGTTGTGAATGATTTTGAATAATTTCCAACCTTCATTTGGAATTCAGAAAGCATCTCAAGGAAATCTGCTTTATCGACATATTTTGTATTAGGTGGTAGTACAAAATTCAGATAGTGTTAGCTGCTATAGAAGTTAGCAGAAAATTTTCACCGAAAAAAATTTGGATTATCAACAAAAATTGTACTAATTTCACGTAATCGAATATGAACTGGGTGAAGTTAGGCCAATTCGTAATTTTCTGGATCCCATGTATATGGCTTGATGTGTAGAGCCGTTGAATTTGAGTTGATACAGTAACAGTGAACACCCGTGTCAAAAATAGACCACTAGGAGAATGTGAAGGAAGTTGATGTGAATGGGTTGTGGCACTAATAGTGAATACCTGTGCTCACATCAGCTGGACGCATATTTAATGGCATAAATAACATTTAATTTATTTAACCATGCTGCTACAGATTTTTCCAACAGATGTTCACTGGTAGTTTAACAACTCAAAAGTAACGCCCTTAACACGACAAACCATGTACATGGGATCCAGCAATTTGCGAATTTTCCGGTCTTCACCCAGTCCATATTACTTTTAAGCATGCGAATTTATGTCAAATCAATTTTTACTGATATTCCAAACTTTTTTCGGCTGAAATTTTCAGCTCACTTCACCAGCATATAGTCCGCACGTAGTTAAAGATAGGAAAAAAATGTCAGCCGCAAATCAAATTGTCCATAATTTGGACTGAGGCTTCACTATTTCTTTTTTATTCAGAATAGAAGTCGTCTTTCATAATCGATCCAGTCATGACCAGTCGACGTACCATGGAAATATGCATATTTTGTAGTATGGTTGGAATAACCTTTAAGAGTCTAATGTTGTTTAACTTCGGATTTTCTAATTACATTTGTTGGTTTTGAATCTCCATTTATTTGGCATTCCATAATTCCATATTTAGCCCTTTCAAGGCAGGTTTTTAAATTTTTTTATCTTATTTTTTTGTTAAATCTGCGAGTTTTGAGGTGGTATACCTTTGATACCACTAAGCAGTACAGACAAATATCAGAAAAAAATTCCTGTTAGCTGATAGGCAAAATCCAACACAGCAAACCGTACACGACCAACAAGTTCTATATTGTTTAGTCGTTGAACTACAAAGTCCACGTCGATTAGATGTACCGTACTTGGACATATGAGTTGAATGATCTCACCTTTTTTCTAATGAAACGAATTTTTTGGTTGACTGGTTGATTGCTCGTACAGTTCGTCGTCTCTTTCGAATATCTGAACCAGCGCACGATTAGACCAGTAGCAATCACCAGATTGACATTTTTTAAATCCATTGCTTCTTTTTGCAGATGAGCTTTGTAAATTATGTGGGAATTTACAATTGTAACATCAGAAAATGCCAAAAAATTGTAGTTCACCATTTTGTACTTTTGCGATCTATATTTCGTACGTTTTTTTTTTGACAACTCAAGTCTATCTACATATCACATATGGTTCATATAATCCTTTACGTAAACTGGACAATTTAGGTCTTCATTTGTACCGTCTTTGTTATTACAATGCACATAAGCTAAAGAAGTATAGGATCATGAAAATTACTGGCTAGAAGAATAATCCGCTTATGCAACCATTTGACACAAAACCAATCCATCATCAGTTATTCTCCAATCATACTCGCCTCATCTGAGCTTTTTATCTGGCAGAAAATCTTTAGGTATTGCTCTTCTTCCTTTTCTAATTGTACCATAAACATAAATACGGTCTTCTTTTAGTTTTCTCATTGGATCAATAGACGTGAAGTAATTATCAAAATATACCATATGATTTTGACCAACTATTGATCAAGCACTAATCCTTTTTGAGTAGAATTTGAAAATTTTTCTGTATATATTTGGAATTCATCAATGTAGCCGTTGACTTCTGCAAGTACCCAAATCAGTAAGGACATACCATAGTTCTACCCTTAAATTTTTTCATTGGTTCGTCGATTGACACAAATTTATTTGGTAATTTATGGCGTAATTTATATAACTTATCATATTTTATACCATTGCGCTTTGGTTCTTTAAATTTGTCGTTGAAATGAAAATTACCAAGTAACCAATCAAATCACATTCGTCGCATATTTATACCAATAAATATTTTAATTTCATTTTCATGTCTTGTTATAAAACTATTATCATTTTTTGTAGCATATAAATTTGTCTGAAAAGCAATATGCTCGAATAAACACTTAGGAAACGAACAATAAAATATGTCAATCTGGATTTCAGCATCTTGAGGTATATTTTGAGGGCCATGACCTTTACAAAATCTTTGCGATGCAATATAAAGATTAGTTTTTTTTCCAGACAAACGTGTCACTGAATATTTCATTCGATGCTGCTAACTGTGCCAACGGCAATTCATCTTCATCGCTAAATTTATTGGCATCGATATCCATTTCGGGTACCAAATCTAATAACGTATGTATATTCGATTTGAGATTCTTCCACAATAAAATCTTCTGTGTCGTAATTATTCGCGTTTTCAATTACTGATTCACCGTCGGAAGGATTTCGTCAAATATTTGGCGTAAATGTCCAGAATCCATATTTTCAATTTCTACACACGTCCACTTTGATTTTTCTAAAAAAAAATTCCGTTATAAAAAATTTGAATCAGCGTTGCGGGTATTATGATAATTCCATCCAATTCCTCCTCTTCTGTGGCCAAATACATATTTTTTTTTCATTTCGTGATAAAAGACAACTACTTACCAGCCATTTTCCAATTAATAACAATAAAAATATTGTAAAACACAAATTATTTATTAAAAAAGAACTGTTAGCTATTCCAATTAGAATGCAAGAGATTTTAAAAGACATCCAATTCATATCGTGGTACAATAAAAAAAATCTAAAAGCTCGTCAGAAAATGAGTTTCAAACTGTGGTATTCATGCACCATGTTACCACAGTAAGCTTGAAATGGTTAAGGTATAACGAACTCGAACCTTTGAAAAAAAACTTGTTAATTTAGTACTTCTTGCTGCTGATATTGATCTGGGGCAGGTCAAGCGTCAAGAAATTCCGCTTCAGAGTAGCATCAACTGAAACATCGCTTGTTTACATTTAGAGGATTCAAAATTACTTGTGAAATAAGGAACGAGATTTGCTGTTCACATTGATATCCTCAAAGTTTTGGCGTAGATTTCGCGATTTACTATTAAGAATTAACCATGTATGGCATTAAATTAAATAGTGACATCTCGATTTAAGCATTAGAAATAGTTTTAGAGTAGATTAGTCTAGAATAGAGCAGAATATTCGTGTAGAAACTGAAATAGTCAGCGCTTTATATAAATACGGATGCGATGAATGCAACGAGTTAGGCTTAAGTTACTCGTAATTCCGACCAGTGGCCCTATTCTGGCTTTCCCTGGGAATAGGGAATTGGGAAAAATATTTTCATAGCATTTTTATTTAAATTGTATTTTTCTGGCCTACTGAAAGAATAAGTTTAGTGCAAAAATTTTCAAAACCAAGTGAATTGGGAAACTTTTGTTCCACAAAATTTTTATAGGGAAAAATATTTTCACATTTAACTTTGTTTCGAAAATATTAGCACCAAACTTATTTCCTCAGTAGGCCAGAAAAATACAATTTAAGCTATAACCAGCGAATCTGTAAGTACTGACTCTTACGAAACCTTACAGAATTTAACGAGAACGTCTTGTTACAGAATATTTGACAGTTTGACCACCGAATCTGTAACACGATTATTATTGTCAATTGAATTTTGAAATGTCAACCTGCATAATTACAAACTAATCACACCACAATTTTGGTCAAAAATGATGAAAAATAAGCTGATAAAAAATGTACATAAAATATTATATAAATTATGAAAATATAAATAAATATTTGTACACATAAATTATAAAAATGTAAACATACCAACATACCGCCATTTCAAATATACAGCTTTGACGTTTCCTTCAGTTTGTGCGATAATTTTCGCTCGTGTTACAGATTGCTAAATGACAATTCAAATTTAATGAAACTGAACGAAAAGTACTTTGAGTTTCCGCTGGTCAGTAATGTCAATAAACATACATTTTTCAGATGTCGCTTTGTTACTTAAATTTCTTACAGACTCGCTGGTTATAGCTTTAGACAAAAATGCTATGAAAATATTTTTCCCAATTCCCTATTCCCAGGGAAAGCCAGAATAGGGCCACAGGTACGCAATAGTTTGAATGCGAAAGTGAATAGTGCGATAAATTATTAATAGTGTTTAAAGCGACATTAGAAGTATGATTAAAAATAATTATAAGGTATACAGTGAATTAATAAATAATTGTGGAAAATATTTATTTTTTTAGTAATAAATGGATAGTTGTGGATGAATATTCTAATATTTTTGGGAATATTACGAGAATTGTTGTTGTAACTGTAAAATTTATTGCGATTTTATCAACTCAGTTTAGAAGATGTGTTAAGAATATTTAACTATTTAGGAATTAAAATTCCATTTAAAGCAGATCATTTTCCGGAACTTTCGACATGGCAAAATATTGGCTGTTATATCTCAACAGTTTAATCAACAAATAGATTAATTTGCCACAACAATGTCTTTATTTGACTCGCCAAATGAATCAAAAATTTGATCAACCAGGTAAAAAGATGCATCAAATGAAACAAGAAATGGATCGAAAGTTTGAAGAAAAACAGGCAGCCAATTCAAAAAAACCTCGTGCAGAAACTGAATCAATCGAGTGGCAAAATATTTGGCCAACGAAATGTTGACGTAAGCGAGAATTCAGATGGCGCGACGATGGTAAAAATGACCGTCGGTATAATAAGACGGAACCGGACGATGAAAACCATATCGTGGGTGCCACTGGTCGGGTGGAAACATGGCTCTTAGTTGAATCAAGTGGTGGCAAGGAAACGCAGCGGATAAGGAAAATCAGCTTAGCCAGACCGATAATGTTGAACAATTCAACCGGGATATTACCACAGTTCAAGATGAAACGGACAAACCGTATGCCGAATCGCATTTGTTGGTCATTGAGAGCCGGGAGAGGCTGTGCTTTTGTTAACCAAGAATGCCAACCGATCCCCTGATGGTAGAGATGATTTTAGTGCAAGGTATTTTAAAAGATTAACCAGTGTTGTGCAGTAAACTTGAAGGAAATGATAATATTAATTCTCGAGCTGCTGAGGTGGCGGAGAAAACAGTATACGGGATCTAAATTAAATTTGTAATAATAGCAGATTAGTTTTCCAAAATTTAAGTGGAAATAACGATATTTGACCGAAAGCATTTTTTTCACTTGAAATTGATCTGAATGAAACTTCAAACTTAAACTTTTCCCTTCCTCTACCCTTTCAATTAGGCGGTTTTAGTGATGTCTGACCGAAATCATATATCCGGAAGTGGTTGCTTTTATATAAGGTTTTTCTATTTTTTGCAAATATTTTGAAAAGTTTAGGATTTACGAAAAAACATTTAGAAACAAAAATATTGTAAATTAAGTCAAAATTAATTCAGCTGAATTTTTTAAATTTTGAGCAAAAAAAAATATTTCACCATCCTTTTGGCATGTAAAGATCCCAGAAAAATTAACTATTCAGAATTAAACTTCATATACTTAACCATTTTCCTATAAATGAGAGATCCTTGCGAAATTTGGTGGACAAATGTAAAGCAGAAGTGACAGCAGGCTGCCTTTTCCAACAGACCTAGGAACCTGGCTAGGATTCAATGAATCGATCACACATTAATCGGAAAATAACATGATTATGTAACCTCATTGATGAGGCGGCCAAATCGCTCTAATGGGATGAAGTGCCAGCAAAAAAAAAAATGAAACAATGATATATCGAACAAATATGTGTCGTCGATTAAGCTGGACCAAATTTTTGTGGAAAAATATTCAGCGGCTGATAAAGCCCATTCAGTTTTGACCACTGGCTTAGCAGTATTTATAATACATTTTCGTAAACATATTGTTTAATAATAATCGTCCAGTTCCATCATCGATTAGAACTGACTTAAGGGGGGTCGTGCAACACTTTAATATTTTGAGTCGACCTCAAATTTTTTAATTCTTTTTGTACAAATACCGACATCGGAAAAGACTAAAGCTTCTCTTCGAATAAGTCATTGATATTAGAATTCATTACAATGAATTATCTTGGTTTTCTGGTTTACTCTTGCTAAATCAACAAGGTACATCAAAAACTGCTAATTTATAGTACTATACAAAGAGCGGTTTCTATTTGCTTTTGTTCTTGCTTTACCCTAATTATGTAAATATTGCAAGCAATCAGACAGAATTTTGGTCTTCTGCGATTAATTAATATTTTCAATTAATCTTTTAATTGTCGTTAGATGTCGTCGTTGTGCTAATTATTAAACATGGAAGAAGGAGCCGATAACAAATGGCGTCCTCTCTGCCGTTTTCATCGTTGTTTAGGGTTATAGTAACGTCTACTAAACATTTTCTAATTGAAAATTTTTGATTTTTCTCCATCACGTTATTTTGAATATAAATTTTCATTTCATTTTCGTATGTAGAATATCCATGCATCAGTAGTAACTCTAGTGAATTATGATAACGCACTGAATTTATTCTTACAAACTTCCATCTCCTTCACCTATATATAGGTTAGATTTCCATGCAAAATAAATTAATAATAATTAAGCAAATTTAATACTGAATTAATTAATAAATTCAAAGCGATATAAAAGCGATGCAAAAAGCACATAAAAATTGCATAATTTCAATTTAATTCTTTCAAGATTTTACATTGGTACGATAACATCCGTTCCTTTGAAAATAGCTTTTATGTATATGAGTATAAGTAAGTTAATTTCTATATACAGCTAGCTTTTTTTCGGAATATCGGTGTATCGCTATAATTGTATGTTTTTTCTTCAGAACTCATCAAAATAAACAGATTCAAGATTATTTAATCAAGGTCGGTTTCAAACAGAATACAAAATGATTATCTGTTGACAAATTTTCCGAATTGCCAGCATAACATTACAGCTGCTACGACACTGTACCGCATCAGTAAGTAAAAAAGACTGAGATTTCATTTTATTTACCATGCTTATTACCATTATTATTCGTTGAGGCCGGTCTCTAAAAAATATTACCTTTGATCTTTTTTTTTGATTTACCTTATCATTATTTTGGATGTGGACCAAACGTAACCTAATTTTCGATAGTAGATTTTTTTTTCTCATTAATTTTTAAATTTTTATTAATCTAAAAATTTGTTGTTATATTTTTGTCTATGGAAGCTTAGCGGAAACCTAAATGCGTCTCTATGATATACTATAAAAGCGAAATAATAAGGTACAAGTAAGGAGTGTTTTATACGAGAATAAAAATTCATAAACTGATGTAAAACATTTTTTTGCGATGTATATAGTCAAGTCAATTGTTAATTTAACTTGTTTTCTAATTTTCGAGGAAGATTAATTCTCGATTTTATGAACCAGGATAGATAAAGAAAAATCCGAGAGTAGAGATTAATCTCCAACCGAGAATTCTTTTTTATGTCGATTTTATGATTGGAAAAACTTACAACTTCAAACACAAAAGTACGAGAAATTTGGTGCAAAGATGCATTGGGATATGGAAAAGACGGTTTCCATCAATAGCTACAAAAAGTCGTCTTCATATTTCCAATACATTAAAAATGATAGTTGCCACAGCCGTACTGCATAACATTGCCATGACAAAAAATGAGCCGCCCCCTGCTAAACCAGAGATAAAGATCCCTATAATTTATAATGAACTAGTCCCCTCTGTCCGTAATCTGATGGAATGTTCTTCTGATGACAGCACCAGAAAGATTATAATACAGAATTTATATTTTTTTTTTTAATTATATTTCTTATTAATATATTGATAAATACATGTAAAGCTAATTAAAATACATATTAATTATTTTGGTTTTGTTTGGCGTTGTAGTATTTAATTTTACCTTTAAGATATTATTGTTTTAACTTTTCAGTTGTTATAATTTCACTCATTAATTTATTTCTTAAATTTTCTGAAGTTTTGATTCTGTGAGCACGTGAAGGTGACTTTAAAACATTTGATCGACTATTGCTTGGTCTGCCTCGATTTGCTGACAATGATGTACCTGGCGATACACTTACACTAGTGCTGTTGGATGATTCAGTGGAGTTGGGCGCCATTTCATTATTAGAAATATCAATTTCGGTCTGATGTGAAATTTCAGAATTAACATATATTCGTCATGAAGATATTCTTCAATCATATTATCTTCATTCTAAAAAAAAAATTAGATACATCTAAAAACAATGCAATATAATTAGAATGTTTGGATGTTCACACTTCTAATAATGCATTCGATGAGTCAAAATTCCTCAAACGGCGAACCAAATCTTCCACAAAAGAATAAAGAGGATTATTTTCTTCACTCGGGTCCTACAATCTCCTTCTTCTTCATTATATCCTTCTCCGCAGAAGACAAAGAACAAAGAGTGGGTTAAGTGAAAGGAGAAGTAAAGGGCTAGGAAAAGGTGAAGGAAAATCCACTTATCTAGGAAAGGAGGATGGTAAATCTCCTCCTATTCCTTCTCCTTCTGCTTCACCCGGGTCCTACAATCTCCTTCTTCTTCATTTTATCCTTCTTCGCAGAAGACAAACAACAAAGAGTGGGTTAAGTAAAAGGGGAAGTAAAGGGCTAGGAAAAGGTGAAGGAAAACCTCTTTCACTTATCTAGAAAAGGAGAAGGGAAAATCTCCTCTTATTACTTCTCCTTCTGCTTCACCCGGGTCCAACAATATCCTTCTTCTTTATTATACCTTTCGCCATAGAAGAAAATGAACAAAGAGTGGGTTAAGTAAAAGGGGAAGTAAAGGGCTAGGAAAAGGTGAAGGAAAATCTCTGTCACTTATCTAGGAAAGAAGGAAGGAAAATCTCCTCTCATTCCTTCTCCTTCTGTTTCATCCTGGTATTACAATCTCCTTCTTCTTCATTATATCCTTCTCCGCAGAAGACAAACAACAAAGAGTGGGTTAAGTAAAAGGGGAATTAAAGGGCTAGGAAAAGATGAAGGATAATCTCTTTCACTTATCTAGGAAAGGAGGAAGGAAAATCTCCTCCTATTCCTGCTCCTTCTTTTTCACCCGGGTCCTACAATCTTCTTCTTCTTCATTATATCCTTCTCTGCAGAAGACAAAAAACAAAGAGTGGGTTAAGTAAAAGGGGAAGTGAAGGGCTAGGAAAAGGTTAAGGAAAATCTCTTTTACTTATCTAGGAAAGGAGGAAGGAAAATCTCCTCCTATTCCTTCTCCTTCTGTTTCACCCGGGTCTTACAATCTCCTTCTTCTTTATTATACCCTTCTTCGCAGAAGACAAACAACAAAGAGTTGGTTAAGTAAATGGGGAAGTAAAGGGCTAGGAAAAGGTGAAGGAAAATCTCTTTCACTTATCTAAAAAATGAGAAGTGAAAATCTCTTCCTATTCCTGCTCCCTCTGCTTCACCCGGGTCCTACAATCTCCTTCTTCTTCATTATATCCTTCTCCGCAGAAGACAAACAACAAAGAGTGGGTTAAGTTAATGGGGAAGTAAAGGGCTAGGAAAAGGTGAAGGGAAATCTCTTTCACTTATCTAGGAAAGAAGGAACGAAAATCTCCTCCTATTCTTTCTCCTTCTGTTTCACCCGGGTCCTACAATCTCCTTCTTCTTCATTATATCCTTCTCCGCAGAAGACAAACAATAAAGAGTGGGTTAAGTAAAAGGGGAATTAAAGGGCTAGGAAAAGATGAAGGAAAATCTCTTTTACTTATCTAGGAAAGGAGGAAGGAAAATCTCCTCCCATTCCTTTATCTTCTGCTTCACCCGAGTCCTACAATCTCCTTCTTCTTCATTATATCCTTCTCCGCAGAAAACAAACAACAAAGAGTGGGTTAAGTAAAATTGGAATTAAAGGGCTAGGAAAAGATGAAGGAAAATCTCTTTCACTTATCTAGGAAAGGAGGAAGGAAAATCTCGTCCCATTCCTTCTCCTTCTGTTTCACCCGGGTGAAGGAAAATCTCTTTCACTTATCTAGGAAAGGAGGAAGGAAAATCTCCTCCTAATTCTGCTCCTTTTGTTTCACCCGGATCCTACAATCTCCTTCTTCTTCATTATATCCTTCTCCGCAGAAGACAAACAACAAAGAGTGGGTTAATTGAAAGGGAAATTAAAGGGCTAGGAAAAGGTGAAGGAAAATCTCTTTCACTTATCTAGGAAAGGAGGAAGGAAAATCTCCTCCTAATTCTGCTCCTTTTGTTTCACCCGGATCCTACAATCTCCTTCTTCTTCATTATATCCTTCTCCGCAGAAGACAAACAACAAAGAGTGGGTTAAGTAAAAGGGGAATTAAAGGGCTAGGAAAAGGTGAAGGAAAATCTCTTTCACTTATCTAGGAAAGGAGGAAGGAAAATTTCCTCCTATTCCTTCTCCTTCTGTTTCACCCGGGTCCTACAATACCCTTCTGCTTCATTATGTCTTTCTCCGCAGAAGATAAAGAATAAAGAGTGGGTTAAGTAAAAGGGGAATTAAAGGGCTAGGAAAAGGTGAAGGAAAATCTCTTTTACTTATTTAGGAATGGAGGAAGGAAAATCTCTTCTCATTCTTTCTCCTTTTGTTTCACCCGGGTCCTACAATCTCCTTCTTCTTCATTATATCCTTCTCCGCAGAAGACAAACAATAAAGAGTGGGTTAAGTAAAAGGGGAAGTAAAGGGCTATGGAACGATGAAGGAAACTCTCTTTTACTTATCTAGGAAAGGAGGAAGGAAAATCTCCTCCCATTCCTTCTCCTTCTGTTTCACCCGGGTCCTACAATCTCCTTCTTCTTCATTATATCCTTCTCTGCAGAAAACAAACAGCAAAGAATGGGTTAAGTAAAAGGGGAATTAAAGGGCTAGGAAAAGGTGAAGGAAAATCTCTTTTACTTATCTAGGAAAGGAGGAAGGAAAATCTCCTCCCATTCCTTTATCTTCTGCTTCACCCGAGTCCTACATGCTCCTTCTTCTTCATTATATCCTTCTCCGCAGAAAACAAACAACAAAGAGTGGGTTAAGTAAAATTGGAATTAAAGGGCTAGGAAAAGATGAAGGAAAATCTCTTTCACTTATCTAGGAAAGAAGGAAGGAAAATCTCCTCCTATTCCTGCTCCTTCTGCTTCACCCGGGTCCTACAATCTCCTTCTTTTTCATTATATCCTTCTCCGCAGAAGACAAAAAACAAAGAGTGGGTTAAGTAATAGGGAAATTAAGGACTAGGAAAAGATGAAGGAAAATCTCTTTCACTTATCTAGGAAAGGAGGAAGGAAAATCTCCTCCTAATTCTGCTCCTTTTGTTTCACCCGGATCCTACAATCTCCTTCTTCTTCATTATATCCTTCTCCGCAGAAGACAAACAACAAAGAGTGGGTTAATTGAAAGGGAAATTAAAGGGCTAGGAAAAGGTGAAGGAAAATCTCTTTCACTTATCTAGGAAAGGAGGAAGGAAAATCTGCTCCTAATTCTGCTCCTTTTGTTTCACCCGGATCCTACAATCTCCTTCTTCTTCATTATATCCTTCTCCGCAGAAGACAAACAACAAAGAGTGGGTTAAGTAAAAGGGGAATTAAAGGGCTAGGAAAAGATGAAGGAAAATCTCTTTTACTTATCTAGAAAAGGAGAAGGGAAAATCTTCTCCTATTTTATCTCCTTCTGCTTCACTCGGGTCCTACATTCTCCTTCTTCTTCATTATATCCTTCTCTGCAGAAGACAAAAAACAAAGAGTGGGTTAAGTAAAAGGGGAAGTGAAGGGCTAGGAAAAGGTTAAGGAAAATCTCTTTTACTTATCTAGGAAAGGAGGAAGGAAAATCTCCTCCTATTCCTTCTCCTTCTGTTTCACCCGGGTCCTACAATCTCCTTCTTCTTTATTATACCCTTCTTCGCAGAAGACAAACAACAAAGAGTTGGTTAAGTAAATGGGGAAGTAAAGGGCTAGGAAAAGGTGAAGGAAAATCTCTTTCACTTATCTAGAAAATGAGAAGTGAAAATCTCTTCCTATTCCTGCTCCCTCTGCTTCACCCGGGTCCTACAATCTCCTTCTTCTTCATTATATCCTTCTCCGCAGAAGACAAACAACAAAGAGTGGGTTAAGTTAATGGGGAAGTAAAGGGCTAGGAAAAGGTGAAGGGAAATCTCTTTCACTTATCTAGGAAAGAAGGAAGGAAAATCTCCTCCTATTCTTTCTCCTTCTGTTTCACCCGGGTCCTACAATCTCCTTCTTCTTCATTATATCCTTCTCCGCAGAAGACAAACAATAAAGAGTGGGTTAAGTAAAAGGGGAATTAAAGGGCTAGGAAAAGATGAAGGAAAATCTCTTTTACTTATCTAGGAAAGGAGGAATGAAAATCTCCTCCCATTCCTTTATCTTCTGCTTCACCCGAGTCCTACAATCTCCTTCTTCTTCATTATATCCTTCTCCGCAGAAAACAAGCAACAAAGAGTGGGTTAAGTAAAAGGGGAAGTAAAGGGCTAGGGAAGATGAAGGAAAATCTCTTTCACTTATCTAGGAAAGGAGGAAGGAAAATCTCCTCCTAATTCTGCTCCTTTTGTTTCACCCGGATCCTACAATCTCCTTCTTCTTCATTATATCCTTCTCCGCAGAAAACAAACAACAAAGAGTGGGTTAAGTAAAATTGGAATTAAAGGGCTAGGAAAAGATGAAGGAAAATCTCTTTCACTTATCTAGGAAAGGAGGAAGGAAAATCTCCTCCTATTCCTGCTGCTTCTGCTTCACCCGGGTCCTACAATCTCCTTCTTTTTCATTATATCCTTCTCCGCAAAAGAAAATCAACAAAGAGTGGGTTAAGTAAAAGGGGAATTAAAGGGCTAGGAAAAGATGAAGGAAAATTTCTTTTACTTATCTAGGAAAGGAGGAAGGAAAATCTCGTCCCATTCCTTCTCCTTCTGTTTCACCCGGGTGAAGGAAAATCTCTTTCACTTATCTAGGAAAGGAGGAAGGAAAATCTCCTCCTAATTCTGCTCCTTTTGTTTCACCCGGATCCTACAACCTCCTTCTTCTTCATTATATCCTTCTCCGCAGAAGACAAACAACAAAGAGTGGGTTAATTGAAAGGGAAATTAAAGGGCTAGGAAAAGGTGAAGGAAAATCTCTTTCACTTATCTAGGAAAGGAGGAAGGAAAATCTCCTCCTATTCCTTCTCCTTCTGCTTCATCCGAGCTCTACAATCTCCTTCTTCTTCATTATATCCTTCTCCGCAGAAGACAAACAACAAAGAGTGGGTTAAGTAAAAGGGGAATTAAAGGGCTAGGAAAAGGTGAAGGAAAATCTCTTTCACTTATCTAGGAAAGGAGGAAGAAAAATCTTCTCCAATTCCTTCTCCTTCTGTTTCACCCGGCTCCTAGTCACAACATTGACAGTATTCTTCACATTAAACCAAAGTGTAGAATTCGCTAGGACCTGCTTTACTCAGAGATGCCAACGTACTACGCAAACATGGAAAAGCTGTAGAAGGATACACCAATTTTTATTCAAACGATGCATTGAGTAGATTGTAAACCATTCATCCCAACAGCGCAGAATGCTTTTACTTGCGATTATTGTTAGATAATGTACGTGGACCCGTATCGTTTCAACAATTGGGAACTACTTGATGCCCAATTATGCCAAACTTATAATGAAGCATGCCAGAAATTAAAATTAGTGGAAAATGATACAAATTTTGATACATCACTAGCGGACGCATCAATCACTTGCCAACCGCACCAAACTCGCACATTATTTCCCATCATTTTGACAACTTGCGGGAAGCAAATCCGAAAGATTTGGGAGACAAATACAAAGGTCAAATGTGTGAAGATATTTTCATCGAGTGCGCACAGCCAGCAACAATGCAAGCATGCAATTCTCACCGGAAACGTATAAGCAAGCGCTAAGCAGGATTGAGAACAAGTGTTTATCAATCTTCAACAGAACGCTCATTCGATTTGCACAGAGAGCAGCAATTATAATTAGATTTTACAACAAATTGGTGGTTTGTTTTTGTAAGACAAAAACGAATTCCGGAATTTCTTAAAGCATCTGTTCTTTGGCAAAATTATATTGACCACGCATGTTGTCCAACTGCAACAAGATGAATCCCACTGCTCGGTTCGGCAAGCAACCTTTACATCTTGGAAACGGAAAAATGCCAATCGATGACACCACAAATGGCATTACCATTCCACGAGATTTTTGTAATTTTACACAGATAATAGATGAATTGATTAACAGCGTATTTCCAAACATTAATTGCAATTACAAAAATCACCAATGGCCAAGCGAACGTGCATTTTTGGCGTGCCAAATCAATGATGTCAATGCTATTATACTGCTATTCAAAATTAAATATCTGAGAATGAATCATGAAGAAGTTGCCAATTGTCCGGTTGAACTCCTGAATTCAATTGATTTGCCAGGATTACTCCCACACGAATTGATATTAAAAATTGGTACACCCATCATTATGCTTTGAAATATCGATCCGCAATGGCTGTGCAATGGCACCAGGCTTGCAGTTAAAAAATTTAAGAATAACATTATCAAAGCCACAATATTGAATAGACAAAGGAGAACATGTCTTATTACCGAGAATACCAATCATTCCGACCGATATGCCATTCGAATTTAAAAGATTGCAATTTCCAGTATGTAACTGAACTACCCTTTGCTTCAAAAAGGCGTTGCAGCGTACGCCAGGTATCCGCTAGTTAAAGATAAAGATGGAATATGTTTCTGAACACTGAATACCATTTTAATTGTTACATTATTTTTCTGGTATACTGTATCCATTTTTTCTTCAGAGCAGTGGGTATTCATTCGTTGGTATAAGCATCATATAATATAATATTAAATAATGAGTGCTGTATTTATGGCATGAAATACACTTATTTCTTAATTATATAGTTCGTTATAATTATATTTATCCAAGCTTTCACCGCACAGCAAAAATATATTCTCTCTATTTAGAAAATGAACACCTGTTATTGTCTTCGTTACTTTATCATTAGATATTTCGATTAAACAACTTCTGGCAAACTATCATTATTCTAATTAAATAGTTTCACATTTAAAAAGACAAACCCCTCCGGTTAGATTGTGGAAATTTTTATTACACATATATGTATAGTATGTACAAACACAGATATATAAATAATAATTTTTCCAACTTAATCGATTAAACAATAATAGTTTTTCTTTTCTATTTAACTTTATTTCGTATAATAATATAACCTACATTTATGAAATAGTTACAGCACTATGATAGTTAGTTTTATGAAATATTTATATAATGTCATTGTTTAATTTAAAAATTTGTTTTTAAAAAGAACTCATTATTTTTTCATAACTCAATATGAGCATAAATAAATTAATTTTAAACCAATATTTTCTATTTCTGATCTCAATAAATCATAATATACAGTTGTAGTTTGATAACGTGATTATAGTTTTGTTCTTTTGTTCAATAATATATTTAAATTGTTAAAATAACTAAAAATAGTTTAAAGAAAATAATAACAGTAATAACTCTAATAATTTTTATTATCATTCAAATCATGAATTTATGTTGCATAAGAAAAGCGGAACAATCAATATTCATCCTGTCGAACAGTAAGTAATGAACGTTGTCTGTATATAGTAAGATGAAATGATGAAAATTCCAGATTTTTTAAATGAAAGCACAGAACGAGTACAAAATGAAAAAAAAATGTTTTAAACTTTTATGTAATTTAAAATTGTGGTAACCCAATAAAGTTATTTCAATGCGATAATTTGATAAAAGGATTTTTTGAAAGTATGATTCAATATGGTTTTGCTACAAGAAATTTGTTATGTATAGTGGATTTGTGTATAGAATTTATAAAAGAAAAAGATTTTTATTATGTAACGGATATTTTGTATTAAATTGGCGGAAAAAGGTTTCCAAATACTTCGTATACATGAAATGCCCAAAAACTTATTATTTATATAAATTTTTAATCGTAGCTTTTTCATTCTATAATTTTTTGGGGTTGACTATGTTTCTAGGTATTTTTCCACATTTTCTAAAAATGCGCCACTTAAAAAAATATCTACTCTGTCCTAAAATACAACAACAAATATTTAGGTTAATTTTAGGAAGAACTTCACTTCTCTGTATAGCAATATGAAGTTTTTCATATTTATTACGTTTAAATTTAATTTGCCGGAATGTTGACTATTTTGAATTACAAACATGTGCCAACACCAAGGCAAATTAAATGTAAACAGCCATGCAAACGAATTATAATTTTAAGTAGCAGACTAAAGCTAACTAAGTAGCTGTAACAAAATTTTCAATTCTGTGCTTATCGAGGTTGATGTCTCGTTTCTGTAGAATAAAAATTATCTCTGTTCCAACTTGTATATCATTTACCAGCCTTAAAACATGGTTATGTTTTTTACTCAATTTATATCGCCAAATAATTTATTTTTGATGCTAGAACGAAGTTGGTGAAATATATATTTTTGAAACATATTCTGGCAGGTTGTGATATCAATAGAGACGAAATACTTGATAAATGCAACAAAAATCAAATTATTTTTAGCATAACGACGAATTGACTAAATTGTTGGAAAAATTTTGAGAGTGTTATTCGATAATTCTGAGATTAGGATGCAATAATTGGAAAAATAATGAATTTTTTTGGAAAAAACGCTGAAAACTACCACACCAAGAATGGCTGTTTTCCAAGTACAAAGGTTACCAACAACAGTTCTTTGGAAAATCTATCCCAGAAGAAGGATAGTATTAAATTTTTGATTAACAAATTGACTTAATTAGAAACCGCAAATTTTTATGGATTTTTTGGATCAACGCAGACGGCTACCACACCTGAAATTACAATTTTCTTAACAGTAGAGGGCCTCAATTACTCAAAACATGACAGATCATTCAAAAATCTAGACAAAAAGGGACTTAGTATTCAATGTTTTTGGTTGACAAATTAACAAAGAAACCAGAAATTTTCATGAATTTTCTTTGAACAAAAGCGGACGGCTACCAAATCTAGAATTGCAATTTTCTTATAGTAGAGGGCCTTAATTCTTCGAGACATAACGGTTCTCTGAAAAATCTAGACAAGAAGTGGGTTAGTATTCAACGCCAACTATAGTATAAGTAGCGGAATTCATTGTATATATCATTGCGCATTATCTGATCTTTCTTCCGGTTCTGGTTGGGTTGCCATTGTAGTGCATAACTTTTTTCGTCGTTCCAGCTGAATCCTTATCTGTTGCACTACTATCCAACTATCCAAATTGCACTGTTCCCATTGTGAACAAGCGCAAAAATCATTCTTGTTAACATTTTGTTTTGGCTTGGTTTTTATGGTTCGGGATGGCGATAATTTGAAGCCGACTATAGATTTTACCTGTGCACAATCATCAAGAACGCTTCATGCTTATTGTGCAATGATCCGGTTACTTGCCACTTATCTCATGTGATTCCCCATGAGTTTATATAATTATCAGATTCTGGTTGGTTTTAATTGGTTCCGATTGGCGAAATATAGGTTCCGATTGAAAATGAGGATGTACACAATGATGTACAATGAATTTTGCTGTTTGCTTCATAGTTCGTTTAGTCGGGGCTGATACTCATATAGATGTGTCACATTTCACCACAGATCGAAATCTGTTGATGAAATTTCACTTTGCAGGATGCCCCTATCGGGATCCAAACGCCAAAGCTTTAACCACTGTGCCACTGGAAAGCCATTGGTGGAAAGCTTATATGTTGCATAACCATTTAAGCGCCTTACGAAAATTATGCAAGCTACTAGTGGTCCCGCCTGATAAAACTCTGATTCCGGCTGGCTTTATATGGTTCCAGCTAACTTAATGTTGGTTCTGGTTGCAAAATGTTGTACATTGTGCTTCCTGTGCCCTATAGACTTTATACTGTACCAGTTGATATTGTAGTGGTTCCACTTGACCTTGTTATGGTTCCGGCTAAAACTTATGTTGCACAAATATTGAAGTGCATGTTCCTTATTCTGCAAACTCTTATAACATTTTCGGCTGTTAAAAATCTCGGTCCGGCTGATTTTAAATGGTTTGCTTTATATTGGTTTCGGCTGAATAATCATATATGCACACACTGATGCGTGCACATAATGATGCGCATTGCATCGTGCTACTTACGCTATAGTTGATTTGGCACCGGCTAATTTGATATGGTTTCGGCTGGCACTATAAGGTTCCGGTTGAAATATCATATGTTCCATATAATGACACAAAGTATTTGCCTTTGTGCTTCGTGTGCCATATAGATAGTTTGGTGCTATTGAGTATTGTTGCGGCTGGCTTTATATGGTACCGGCTATTATGGTGGTGGTTCCGGCTGACCTTGTTATATGGTCCCGGCTGAAACAATGTTTCAAAATCATTTAAGAGCATTGTCCTCAATGTATCCGTATCTGTTTCAGAAAATTAAAAAAAAAAATATTTTTATCATGCTCCTTCATGTATTTTTTTAGATTTTTCTTTATTCCTTCATGGTTTACCGATGGTCACCTGGATGACTACCATTTATTTTTACGACTCCATATATTTATTTGTGTTAAGAATTGTGAAATACACCAACCAAAGTACCTGAAATTATTTAAAAATTGTAAACAATATAAATATATGAATTTAATTATTTATTTTATGTAAATAATGATCAAAAATTTAAAAAATGTATTTATTAACTTCTTAAATTTCGGTCTGAAGCAGGTGGCCCCAAATGACAATTTTCACACTTGATTTGCCTAACGCTGTGTTGTGCGGGTGCAGGCTTCTTACATCTGATATAAACTTGGCGGGTGTTTGTTCTTTGGTTCTTCGAAACTCACATATGGCACTTTCTTTTATTTTTTTTGCGACCAGCTTTCCGAACTGTTCGATGAACCGCCTTCGGCTATAGTTTACTTTACGTATACATCGAGAAAATCAGGTAACGTATAAATTTTTAAAATTTTTAAATGCAGGAATGTTTATCAACAGTTTTTAGAAGGGGAAAGCTAAATTTTCCGGGAACACTTTTCACTTCAAAAACAAAATTGCATATTATTTTATTCAAAATACGTACAAATGTGTAATTTTTATAAACATTTTGAAATTAGGATTGTATCTTAATATTTTTTCGACAGTACAAAAGTGGGGGTTTGGGGCAGCAAAACAACAACGTTGTTTTTGTTGTTGTTTTAACAACGAGTTAAAATTACATTAAAAAAAAAATTATACTCGTATATACAAAAATTGATTTTTTTTAAATTTGTGGCACTGTCAGAAGAAACGGTAAGAGCGATATAAACTGTTTGATCTGTGTCTCCAAGGTTGACGAATCAATTATTATTAATTAAAGTAAAAAAAAATTATTAAAAAATAAAATAAGTGAAAAATTTTCCGGAAAAATTCAGAACTGATAGTAAACAATCCTGAATTTAAAATTATATAAAATTTATATTCCTTACCAGATTTTCTCGATGTATACAGAAAGTAAAATTACGTCTTGCTTCTTCGAGACTTATTGGCAGGACCTACCGGTACTTCCATGAGGGCGGCCGTGTACAGAATGTTATAAAACATAGTCAGAGGGGATCGTAAAGTTTTCTTTTGTTGAATACTGAGACAACATTTTGTCTATCGTATCCATGGCGCCGTGGTTTTATTATAATACATAATAATTTCTGGCTTGTTCCCAACTTAGTTGCATCTCTATGCATGGTGGACAACAGAACCACGGACCTGTTTGCAGTTGGGACGTAGAAGCACATTGTGACATTATCAGTAAATTCAAAGAAACTAGATGTAATTTCCCTCGTTTTAGATGGCTTGAACTCGGTGGGTACCTACCTCTTTTCACAGAACCTATACAACAGTAAAATTCTAACTTTGGCCGCAGTATATATTTCCCTTCAGTGGATAGTACGTTGCAGAATCACAGACCCACTATATATTTATGCCATATTTGGCAGGCATGGCATATATCAAGTAAAGCTGGTGAATCCCCTGTAACCGAACAACTGCTCATTCACTGTAACACACTCATAGGGTCGGTAATGAGTGCGCATGTTTTAGTTTATCATATCAAAAATAACCATTATAGGTGCAGCTCTGGTGCTCGGTGCAGCAGATAGGCGTTCTTTTTCCATAGTTCAGAAACTGGCTGTTTACTCGAGTAATGGCTACCAGTTACGAGCAAAAGTTCTAGGGAACCTGAAAATTCGTTGTCCGTAATTAGCTTCCATGTACGGAGTTGTTCATGTGATTTTGGGTTTTCCTTGAGCATATCGGGCTTCTGCTCTTTTGTTCGAATATCGACATATTAAATGTCTCATAGCCGAACTCTGGATGCAAGTAAATGTATCAACTTTGGACAGATTTTTTGTAATTGGATTTGGTCCCATGAAAACTGTTTCTCGGATTCTGTTGCGAGTTGCTTGGCGATTCAAAGGTGATGACTGCACTCAGAGAAAAACTTGGTGCAAAAGAAACAAAAATCTGAGTCTATTTTGCCAAAATCTTTGTGGTTTTCGATCAACCAAATCTCTTAGTTAAAAAACGAACAAGATCTTAGTTAAACTAAATTTTAATTTAAAATAACCAAATCGTGGTTATTTAATTTATAACTTAGTTATTTTAACCAAAAACGTAAGGTTAATTTAATGGTAAGAATTGGAAAATAATTGGTAACAGTGACTAACTATTTTGTTAAATTAACCCAATGGAAAAAATTATTTAACTAATAATTAGTTATTATTATTTTACCAGTTTAATCTACCAAATTATTCTTAGTAAATGTAACATAAATGGCGGTAAATGTTGCAAACGTTTTTAGTTGAATACATTACATCAAGATGGAGTTACCAAACCAACACGTTGTAAGTTTAATTTAGAACTAATGAAACATTGAACTTTTTAAATTAAAAAATTCAGTCGTCTCATCGTCTTTGATCACTGCATCAAACTACCTAAATAATGAAAATACTTTAAACTTACATTCAAAGTATAATCACAGTGCTTTAATGAATTTTATTGATTCGCTAGAATTTTAGTCTTAGTTTATATGACAAAACTTATAGGTCAAAATAGCTAATTAAGATAAAAATTAAGACAAAAATATTGTTCACCTAACAATTTTTTTTTTCGTTAAATTAAACAAAACTACGTACCAACATCCTGGTAACTCAAATTTCACTCACTTTTTGTAGTAACCAAGTAAGAAAAAAGCATGTTTCTAAATTAAACAAGAGATTTGATTTATCCAGCTCAGAATTCTGTGTTAAAACAACCAAATTAATTTAACTAAGTATTTGGTAGTAATTTTTTTCTGAGTGTGTGTAAGGGCCAGTTGTCATTTCATAATTGCCTTCCTCCTCCTCAGCTTCATCGTTTTCCTCGTGGTCTAGATCTTTGTTTATGTTATTTTGTTATTTGTTATTTCAAACACAAAACTAAATTTTAAATATGCTATTGAAAGCAGTTGATGGAATTTGTACTGAAAATAATTACAAACAAATAAAAACATTTTCCATGCAATTCGGGTAATAAAAGGAGAGTTCAACTTAAGCTCTGACGAGTTCGCTAGTCGAGGTTTAAACGGGTAAAAGTGCAAATGTCAAACAGTTATGTAAAAATTACTATGTACGACCGGCGATTAATAATTTAGATGCGATGACGAGTAAATCTTGTTACGTTTAACGTGTTTTAATCTTGAATAAAAACTATAAAACTGTTACAACCCTAATAATGAAAAATTTCTTTTATCTGTATTTTCAGGAGATAATATGGCAGCGATATCACGTAGAAATTCATCATCAGCCAGCCGTATATCATTATTATTAGAAAATATAATATTTTTATGTTTATTAATCAATCAATTATCATGCAGGTAAATAGTTATTTTCTAGACTAACAAATAATATAAAATAATACTATTAATAAATAATTTAAATTAAAAACAAAAACGTAAAAAGTAAATAAAATATAGAGAATAATTTTTAATTAATTTATAACATAAAACAAAGAAATCTTGTAAATTGTAAAACTAAATTAAATAATAATATTTTTATTCATTATAATTTTAAATATAAAACTTTAACATTGTTACTATGTACATTATTTTACTAAACATACATATATTTTTTTTAAATAAATAAATAATTTTAAAAATTAAGTAAACACAAAATTAAATAAACGAATATAGTTAAAACAATATTACTATGGTAAATAACCATGACGTGCAACTAAATCAACCAAAATGTAAAAAAAAATAATAATAAATTAAAAATCACCATACCGTATCAATAAAAAAAAATAGAAATTAAAAACCGAAATTTACTTTATACGTATATTTTTAATTGTACAAGCAAATACATAATTTAATTAACAATTATTACAAATGAATCAGAATTCATATACGACTTACTAACAAATAAATCATTCGTTATAAATTAAATCTATAATAAATAAATTTAAAATTAATCTAGATTTAATTATAAATAAAAAAAGTGTAATGTAAAAGGGTTAAATATTGTAAATTTTATTAATTAAATTAATTTAACTAAATTTAATAAAGAAAAATTAAAAATGATGAAAATATTATTAATAATTACGAAAATTTGTATAAAAAAATGAAAAAACAGATTAAAATAAAAATTTTATGTGATTATAATTATAAATTATTATAATTATTTTATTTTAATTAACGATTTTTTGTATTTGTTTATGAGATTAGTATATGATAAGGAATAGAACACGATTAGTAAGTATAAAATAATTAAATTGTGGTGTAAAAACTTAAACCTCTGTCACTTGTTTCACCAATTACCAATGACGTCAAAAAATTACAAGCGTTATACATTTCGTCGCAAGCGTGTGATCCAAATTGTATATTAGTTTGTCGTTTTTCATGACACCCATTGATCCAGATCACATTTTATATGGAAAACGAGATTCTAACTTTATTTTAGATTACAAATTTAGATTTAAAATCTAGTAAGCGTCTTTGTGTTGTTTCATGAAACATGAACTGAACCGAATCAGATCAAGTGTCAAAAAACTCAGCTATAGCATCGAATTTCCCTACACAACTTTACAACAATTGGTAATTAAGTAGATGAGGTGCATACTACCAAGTGGAGTTATCACAGTGATGTTAATGAAAATTTCTGAAAGGCGGGTTTCTTGTATTAGATCTTTGTTTCTAAGCGTAAATTACTTTGAAAAATATTATTAAAATAGCGTTTTTGTAAATCAAGAGACCTCTGGTAAGTTAGCGCGAAAGTTATCCCGAAAACCCATTATAGTTAAATATGGCAAGACTATTTTACAGAATATTTTAATACTATCCTGATAGTCAAGTATATATAATTAATATTGCTGCATATAAATCAAATATATCACGAGTTTAGCTATAATGTATAGTAAATCATTATATAGTTTTGTAATATTAAAATAGTATCACGAAATTTTCAATTACAGTAAAACCTCGATATAACGGACTAATTCGGACGAGGGAATCCGTTATAGCCGATTGTCCGTTGTATAAAATAATATTTTTTTTAACTGTTACCGCCGATGGATGAGCAGGTGCATTGTCCAGAAGCAATACATATTTCATTTCTTCTGGTTCTATACGACGCTCCGTTTATCGAAACGTTCGGACTGCTGGAAACATTTTTTGTAGGAACCGATCTTGGAAAATTGCTCCGTTTATCTATATTTTAGATGATACAAATTCACTGTGTTTTAAGTTTACAGAGAAATGGATAGATTCACTAATTTTTCAAAATACAACAACATAAATGCCTCTGTTTTCTAAATTATTTTAGTTATTTTTACCTTTGATATTGTGTTATATTATGTGATTTCCCTTTTTTCCGTTATCGAAGTTTATTTCTCGTTTTCCTAAAGTAAAATGGACAACTGTTTCATTTATGAATTATTTCTTTTCTATTGCTATCACAACCTACTAGTACAAATGAGAACAAATCGTTTTTCTCTAATGTCGTTCAAGTATCGAAATACTATTATTTCGTGATAGAAATGGAA
Organism: Nephrotoma appendiculata; assembly: GCA_947310385.1. Taxonomy (NCBI): domain Eukaryota; kingdom Metazoa; phylum Arthropoda; class Insecta; order Diptera; family Tipulidae; genus Nephrotoma; species Nephrotoma appendiculata. The sequence continues at coordinate 31,428,708 of OX371224.1, read as the reverse complement.
TAGAAAATCACAATTTTTCAATCTAGCAACCTGGTAAATGATATAAAATGTGAAATAGTGTCACATTTTATTCTAAAGAACCGAGACATATGCCGTGTTTTAATATTGGAGCACTATCCGGAGCCAAATGGCAATTTTCTATTGAAACTGCAGCTATTATTCACTGGTGTCGCTGTACTATAAAAATTAAAACTAAATTCATCAATAAAACAAACATTTATCACCTGAAATATATTAATTGACATTTATTTTGACATGACGTTATAAACAAAAATTCATTTTGCTGCGTTTTAATTTTTTATTGTAAGATTTAGTTTCTAATGGTTTCAGGGGTTTACAAAATAAAAGCCTTTTCAAAATTTCCCATTGAAATGGATAGCGCTCCCGATAGCGGCTCCCGATAAATAAGTGAGCCAAGATATTTTTTTATCGATTTTTAATTAAAAAGTTGAATGAAAAATTTTAGTTTAGATTTAAATAAATTAATTAAATGCAATAATAGCGCGCTAAATGTAAGTTTTCACATAGAAAATTGGCTGCTCCGGATACAGCTATCGGGCGCTAATAAAAAAACACAACAATAATCTTCAAAAAAGTATCGAAAATGTGATGAAAGAACATGTCAGCACTGAACAATATATTTGGTTTATTGGTTCATCCTAAAAAATGGTATATACGAAAAAAAAAAATTTAAAATTTTGTCCGGTTTATCCGAAGTCCGATATATCGGGGTTCATTATATCGAGGCTTTACTGTACAATTATATGTACAAAATATATTATTATTTAACATTTCGTGATGATTTACATCAATATAATCAAAATTAATAAAATATATAAAAGAATTAATTCAAATATTTAATATTAGAAAAACAACAATTCTCTAAACTAAAATAGAACTATTTTATTTTTGTAAAATGGTAAGAAGATATTACAAGTTAAACTTTAGATATAGCTGTGTAAAGTCGTATTAGATATCAATTAACAGAGCAAGGTTGGTAAGGAATTTGTAGAGTAAGGATCCACCTTTCAAACACCCAAAATTGTGAATCGAGTCTATGAGTCAAATTTTAGATATAGTCGTATGAAGTTGTAGTCATGTCTATACTAACAAAAGTTGAAGCTAATGACAATTGTAGTTTTTGAGCTTTTATATAAAATAATAACACAGAGAATATACACAGATAAACTTTATTTCTAAAATTTATGTGAATATTCGAGTCCCACCATCGAAATTGATAAAATATTTTAAAATAAAATATGATTCGGTTAGAGCTTCGAATTTATTTCGTATTGATTTACAGCGGCGAAAAGTCTACATTTTGTGAATATTTTTTAGAAACTTGCACCTTTTTCTCTGTAAGCAATTTCTATAAATTTGCAGCTATAGAATTTTTACAATTTCAGAATCGGGCCATACAACTTTAAAAATTAATTAAAAATTACCTTAACGATGTTTATTTGACTTTACGCCGCAATGAAGATTATTTTTTGTAAATATACTGTCCCTAGATAGCAAATCGTGAAATAAAAAGTGTGTCCAAGATATGTGGTTATTAATTTATTATAATATGTAATGTTTACATGAGAAGCACGATTATCATTAGGAGCATGTGGCCATCCTCTAATTATTGAAAAATCCGAACAACTACGAAAAATGTTGGCGTTTGAAAGGTGGATCCTTCCTCTACAAATTCCATACCAACCTTGCTCTGTTAATTGATATCTACTACGACTTCACACGACTATATCTAAAATTTGACTCATAGACTTGATTTAAAATTTTGAGCATTTGAAAGGTGGATCCTTCCTCTACAAATTCCATACCAACCTTGCTCTGTTAATTGATATCTACTACGACTTCACACAACTATATCTAAAATTTGACTCATAGACTTGATTTAAAATTTTGAGCATTTGAAAGGTGGATCCTTCCTCTACAAATTCCATACCAACCTTGCTCTGTTAATTGATATCTACTACGACTTCACACGACTATATCTAAAATTTGACTCATAGACTCGATCCACAATAATTGTTTTCTTACTAATAACCAGAGTGCTTGATTTTGCGTTTTTGGATTAACCACGCCAGTGAATTGTTTGTTATTAAATTAATTTCTCGTGATATAAATTTCTGCGCTTCAATATTTTTTTTGGTTTCGGGATGGTTCGAACGCCTGTCGCTATTTGTTTACTGAAATTTTCTGTATTGGAATTTTTTTTCGGGATAACAAAGAAAAAATAAAAAATATCATGATAGTAAAAATGTCATGAGAGTAAAAAAAATTCGGGATGACATTCAAAACTGAATTGTGACACTGAATGACACTGAAAAATGTCGTGATATTCGTTTTATAGTGTTGCCATCGCATTTCTTCGGGATATTTTTCGGGATAACTTCACAGACATAATCAGGAGCGTGGGGTTTGGGTTAATTTTATAATTTTTTTATCAGGAAACGATAACGTGGCGTAATGTTGCATGCCGTTGCAGGATGTAGTATGCTGTTGCACTGGGTTGCATTATGCTGCGTAATGTGATATTCACAATTTTAGAATGTTGCCCCAGAAGGTAGTTTAAATTGAATGTCAGGCTTTATAGTGTAACAATTTGAGTATTGTTGCGCCATGTCGTGCTTTGTTACTCGTCGGTCCCTGTAGTGACCAAGACTCTGGTCAAATCACAAGTTTTGGTGATTTTTTTTTTAACTAAAATATTAGACAATCTAAAGTTGTATAAATTTTTGTGGTAAGCTATGAAAAATATTGGAACCTTTATTCTTTAAAAACTCTCAGCCAAAGTGTCATTGGACATTACCAAAAAAATGTACGTGTTGAAGAGAATTTGCAACTGGGTGTTTTAATGTGTCATAAGTTATGAATGATCAAGTCCCTAATATCTGTGGCGATAGTTGTCGGTTTTCTTCTATAAATGTTGATTGTGAAATGGGACTCCAAAATTATTTTAAGAGAAAGTTTTCACCAACTGTTCAAACCCCATTTATGACCCAAACATGATGAAAGAAGATACATTATGTATAAATTAAATTCTAATTCTAATTTTTTAGGTAGTTGTGGAAAAGGGTAATTAGAACCTAAAATATTAATTAATTTATCATGGTTAATTTGGGAATAGTAATAGGAAAATAGAAATCGTATAGAATTATTTTGTCAAATGGTGATGCTGTGTACTAGGACATTGTATGTCTGTGCCAAGGGTATCGTAAACGACTCGATTTATTTTAATGGAAATTTGTTTAGACACACAGGCCACTTTGATGTTGTTGCGTAGAATTTAGTTACGTTCCTGTTTGTGATTTTTATCATTTTATAAAGTTCCGGAAAACAGAGCTAAGCCATTAGGCAATCAGTTTCAATAAAACTATGAATTTTAAAATGAGTTCCGAAATTGGATTTATTAAAATAACGAATTATAAGATCCCAGTGCTAATCAGAACTATGCCGTTTCACAATAGCTTGAAATAAACCTCGGTCTATATGATGGAAATGGGATACTTTAAAATATCAAGGTCGGGAATTCTTACTCTGTTTTTGAAAAATAACTATTTAGAATGGAACTAAACCATTTCTCAACAAATCGGCAAAAATAAAGCTTCATCAAAATTAGTCAATCCAGTTGGGCTGCGGAGAGGACACAGCCCGATTTGTAGGGGGGACCTCAGTTGATGAACAAGGGATTCCCATATGAGCTTCGAATGTGATTCTGTTAGTAGCATATTTGAATGGAACTAAAGTAACTTGTGAACTTTATGAAAGTGATTAACTACCCATTATAACTATGTAAACGGGAACATTTTGGGGCTATACAAATATTGAACTTGGTTGAGATATTTTGAACGGCACTAATAGTATGAACAGACTGCCTAGTACTTGGCCGAATTTTGTCCGAAAAAGAGATTTAAGCTAACCCGCTGTCAGTCCACACTATAAGCTGTTGCTTAGCCTAGTCGCATATAAACCGGGAAAACTACGTTATATTCGCCAGGAGAGCTAAATTCATTTTCTCTAAAAAAATTTAATTATAGCGATTATTTTAGAAACTTAGATCGGAACGCCCTTATAAAACCAAAATAGAAATGTTCTGTTCTTTTACTTAGTTGTGATATTGAATCACAGATGGCACCTCATTCAATGCCCATATAAATTTCAATGAATTCTATTACTGTATGCCTAACATCGACTAATGTGGCGAATTTTTCAACTAACTTGATAATTTATATCAGATAATTTATAGTTCATATCAATCGGTTATAGATGGCGCAAAAAAACCGCGTCTGATGTTTAATTAAAACTTAATAAGTTAAATTTAATTAATTTAAATTTTTAAATCTTAACAATATTTATAAACCGTATTGGTAAATCTGAAAATGTTTAGTTTAGAACTAGTATCAAAGACAGTTTAGTTTCAACCTCGGCTTATTTCTGACGGTGAAGTACGATTACCGTAAGATCTGCCCACAGAATAGGCCTTCTTTTTGGTATCGTGAGACTATTTGAGACTCTAGTAAAAAATAATTCCTGCAGGCCTGATGTCCTACTACTTCAGGGACATTGGAGAGTTACTTCTTTCAGGTCATTATCCAGGATGTGACATTTCTATTGCATCCGATAATCTGTACGGTACATTCTACCCTCTCGATTGAGACTTAGCTCACAGGGTAGTCACTCTCGATACCTGCATTGGAGTATATTCTTCTTTGCACAATACAAAAAATTACAACATGGATTTCCTTTCATTGAGGATCACTTGCTCTGACTCTTCCAAGCATGCAATGTTTTGGCGACTGTTCTACAGTCGTGGAACAAGAGTAGAGTTATTTTCATTCCTGAAGCTGGTAGGCCAGAGAGCACTGACCCCAAAGTATTTCGGTGTATCAGTCTGTTTTCAACCTATTTGGAAGCTTTGGAATGGATTGTTGACAGATTTCGTTGAGATCGCTTCTTAACTATGTCCTTGCTTAGTGCATGAAGAATGCTTATAGAGTTGGGAAGCAATGTGAAACTGCTCTACAATAATTTTTAACTAGGATTGAAAGATCGATTAACAATAAAGAGATTCTCGAAGGCACTTGCCTTAAAATAAAGGTTTGGCATTAATAAGCCCATTATAACCTGGATTGAAAACATGCTTATGCCTCGCATTGCTGAGGCACAGCTGGATAGTCTTGTAGTTTCAGTTAGAGTTTTGAAAGAAGGCTATTGAGGAGGGTTTGCACGTTTTGCTTTAAACCCGTTTAATGGTCTTCAAGAGTCGGAAACATATTGGCGAAATGGCCACTCCCTCTCTGTTTGAAGAAACGATTACTAAATCGGATGCCGTCGAGCATCTGGGTGTTATCTTCGACAATAAAATTTTCTGGAGATTGCACCTTGAAAAAAAAAACAGCAAGAAGCTACTGCCATATTTTGGCAATGTAGAATAGCAATTAGGAAAGCCTAGGTACTTACTCACAAAATGCTGTTGTTCCTTTAGTCATTTATAAATCGCTGGTTTTACCTACGCTACTGCTGTTTAGTGGCCTCGGCCTGTGGTCACCTCAAATTCGGCTACACCAAAACTTAACAACCTATAAAGTTTAGCTAGCAGAGCTCTCACCAGTGCTACGTCTTTAATTCCAATTTTTCCCTTACATAAACATTTCGTTACTGTCCCAGCTGCGGTCTGTCATTTTACGAACAGCCCGATTGTGGGGTAAACATAAATTTTTTACTACATCTCAACTACGTAAGAAATCGACATGGCTAATGATAAATTATGGGCTGAATTTTACTTCGATAGGTTCTTCTCGGCAGATTTCCCTTCTTAGGTACATACGTTCATTGTGCGATTGATGCCTCCAAGCTCTCGAACAAAAATATTATTCCACGTATAGATAATAAAGCTGTTCTTAACACGTTAAAGAGATCTCGGGCCGTTTTGAAGTGTATTAAGGACTGCCAACACATCATTAGCCTTCTTAGTTATCATAATAACATTGCGGTTATGCGGATTCCGGCTCATTGTGGTATTGTGGGTAACACGATTGCGAAGCAGCAGGTCTCTTAAATGGTAAAAAAACTAATGGTGAAAAAACTATCATGGAATTCGTCTAGCATCAGCAAGCTAAGCTCAAATGGCTTACTAGTCCTACCTGCTGGACTGCTAAGCACTTTATCATCCCCTGCCTTATTACGGTATGGTTTAACACAATTTCGCAGATTTCATTTGAACACGCAGAGGCCTCTCTCACGGTGATTTTGCCACAAGAGCTCAGGATTTTGGGTCGTAGGGAAGTTGAGACTTGCATACTCCTGACCGTGGAATAGAGAAAAAAATAAAACCAAAAGAAAACTAAAATCAGAAATTAAATTAAAGGACACCAGAATTCGTCGACTGAAACTTGAGGATCGTAATAAATTTAATAATAACTGTGTGTGCCTACTACCCAGGAACCACCGGATCTCCCCGAATGACAAGTACAATGTAGGCAGTATGATCAGCCACAACAAAGCAGCATAATAGGGCAGGGACGCTTCTCCAAACGACAAAGCCTTCCTTCACCCGGAGAGACCTTTAAGCAATCTCTCACAATTCACCCTACGACAGCCTGAGGATGCCGGAATGCCACGGGGGGACCGCGTAGATCTTTCGTTCGTCCACGAATGGACGACAAATAGGCTGGACTCATTACTCCGACCCTGTGGATGTCATGATGGGGTTTGACAAGCCCAGCGTGGAATTATGGAACCGACACGAAATGAGAATTCCCCTTTCAACATACCGACTCGAAAAAAAATTTAGTACTTCATTTTATTGTCCAAAAAAAAGGAAATGAGAAAAATTGACAAAAATAATAATAACCGGAAAAGCAAATCCTGGCCGATTAATGAAAAAAAATGGAACCGAATGCCAATGGGTTTCACAGTGGATATGGTCGCAAAGAAAATGGTCGCGGATACCAAAACTGAACTAAACTGGACAACACCAAAAATATGGTCAACGAAAGTGAACAATTTTGAGCAAAACCAACGTGCACCTCGGTTGTGTGCGCAATAACCGTAATTCGATGCTCGATTAAAAAACTATAAAATTTGAATGAAATTTGAAAAAAAAAATTGAAAAAGAAAAAAACAAGAATTTTAAAGTTGATAAATTAATTTTTAAATTTAATTTAATTTTAGGGAAATAATATAAAAAAAATGGTACATTGGACCTCGGATTGTTTACCCTTGGGTTGGGTGCACCGAAATAAGTGTAGCATCTTTTCGCCTTTGACCAAAAATGCTAAACCATAAACCATAAATTGGAAAGGCCGCAAATGGCCACCCGTGAACCGTAAATATCGTTTGGCTCTTTTCGCCGTAAATCGCAACCGTTGGGCGCAGGCTCGCCTTAATAAATAATTTGGCCTTGATAGACCGTCGAATTTGATCTCGCGAAAAGCGTAAACCCGTTAGGCTTTGTTTCGCCGAAAACAGTATTCAACGTTGTGCGTTCTCTCGCCTCCCAAATCGTTAAGCGTTTGTTGGCTCGCCGTAACCGTAAATTTGAATGGCCTCAACTGCCCACCCGTAATTCAATACCATTTGCGGCGTCCGTCCGGTGTTCTAAAAATGGTACAAGTTGAGACAAACGAGCTTTGTCTCTGCCGCACGTATATATAAAAATGACAGAATGGCCTCAACTTAACCACCCGTAATTTGCACCACAATTAAATTTGGTGTAATAAACTTTATAATGATTTCCTCTAAAGCAAAGTAAAATTACAACTCAAAAATATAGCGCTCGGCGGTTCTCATAAAAACTCAAAACTATACTCCTATATATTCCAAACTTGACTTAATTTTTTTTTTTTTGAAATTTAAAACTAGTGTCTTTTAAATTCAAAACTGAACTAAAATTCTCACCACCAAAAAAAAATTATAGAATTTTCTCTTTTGTTTTTCGTGTCGAGGCATCATTTCGTTAATTGCACACCCTTCCCACCGCGCATCAATCGCACGCGCCAAAACAAGAAACCACCTAAAATTACTCCTCTTTACTTTAGCCATTCACACACACGCAAAAGGTACACATTGGTCACGCTCTCAAAATCTTTCAACGTTTGCGTTCGATGTCTTGCGAGACATATAAATGCCAATTCACACAATCACCAAAATAACCCTTAGTATCAAGCACAGACAACAGATGGCAATGCCACCAGTAAAAGGCACTAATTATTCGATGATAACGAAATTAAAAATTCAAAAGCAAAATTAAATAAGAAATAATGTCATGACCCGTTCAAGGTCGTAACAGCCTTGGTGTAAGCTCTAATAGTTTACCCAGAGACGGAAAGCACTCTTGCGAGTTAGGTTGGAATCCTCGGTTGGCACCATCTTACCATAGTGGTGTTGGGTGCGGAAACTTTCTGGGTTCCCACTTTTAAAAATAAATAATTAGCGTTCGAAATATCTATCAACAATTGGTACGAACTATCATCAATTTAGTTAGTCGGAGATGTAAACCAAAATATGTGCGTCAGACTCACAATTTTATTCGTGATTTGGTTCTGTAACTTATTGTATGTTTTATAGTATACAAATAAAACCCGACCACTTTTCATTGAAGAAGTTTGCGTCTGGTGGCCTACCAAATATTGTAGTTATTTTTCGACCAATTTCCTAAAGCTCGATTTTATTTAAACTTTACACGCAGGTGTATTTCCAATGGCAGCACTTTCTAATAAAACATCAAAATGATTCTACCCCAGGATCGAGGAGCTACAAAATATTTTTTTTTTTTTTTTTTGAAAATGGATATTATCTTTGGAATCTGTTCTGAGGCTGAGACACTCCCAACTATTTCGCGGTTCGCTGTTTACGAGCTACTTACGGCTATAGGTCCGGATTCTCGTAGAACCATCTTCGACTATATTACATAGCTACATGCTGGCCTATAGTGAGTTTTGTACTCCGACAGGGGCATAGTTCTGTTAATTTTCATCACAGTTCGTAATATTTTTTACCACACGTAATACTTAAAATAATAGGTAGAGATTACAATAGAAGCAATGTAATTGAAAAATGGAAAAATCATGTGTGATGAAAGAGAGGTAAATTTCGATAGTATTGAAAAATGTGCGATGTTACAACATCTCACCCCTGGAAGATTGAAAATTAAAAATTGTTTATAAAGGGTGGGCCAATAAAAGATTCACCATAAGAGTGGTGAATAAAATTTAGATTTTAAAAAAGATGTTTCGTATTGATATCTCTCAGATGCACAGTGGTACAACGTGTAAAAATTAACGAGGCCTTTTATGATAATGGACATTAAAAAAGAAATTCATATCGCCCATGCTTGTCCGTGCGCATGGTAAAACTCTAATTGGCTCACCCTTTATAATCAAACCAGGTTTAGAACTAATAAATTTGTTGTTCTTTCAGGAAATCAATCATCTCCAATCTATAATATTTATGATAGGTAGATTGTACTGGTACATGTATTATTCATGTATCTAATCGGAAAATCACGTGTAAAAGCATGCCAATCCATACCTATCCGATTTCTAAATGAATTATGTACGTTTATAGTACAGAATAATAAAAATCGATGAGAAAAATCCAAAATCAGGTAAAAACATATCCTCCTATAACTATACGTAAATACATTGTACAGTGAAAATGATATTTCAATAAATGGTCACGATTTTCCTTCAATATTCTACTATACGGCATGGTTTATCTAGTTTCGACTCACCCCGGAAAAACAATTCCATGTTAGATTACACGGTATTATATCAAAGAGCCGAATGTCGAAGGGCCGAACTTCAAAGGGCCGAATGTATCGAAGGGCCGATTGTCGAAGGGCTGAATTTCGAAGGGCCGAATGTGTCGAAGGACCTAATGTCGAAGGACCGAATGTCGAAGGGCCGAATGGGTTAAAAAGCCAATTTTTTTATGTTGTTTTTCGTACCATATACCTATTATCAGAAGGCTGACATAGGACCGAATGTCTCGTAGTGACGCTTGACAAAATTATCCTTCACCAAAAAGTATCGCTATAATTTGACCCTTCGACACATTCGGCCCTTCGACATTCGGCCCTTCGACTTTCGGCGCTTTGACATTCGGCGCTTTGTACCCATTCCGATGCCATTACCATTTTCGTATGTTGATGTCTACAGAATTCTCGTACATTTCGAACTTTAGTATTCGCATTTGTTGTGTGTTATCTCCGGCACATAACTTAAAAGGTCGAAACTATGCCAAACATGAAACAAGGAGATAACACGGAATAAAATCGATTTCGTAACAATCCTATCAATACATCCTATTAATTCCTATATAACGTATCCGATCGAATTCATTTTTACGTATTGTATTGTATAATAAAATGTACGAGGTGCGAACGAAATATCGTAATAAATAAAATCCTAAAAAAAATATTTAAGGAGGAACTGTAACGGTATACAGTGTTTTGAGGAATTGGAAATTTTTTCACGTTTAACAATAAATCATACCGAAAACATATTATTTTGAAGATGCTGCATGTGGATATCTGTACGTAACACACAAAATATAAATTGACTTATCTAGTATGAAGAGGTGAGTATAAGGATACATATTTTGTATATGTATACGATATAATTTATGATCTTAAGTCAAAATTAACTTAAGCTAATATAGGCATGGTAAATTTATATACATAGTAACGATTTTATGATTTTGAGAGCCGAATTTTATGTGCACCGATATATTAGGTTATAAAATATTCAGAATTTTATTGAATAAATAAGCGAATAAATTGGAAATTTATTCGTATTAAATCAAATTTTATAAACCAATTCATCACAATAAAATATTTACTTCAATAAATTTTACCTGAAATTTAAGAACTTTTGTGCTGTTACTATTTTATTATTCAAATCTATATAAGAAGATTTGATGCATTATTTGTGAGATAGGCGACACAAACTATTATCGAACAAAAGTCACAGAGGTTACACCTATGGCGTTTGAAACGGGAGGTACCGGGTTTGAATCTGATTACGATCGGTGGTGAAAATGAACACAACTATGACCCCAAATCGGAGTGCAGAACTCATGGGCCGAGCTATTTTCCATGTCAATACTATAAGCCGGCATGAAACTATGCAGATGGTTCTACGTAAAACAGACCTTCGGTCTGAATCTGTACGTCATCGAATTGCGTTAATCAACAAACGAACAAACATACTCTAGTTGGGCTCCAATGTGCATTTTACTATCAAAATGTAAGCAAAATGGCGTCTCTGTTTTGTAACGTAACATGATCGCAGTTTTAGCCAAATGACGGAGGAAAACTGTAAAGGCGCGTGTGAGAAAAAGGCTCAAAACTAATCAGGCAGTTTTTAATTTAACGAATGGTTCTAGAAACAATGGGCGCATTCAGGCCTGCCAACTGTTTGCATCATGTGTGTGCATCATTAGTGAAATCATCGCAAATTTGATTTGAAATTTTCATGTAACTCAAAATTTTCTTAACGTTGGCCCCAATTTTACTCAAAATGCTGTCAAATGTTGGGGGAACTGAATGCGCCCTATGTTTTATTGTGATTATTGTGTAATTAGAAAAGTGTGATTAAAAGCGAGACAAGCCTGGGTGCTATCAACAAAGAAAGAGAATATCCCACCATTAAGGAACCAATGCATTTTTTTACCAAATGCGACAGATAGTGAAACTTTCAATTTCCGTAAAGATCTACGGTGCAGTTAAATGTTTCGATTATAAACCAATCAGTATTATCATGCGTAGAAGAGACAATATCCTACGGATCCGACTGATAGTGTAGTGATCGTAGTGAATCGCAGCTATCAATCAACGATGAGGAATTACCGAACAAGTTACGCTTACCTAGAAAGAATTGCCAAATACATATGAGTGAGCACACGTAATGTAAGTTAAAGAGGTTTAAGTAACATAAGGATCGGGTCCAGATTTGGAGATGCTGAATCAATCAAAAATGTTTATTTTAACACAACTTCCAGTTACGTACCAAAACCATGTTTGGTTATGTTGTTCCCGTGAGTGTGAAAACTGTGAACCATGTGAGTAATTTTAATACTATTTTTTACGAACAACAGGAGATTGGCTGCAATTTAGATACCAGACAGGAGAATAAGTTAGCAAACACACTATCTGACTATGGTGAGAAATAATGAAGAGGTAATCGCTAACAAAATATTTTTGGCCATTGAACGAAAAACAATCACCGAAAACAGAATACGTTAAGTTTATGAGTGTTATGTCCAAGTTATTCAATGAGGCTCAAGCAAATCCAGTTTCGGAGTTTCACTTAATGACCTGTTCATGTGTGGTCCAGTTGTGGAGTTAATCATATATGGAAAATGTTGGTGCAATTCGCCAGATACAGATAGAACGACTATGACACACATTACTAGACGATTTTATGGCGTGAGAGTCCAAACCAACAACTTGGCAGATATTGTTTAAACAAGGTAATGTATACGGTACTACCTCAGCTCACTTTCTATAGTAATCAGGTGTCTGAAGGAGTTAAGAGTAAACCGGAAGAAGCGAGAGCAATATTTAATGTCGTATGTCAATGATTTCCTGTCCTGTACAATCGATAAATTGAAAACCGCGAAGTCACAATTATGTCAAATTTTGTGTTTTATTTCGCATACAATTTTGAAATGGTTCAGCAGCTGAGTATAAGTTCAAGAATTGGACAACAGTGATGATTCCATGAAAAATAATTTTTCAAGAGTTATGGATGTCAAATCTCGACCGACTGGGATGACGTATTATAATCCGCAACCTAGTTGATATGGTGAAGATAATCTGATAATCTGATATTCTGGAATAAAAGTCGTAACTTCGGACATTAATGAATTGTACTTGAAAATAATTTGTTGAGCTTCACTATTGAGCGTTAACCTAAAATTCAGGACTCCATTTGAGAAAGATAAAGGAGTAACTTCATAGCATTAAGTGGAGTCGAGAAAAAGCATACAAGTTATTATCCTACAAACAAAATTTGGCAAGCGATTGAGTTTTGCAATTGTTCCTCAAAGAAAACTAAAGGCTACCAGACTATACAGAAGCGCAAGTTAGAAATGGCAGAAAAACTATTTGTATTTAAAATATAACATTTTGCGGGATAATCCCCATGATTTTCCAAAGGCTCTGCGACATTGCCAGTTTCGTTTTCGTGATAGGTTATAATCCATGATAGATCCAAGATGACATATACTGTCCGATTTAGAGATTGGGCTACAAACAGAGTGGGAATGATAAGACCACCTAAATTTCTACATCTAGTAAAAACTACTAAAATAATTTTAGATGGAGTAACATTAAACCTTTTGTCGAATTCCTAATTCTCCACAATGCTTATAAGCATTCTGCATGTTACAAAGAGGAGTTAAATTAAATTGAATGCTTTTAGGAACCGAAGGAGAACAAGCGGGGGCATAAATAGGGAAAGGATAAAAATAATCTTACCTCCAAGAGCCTCTAAGCCGAGGGACTGCATGGCAGATGCTATTACGATGATCCGCAACTATTTTATCGATGTTGCTTCCTGTGCAGTAAAAATTTGAAGTAAGCCAACCCCAATACGGTGCTCATCGAAACTAGAGACTCACAGAAATTATAGAGAAATGCATTAATAAAGCCGTAAGTACTATTGAGTCTCACGACCATAACTTCTACAAGGAGAACTATAATTTATATAATATTGGTAAAATTGAACTAATCCAACCTCTCCATATTTGATTAGACCCGATGGTTTCTGGATGTCTTTCAGTGCGAAAAAATTGAAGCTTCTTAATAAAACTCACTTCTTCATGTAAGTCACCCAGCCTGGAGTGAATCATACCAAAGGAAATACAGAATTACCGAAAGGATATAGTCACATATTATGAAGTTGAAATTTAGTAGTAAAAGTAGTAGTATTGGTAATGGTAGTAATAGTATTAGTATCTTAGTCATTTTATTGTAAGCTTTTATCACATTTTATTCTCATTTTAATCATTTAATTTTGTAAATATTAGGATTATGTTGTATTTTTATGTATTACGCGAATTTGCTTCTGCCGTTTTTTCGGCACTAAATTCGTTATATTTTTTTGAATAAATAAATAATAATAAATAATAAATATAAAAATAAATAAATAATAAATAAATAATAATAAATATGTTTACTTGGCTGGAGTTAATCAACTATGATGTATACGACTTGCGAAAGGCCACCCGAAGGACATAACTGTGGAAAGTATGTTAAACATATTCGAGCTATATCGATGTAGTGATATCTATCTCAGAAAAATACTTAGATACGAATAAAAAGTTAATGCAAATTTCTCCTTTAATTGTCACCAAATAGATGAACACATGCGGATGAGGGGTCTACCCTTTCAGTACAAAGCTGGTCCTATATGTACTTAGTAATATAAATATTTGACTCCTATTTTAAACGGCAGTAGACTCATTTTTAGGAAGTCGAAAATTCTGGGAACAGCAAAAAAAGCTACTACTTGCATATGCGTTGATCAATAATCACTGAAATTTCAGCCATTATAGAAGCGTAACGAATCGATTCGTATCGTACGATTGAGTCGATATGAGTGTTTTTGTGAAAATGTAAAACTCGTGCTGACATTAAATATTTATTATTGAAAGGCAATACATGTACGCAAATCAAAGACGAGTTTATGCGCTGTGTACAGTTAATCTGCACCATCGTTTACCACCGAAATTTTGGAAGGCTAAATATAAATGTGGCCGTACCAGCTTTGGTAACGATGAACGTTCTGGACGCCGAAAAACTGAAATTACTGACCGTAACATCGCTCAAGTTTACCAAATGGTGCTATGCAACCTTCGAATCAAAATTACATGGATAGACGAGGCTATGCCCAAAGAACGTGTTTGTCACATATAGGTTTTTTAGATTAAATCAAACCTTTTGCAAATTAAAAAGAACTATTTGCAAATTAATAACTGCTAAAACAGAGCTTCGTCGCTAGAGGCAAAATGAGTGCGAATTGTTATTAAAAAAGAACGGAGGAAATCAGCCGACAAAACTAACCGCAGAAGTTTTAACCAAAATTGAACGGATAGCCGAAAAACAAACTGGTGTCACGTTGGCTATTTTCCAACAAAAGCTTGCAGAAAAAAACTTACTACTTAGCCTCTCAAGCATTCAAATCGGCCTAAGTGAACTTTGGATAACATTGTAATTGGCCAGTCTGGAAATGGAGTTTATGAGTTCGCCAAGAACAATAGCCTTGCGGAAAGAATATGCCAAGCAGTTTTCAAGTGATCCACCATTTTTTCAAAATATAGTTTAATAAGTACATATTGGAAAATTTCAGCATGGGCTCATCAAAACCATGATAAATTGATATTCATTGATGAATCCGGGAGCATGCGGAAACGAATACACGGGCTCGTATCATTCTCCTTTCAGTAAAAGGTAGAAATGTCACGCTTATAGCGGCTTCTACTGATCAGGGTATTATCCATCATAAAATAATATCAAATTCGACATATAATGGAAATAAGTTTTGTGGTTTCCTCTCAAAGTGAATTTGAAAATTGGATGGTACCAATTATTATTTTATACTTGATAATGCCCAGATTCGTAAAACAACGATTTAAATATCCCAAAACCACATCCAGTTTCTTCGGTCTTACTTCCTGATGCTAAATCCAATAAAAAAAGCGTTCTCAAAAATTAAATCCAAAGCTCGAGATTTATTAGTTTCTATAATAGACCAAAATCATGTCTATTATAGAAACTAATAAATCTCGAGCTTTAACTTTCTAGCTTTAACTAGGAGGAAACTTTTCATTTAATCTGAAAAACCTATATTGAATCAAGATTTAGGCATGCCAAAATAGTCTGCTCGGTGGGTGCTGTGTTTGCTCACTTTGGACTAGAAACGTGTTCGTAATGAACATTTCCAACATTGGCCAATTTTTGGCAATGACTGTTCATGAAACTTGGATACATCATTACACTCCAGAATCAAAAATACAGTCAAAACAGCGCCAAAGCAAAGGCAAAGGCTTTTCCTTCGGCTAGGAAAGTTATGGCGGCTGTTTTCTGGGATAGTCATGTAATTATCTAATTATCTTCAAAAAAGGAAAACCGCTCTCTCTCTCTCTCTCTCTCTCTCGTGCTAAAACTCTCCAAATTGATCTGAATGGACAAAGGCGTGCTACAACTCTCCAAATTGATCTGTATACCAATTTTGTCCCGAAATGTGTGAAACGAAATGAGTGTAACCCGCAATGATATAGTAGTAGCATATGTGTTTGTGTTAGTTTCGTGCGTATGATTGTTTTTCTGCATATGCAAGTCACGTGTCATTCTGTTTTTGTTTATTCATATTAACTCTTTGAGTGCAAACATGATTTCGGCTAGTGTATTGAGGAACAGGATTGCGCTTTTTGGCACTCAAAGGGTTAACCATTGTAAACGCCATTTTTTTGCCATTTTGTTTATGTATTTTTGATTTTTTTATAATTAACATTTTATTTTTAAAATTTATGGAATTTAAAATAAATTTACTTATAAAATTTTATTAATAGATGTACAATTAATTTATGATAATAGAAAATATAAAATACATTGGCATGTTAAATAATGACACTCCACAGCTCGAGAGCAGACGTAATGTGCTGAGAAAAGGAAATAAGCACCATAAAAATTAAACCGATTCGCCCGGATCGCGTTATTTTGGTGCTGTTCATCTTAGAAATGACACAAATACGAACAAAAGAAAAATACAAATACAAAGACATAATTGTGTATTATACACTGTGTACGTATTCGATTTTTTTTGCTTCACTCATTTTAAATGAGTAACTCACGAGACAAAATCGATATACTGAATGGGCAAGTAGCCAGGTTTAATTTACCAAGTTTGTGGAAAAGAAGTAGCACCACTTCTTTAAACCCATTTACTCTGTAAAATCATTGCAGATAATTTGCAATGATGCGTGGATTTTTTATCTTTAAAAACGCGAGACTCAGTTTTTGACGATATTCCACTTTTTCAGTCACAACGTCACTTGGTGATATTTGTTGGTACTGTCGAACTTCAACTAGCACATCTACAAAAATATTTACAAATCTCGGAATGCATTTCGTTTCTTAAGCTTTCAGATTTTCAATACTGAAAATACAGCTCAAGTAAAAAATACAAAAAAATTTACACCGCAAATCTTCAAATATAAAATTTTGTTAGCAGCAAAAAGCAACAAAAATATCCTAAGAAGGGGTTTTTCAGCTAAGATTAAAGTGGCATAAAGGTGATATATGAAGAACACACAGATAAATTTATGCCATCAGCTAATAAAAGCGTTAAATAAAATTCATCAAATTTGATAAAGTTAAAGCGACAGTTCTAATCTATACATTAAAGTAGCTTTTTATTGGGGATAACATAAAAATACAAATTAAATATAAATTTATGGCATGTGTTAAAATTTTATGAGTACATATACGTATGGTAATAAATATTTTTTTAATTCGTATACATTTTTATGGCGCTGGTTGCCTATTCCTTTTATGGCTCAGCATATTCACGTTGAATTTAAAGTAACAAGTCTATAAATGAACTTCATGCATTATCTTTATGTATACATTATTACGATTCACATAAATAATAATCAATTATGCTTTGATAAATGAAGCTTTAATAGACTTTAAGCTTTTAAAATGTAATACGTGAAGAGGGTGCTAGATATGAGATTGAGTGTATAGTTGATATAAGGGTCGTGAAAGTTCAACATTTTAAAATTATTTCAATATAAATCTTCTTTCATTTATAACATACCAATTATATACTATGTACTCGAGTATGTGTAACAGATGGAGCGCACAAACTCAATTGAACATGGATAATTGATGAAATTCGATGAGTCGATGCTGCCATGTAAATTTAATAAAAATCAAATCAAAAGTTAAGAACTCTGTCATCTCGTATTAATCTGAAATGAAGAAATTCTTCCGTGGAAAAATCCAAATCCCAACATAAATAATTATGACGCGTATGTTCTTCACATCTGAGCACAAAAATTAATTAAAAAGTTATTTTTTTTTTTGTAGAAATGTTATTTATAGCAAATTTCTAATTTTGAAAATAAAAATAAAAAAATCGTTTCGTCTAAGCTCCTTGTACACGTACGTACAGGGTACACTTGTACACGTATATAGAAGAGGAGTATATGACCAAATGGTATCAAGTGCAGATGAAGTATAAACAATATATAAACTTTTATTTTATAAAATGTATGTGCTTTCATTTAATATATATATCGAGAAACCAATTAAAAGTTTTCATTTTTATTTTTTGGAATTTTTGAGGGATGTATTTCGTTCGGGTATTTCCTAACGAGAATTTTACACGAACAGCAAGTTAAATTATTATATTTATCCTATTGGGATTGATGATAATTTTTGTGAAAGCTTTTTTCCGGTTCTGTTTGTTTTTATTGTACACATTTATTATTTAAAAGTAAAATTGCAAATTAAAATATTAAATTTGTAAAATTTTCTTTTATACACAATACACATTATACGAAATAAAATTAATTAATATTTAATTTATGTTTTATTTTATTTCAAAACATTAATTTTAGTATTTTGAACATAAACAACATCTATATATAGAGAGAGAGGGATTTTAAAAATGGGGTGAATTATGCAAATCATTTTAGGCATAATTAATTAATGATTTAGTTTAATTGTTTTTATGGATATTTGTAATTTCTTAAATTAACTTTTACGTCATATATTTTGAAACAATGCTACTCTTTTAGTAAAATGTTAAAAAAAAAGAAATAGTAATCAGTAATCGACATATATAATTTGTGAATAATACGACTCAATTTGCAGTTGAAATACCAATTTTGACAAACACATCAATTGTTTGTCAATGTTACTACAAAATACTAGTCTTCCTGCTGCTCAATTACAACTCATTCTAAATTAGTTAAAAATTTGTTTACGTTATAATTATTTTATTGACCATTGAACATCGGCTATAAATTATTCACCTATTTCAACATCAATATTTGCTCACAATGGGCACATTGGTATTGAGTGGCTACCACAGATAAACTTATTGCTCAGCACACATCTTATTTTTCGATCCATTTTTGATGGGCACATTTGGCATCGACTGAGTTTACCAACTCGGGCTTTTTTAGCGGTGGCGTGACACTGTGATTTCTTGATGACCCTAATGCTGCACCAGCACTTGTAGCACAATCCAATGAAAATGGTACTGGAATTTTTTACAAATTAATTACAAATTTGTTACACAGTTAGAAAATTTTTTACAGGTCCCGTTATTCTGCAATTCGTGTGTGGGCTGGTGATGAACTTGTAGAATAAAACCAGTGGATGAAAATACGCGATGCACTTGTATATTTTATTTATTTTTAATGAACTTTAGATTTTGAAATATCACAATTATTAACTTAATTTAATGATTTTAGATTTTATTTGCGTGTCTTCACTCTTCGCCAGATTACAGAGAATTCAATACTTAAAATTAATTTTCCAATATAGTTTTACAATTATATACGTTAATCTGTCATATTCAAATTTTATAATAAATGTAGATTGTATGAAATTTGACTATAAATGTACTATTACTAATATTACATGAAGTACTAGTACGATATATTATGTAGCTGTGGTTACATGGATAAATACACCCATCGTACTACTACTCTAGTACAACATAAAATATTGACAATAATGACAGCTTGTTTTGTGTTTACAAAATAATAGAAAAGATAAGTATATAAATTAATTTTAACAATATAAATTATTAATGAAATTCTTAATTCTAGGTAGCAATTATTAGTTGGATTAATTTACAATGTTTGGTAAGTAAAAGTGAGATATTTGCCTATGACGTTAATTTTGTTTACTTTTAGGTATATGATGAAACTGGAATGTCAGCTGATCCGGATTTATTGGTTTCGATGGCCTTCGACCGTTGTATATGTTCCGCAATAACCAATAAATATAAATGTTAAATTTGTGTAACTCAGCTGGTGTTTTATTTGGTTCAACAGCTGGCGTTAGACAAAGCTACACCACACTTTTCGTTTTTTTGTTAATATTTATTGTATCGTACTGAGGGTGGTACTGGAATTGTTTACAAATTAATTACAACTTATCGGCATAGTTTAACCCCAAAAAACTACCACTAAGGGGTGCAGTTCTTAAAAAATCATATTCTTCTTTACAACATTCTTATCGCATTTCTGTTAATATATATTGTATCGTACTGGGAGTGGTACTGAAATTTTTTATAAATTAATTACAACATATTGGCATAGCTCAACCCCCAAAACACTCCCCCTAAGGGATGCATTTTTTAAAAATCTTATTTTTCGTCACACCGCGCCTTTTGCATTTCTGTGAATTTTTGTTGTATAGTGCTGGAATTTTTATACAAATTAATTACAATAAAATGGCATAATTAAACCCTATAAAAATACCCCAAATGCTAACAACCGTTTAAAATCATTGTATCGTTCTGGACACTGGTTTATATAAGATGTTTTTAATAAATCAATTACAATATATTGGAATAGTTCAATTGCCAAAAACTGTCCCTAAAAGTGCAGCTCTTTGAAACAATATTTTTCTGTATAGGTAAAACCCCTCCAATAATTACCACTGAATTTATTACAACAGCCCACACCTATAAAACTCGATCATAATGCATCGAATTACCTTCTTATGCAAGAAATAGGTATCCCTGAATTTAGTACAACACACACACCCACAAAAATCGATCATTGTGTATTGAATTACCTTCCTATGTCAAAAAAGGTACCATTGAATTTATTACAAAAAGTTGTAATAAATTCAGGGGTACCTATTTCTTGCATAGGAAGGTAGTTCGATGCATTATGTTCGATTTTTGTGGGAGTGGGCTGTTGTAATAAATTCAAGGATACCTATTGCTTGCATAGGAATGAAGTTCGATGCATTTGTTTGATATTTGGGGGGTGTGGGCTGTTGTAATAAATTCAGGGATACGTATTTCTTGCATAGGAAGGAAGTTCAATGTAGTGTGATCGATTTTTGTGGGTGTGGCCTGATGTAATAAATTCAGAGGTACCTATTTCTGGCATTGGAAAGTAGTTCGGTGCATAATGATTGATTTTTGTGGGTGTGGGCTGTTGTAATAAATTCAGGGGTACCTACTTTTGCATTGGAAGGCAATTCGATGCATTTTGTTCGATTTTTGTGGGTGTGGGCTGTTGTAATAAATTCAATGATACCAATTTCATGCATAGGAAGGAAGTTCGATGCATTAAGTTCGATTTTTGTTGGTGTGGGCTGTTGTAATAAATTCAGGGACACCTATTTCTCTCCTAGGATTGAAGTTCGATGCATAATGATCGATTTTTGTGGGTGTGGGCTGTTGTAACAAATTCAGGGATACCTATTTCTTGCATAGGAAGGAAGTTCGATGCACTATGTTCGATTTTTGTGGGTGTGGGATCTTGTAATTAATTCAAGGATACCTATGTCTTGCATAGGAAGGAAGTTCGATGCATTATGTGATTTTTGTGGGTGTGGGCTGTTGTAATAAATTCAAGGATACCTATTTCTTGCATAGGAATGAAGTTCGATGCATTTGTTCGATATTTGTGGGTGTGGGCTGTTGTAATAAATTCAGGGATACGTATTTCTTGCATAGGAAG
This sequence comes from Nephrotoma appendiculata, assembly GCA_947310385.1. NCBI lineage: Eukaryota > Metazoa > Arthropoda > Insecta > Diptera > Tipulidae > Nephrotoma > Nephrotoma appendiculata. Next base: position 31,406,970 of record OX371224.1, on the reverse strand, counting down.
GAAGTTCAATGTAGTGTGATCGATTTTTGTGGGTGTGGGCTGTTGTAATAAATTTAGAGGTACCTATTTCTGGCATTGGAAAGTAGTTCGGTGCATAATGATTGATTTTTGTGGGTGTGGGCTGTTGTAATAAATTCAGGGGTACCTATTTTTGCATTGGAAGGCAATTCGATGCAGTTTGTTCGATTTTTGTGGGTGTGGGCTGTTGTAATAAATTCAGGGATACCTATTTCTCTCCTAGGATTGAAGTTCGATGCATTACGTTCGATTTTTGTGGGTGTGGGATGTTGTAATAAATTCAGGGATACCTATTTCTCTCCTAGGATTGAAGTTCGATGTATTATTATCGATTTTTGTGGGTGGGGGCTGTTGTAATAAATTCAGGGGTACCTATTTCTTGCATAGGAAGGAAGTTCGATGCATTATGTTCAATATTTGTGGGTGTAGACTGTTGTAATAAATTCAGGGATACCTATTTATGGCATTGGAAAGTAATTCGGTGTATAATGATTGATTTTTGTGAGTGTGAGCTGTGGTAATAAATTCAGTGGTTATTATTGGAGGGGTTTTACCTATACAGAAAAATATTGTTTTAAAGAGCTGCACTTTTAGTGACAGTTTTCGGCAATTGAACTATTAAAATATATTGTAATTGATTTATTAAAAACTTCTTATATAAACCAGTGTCCAGAATGATACAATGATTTTAAACGGATGCTCCCATTAGGGATAGTTTTTTAGGGGTTTAATTATACCATTTTATTGTAATTAATTTGTATAAAAATTCCAGCACTATATAACAAAACTTCTCAGAAATACAAAAGGCGTGGTGTGACGAAAAATAAGGTTTTTAAAAATTGCATCCCTTAGGGGGAGTGTTTTGGGGGTTGAGCTATGCTAATATGTTGTACTTGGTTTGTTAAAAATTACAGTATCACCCCCAGTACGATATAAGAAATATTAGCTGAAATGACAACAGCATGGTTTAACCAAAAATTAGGTTTTTATTGAATTGCATCCCTAGGGGAAGTTTTTTGGGGGTTGAACTATGCCAATATGTTGTAATTAATTTATAAAAAATTTCAGTACCACTCCCAGTACGATACAATAAATATTAACAAAAATACGAAAAGTGTGGTGTAGCTTTGTCTAACGCCAGCCCACACACGAATTGCAGAATAACGGGACCTGTAAAAAATTTTCTAACTGTGTAACAAATTTGTAATTAATTTGTAAAAAATTCCAGTACCATTTTCATTGGATTGTGCTACAAGTGCTGGTGCAGCATTAGGGTCATGATTTCTTGTAAATTTTTTACAAGAAAGTCCTAATGTTTCTTTTAAACCTGGAACAAGACTTCGTCTGTTGATATTAGGCTGAACTAGGCTAAAAGCCAACTTTTTCAAAAATAATTTCGGAATTTATATTTTTCAGGAGAGTTTTCGGTTTAGTACAACAAGTCTCGCGTTGATTCCAGCCAAATTTAACATACTGAAAAAAACCACCATTGGCCATTTATTGGCTGTTGTGGCATTTTGTACGTGCCACAAACATGGTCGGTTGTGTCTACAGCTACACCACTCTTTGTACTATTTTATAATTTTATGTTTTCTGGGAACGAATTTTGGCTTTCCAAAATCTCACCAGTCCAATGCATAGTACACGGCATTGGAACGTACGATAAAATTGTAGCTCGTTTCCGAAAGCCAGGCAACTCTAGTATATTCCCTTTCTGAATTCTTTCTGATTCCCTTTCTAGTATATTCCCTTACTGGGAATTCTAGTATATTCCCTTTCTGAAACTTTCTAGTTTCTCAGATACGGTGACGAAAAGCTTACGTTATAATTTTGTTGACAATTATTAATAAATAATTCGAACAAATCTCGTAGGCGACTAGCAACGAAAAATAGGCCGAAAAATAAAGGCCCGAAATAAACTTAAAAATAATGGATTTCTTTTTCCCCAACCTTATACATATACAGCAACATGTCTCAAAATTTTAGACTTTCGCAATAGATAGACTTTCGCAAAAAATATTTTATGTTTATTATTAACGGTAAGAGGTATCGGTCTAGAAGGTGAACATACCAGCCCAAATAAAAACTAACCGTGATGGTCCCTGTAAATTAACAAACAAGATAGTGTGATGATTTCTTTTGCATAATGTGGCAGTGAAATTTTGAGTTGCATTTAAAAATAAGATGTGTCTCGCAAAGGCAGTTGTAGCATTTGTTCTGAGATTTTATCCAGTCTCTACGGTGATCCGCAATAAACTCGTTGAATTCCTTATAGTGATCGATTTAATTTCGCTTATAATCCTAGAAAATCGGATAATTTTGAATTATCTAAGTATGCAGTAGTTCGAGCCACAAAAGATTTAAAATCGTCGCCCAGTTTGGCAATCGAAGGGTTTCGTGATTCTGCATTTTCGTTCAGAGCTTTTAGTCCTCTGATAATTTCGTCAGAAGTATCCATTTTTTTTAGAAGCAGTTCTTATCCCTTAACGTATAGTTATCCCTTAAGGTATGCAATTTATTTAGTTGTTCAAAATAAGTCATAAAATGACTGACGCTGCCCATAATCACCAGTAAAATAAGGAATATGAATGATTTGTAATTTCACTTCACAATGCTCGCCGTTGGCGTTCTGGGTAGCATTAATCGACGTGTCAAAGCTTATTTTCGGAGCTAAAGTTCTTAATCGAACCTGCGTATTAAGAGTAGTTACCGCAGTGTAATAATTCTCTTCGTAAACAGTATCAGAAATTCAAGTAAACTGATCCATCAGTTTTTCGAAATGCATCAATCGGGTTTGAAACTTTTTTACAGATGTGTAGTCAGTTGCTTCTCGGACGAATTTTATTATGTTTGTTGGTTATTTTTACTCATTGACATTTGTTTCTTTAACGCTGGGAGCAAAGGTTTATCCATTCGAGGGATGAGTGTGGCAAAAGCTTATGTGACTTGACCACAAACTGATCACGAACATGTGATTCGATACTACCATTAATTAATCTGTTATATTAATACGCTTAATTTGTTCAAACTCAACCCTAAAATGACCCCTAAACATGATCTGATCCGTTTAAATTTATCAGGGTAGGTCGACATAAATATTGCGGTGTGCATAAACTAGCAAAATCGGAAAAAATCCACCGGGAAGTACCGGAAACGGGTACCTCAGGTGTTTTCAGCAAAATTTTATCACGACGCCAGAATGCCAAGACAAAATATGTTTATACTGAATCTGAAATCATGCGTATTGCACCGTGACAATGAAAAAATTTATTAAAATTGCCGATGTTTTTGTGATGACACACTGTGATGACAAAATGAGTAGAAAATTTGTAATTGAATCTCAATTAAACAAAACAGAGAACATAAAATGATTTTACATACATTTTGGTGTTAATAGTTGTGAGTGTAAAAATACAATTTTGTCATGACACTATCTATCTATTTAATATATTTAAAAATTAACCGCGTATATGAATTTACTTTATTTTTGATAAAAGTGATCATATTTACACCTTAAAAAATATTCTTAATCATTTCTTAACCAAAAATGTATTCACGTAACTGATTATTCAGTCGAAGGTCAGCTTCTATCTATCTTCTATCTATCTATTATATTAATATTCTTAATTTTTTCATATTCAACCCTAAAATGACCTCTAAACATGATCCGATCCGTTAAATTTTTTCAGGGTAGGTCGAAATAAATATTGCGCTGTGCGTGTGCTAGAAAAACCGGAAAAATTCCGCCGGACAGTACCCGAAATGGGTACCTCAGGTGGTTTCAGAAAATTTACAAGTTTTTGTGCGCGTGAAATCTTGCACCAATTGAGAATTTTATGGGACGACGAAAAAGCAAATATTTTTGTTAAAATTAGTGGCGCGCGATTTAAATTCAAAGTTGTAAAACAGTTGGCACGCGTTTCAGATTCGTATAGTTGCAACACTGTAGGCGCGCTAAATTCAAAGTTAATCATGCTAGGAGCAGAGTTCACTATCATAGACGGGTAGTGGGAGTTCCATTAGCTGGGAAAATCATCCTCATGTCTGGTGACTACCTGAAGGCAGGAGGCGCGCAAACTTGCGAATCGACCATCAAGTTGAACCCGCTTTGGAAATTGGTAAATAAGTTTACACTCACCAAGAACATGCGCGTCGATGAAGGTGAGGACGAGTTTGCGCAATATTTGATTTCGTGTATGGTGACATCAACAGAACACCAGCCGAGGAAACCATCGAGGAGCGCACCATCCTTGCACCCAAGAATGATGATGCTAACCAATCAGCAGGTGCTTGACCTCCTGCCAGACGAACAAGAAGTCAAACATATAGTGCTGATAAACTTGAGAGTGACGACATGCATGAGGAATTCCGCCTACCCGTCGAGTTTCTCAACAAGATTGAATGGTTTGGATTGCCACGCCATACCATCCCGCTTAAGGTAAACGCGATCGTTCGTTTGATGAGGAATCTAAACACTAGCAAGTGTAGAATCAATGAAACACGCATGCGCGTCGTAAAAATAAACCGCTACATTCTGTAGCGGTTCATTCTCGGTGAACAAAAAGGTAAATACATTTATTCAATAATGAGTCTGTATTAATTTTGGATTGTCGAAGATGATATCAAAGTGGAATATTATCTTAGTAGAGTCGAAATATTAGTAGATTACAATTTGAGATTGAAAGCAAAGTGAAAAGGAGGCAGAAGCGAAATTACACTAGTGGTATTTATGAAGAGAAGTGCACCTCTATGGGTGTAATCTATATTTTGTCGTTAGTAAGAAAAGGATCTTAAAAGTATGCTTATCACAAGATTGTATACTGTGCGGGTTGCCCACTCGTTCCACAATCTCTTTCGCTTTGCCGTGCGAAATTAAGTAAACATAAGTTAAAGATCCGGGCGTTCAAATGTTAGTAGGATGTAATACTTACTTGGATTTTTACTCACCTAATGTACTTAAGCTCGATCTGCAGATTTTTTAATATTTTCTAAGTTGTTTCTTGGCAATACTGTCAAGAATGTTTTTTTATTTCAGGATTTTGTTTGTTTTACACTTTTTTTGTTGTGTTTTGATTATTCTACGATAGTTCTGGTACACCGTTGTCGAGTGTCTAGATCCTATCGGGACGATATTTAAAATTGGACTCTCTCGTAAAACTGGACTACGCTAATTCCGTAGAGGTTCGTCGAGTGACGAAACCTCTAGGGGTTTACGATCCAGTTTTACTGTTCGCGATATACTGTCTTGCCGGACTGTGTTATATCTCTGATCTTATTGAATTATGTTTTGGTTCTTATATACTAAATATTTGTTAGTATTCTACCAACAATTCATTTTTTGAAAACTCGACAATATAACACGCGTATAATTATTATTGATTTTTTTGAAATTGCAAAATTGGAAAATATATTTCAATCATCAAAAATCGCGGGTCGATAAACGATATTTATTTTGAATACGTATATCACATATATGTCGCATATATTGTGTTTTGTTGTTGCTTTTCTATATTAATTATTAACGTACAATTAAAATGATGAGTAACACAATTATGTAGTGTATATACTACTTGCTTTGTTGTTGTTGCGCTTTGATATTAGGAAAACGAAAAATGTTGTGTGTGACGTATACCAACTAATGTTTTGCTTTGTTGCTGCTTTTGGATTTTCTTTGATTTTATATTTTTATGTCTCGCGCCGATCGCGCTTATTATGCATTTTTTGTATGCATGATAGAATTTATGTATGTTATATATGTTTTGATATACGTATGTGAAGTCGTTTATATTATCGTAACGATCTTGTATTTAATTTATGATGATGATGATTTGATTATAAGTTCGCGAGATTTGAGATGAAATGGATGATGTTGTGAGTGATATCACAACACGCGTTTGCCATAACCATCAACAAGAGTCAGGGTTAAGGCTTGAAGAAGGTAGAAGTGTACATTTTACGCATGATCAGATGTATGTGGCCTTTTCACAATGCCGCTCATTTGACGGACTCAAGGTGTTTATCGTTGAAACAAGCGATCAATCAGCGGAATGGGCGCATCACAACAAAGAATGTATTTTTTGAAGAGATTCTGTGCATGTAAATTGTAATGTATTTTACTATTTTATTATCTACCTTCTACTACTATTTTATTATCCTTTTGTACATTTCTTTTGAAATATTTAGATTAAAGTTTGCCTCAGCAATTGTGTGCTTTTCCCTTTTGAGATTTTAATATTTAGTTTGGGTGCGTAAGTGATCATGTGATCCTGAGCGCGCGCTTTCTGTTTGAGATATGAATATTTGACTGGACACGTAAGTCATATTGTATACATTTGAGTGCGTGCTTGCCGTTTAAGATTTAAAAATTAACCACGTATATGAATTTACTTAATTTTTGATAAAAGTGCATCAAATTTACATCTTAAAAAATGTTCTTAATCATTTCTTAACCAAAAATTCAACAAAATATATTCACGTGACTGATTATTCAGTCACAGGTCAGATAGTATATAATTAAGCATGTTATTTACACTACAAATTCGTGAGTTAATATTTTGCTGATTTTATTTCGTGTAATGGTTCAATTAATTATAAAAACTTGAGGATTTACAGTGTAAAGATTTCCCACGAAGATGATTGATGGTTGAATCCAATAGAATTACTTGGAGGTATCGAGAGTTTTGTTCACTAAAATAAACTTACACCAAACTGTTTAAATGAATTCATTTTGTATTTGTAAATAAATTATTTATAATTAAGTTTTGTAATGTTGCCGTAACTCAATCCGACTTAAAATTATACCAGTTAAGTTAGTGTGAACACTGTCGAATAATTGCGACTATACATTGATCGTTGAATATTCTGAACGCACACGCAATTCATCCGATTTCTATAGTACTTCATTTTTGGTTGGATGAATTATGTAGAGTTGTAAAAATTTGGTTTTATGATAGCTATAAAACAAATAACTATCGAATATCAATGCAAAATTCGTATAGTTAGCAGAAAATTGAGCATGAAAAGCTGTATTATTGACATCTCAGCCGATATCTGAACCGATGCACTACGGTATCGACACATTCTGAAAATAAATCGTTAACAAATGTAAAAGCTGCATGATCAACATGCCGGTTGAAATTTAGTGCATTACCGACAAAATATTCGAAAAAAACGAATTGTTCCAAACAAATAAACTAAATATTTTAATTAATTTTAAAATCATATTCAATCGGTTTTAATACATATTGTACAATGATAAAGCTAACTAAATAATTAACATTTTCTAAGTATTATGAATAATTTATGATAATTATTAATTTTGTACAATAATAATTTATAATGTGTCTACAAAAATCCGCGAAGCTCGCATAATTAATTTCTCATAATTCGCATTCATATCAAAAATCTACTTTTCTCGAGAATTGATCTACATTAAAAAATTCGTGCAGCTCGCAGTAATCATTTGTCGTATAAGGGGGATATAAATTTAGGTTCGGGGCTACAAACAGAATATCTATGCAAAGTTTGCGGCCAACGTTTATTTGGGATAATAGTGGTGCCGAAAATCCTCAACAATTCTGAAAGTTAATTTTTCCGTGAAATGATCTAAACACAAAAATTCGTGTAGCTCTATTCATTTGCCAAATAACCGGAATATATATTTTTATGCCCGGGCCTAAGAACCGATATGTAATGTTTCAGTCCAAGTTGATCATGTTAAATTTTCGAGAATCCTCAACCTTGTCTGAAATCTGTTTTTCTCCTGAAATGATCTAAACTCAAAATTTCATGTAGCTCGCCATTCGCCATATTCATTTGTCGTATAAGCGAGATATATTTTAAAACTGGGGACTAAAAACAAAATACCTATGCAAAGCTTCAGGCCAAATCTTATGTGGATTCATAGGAAGATTTCGAAGAAATCAGAACTAAAATTTGAACTATAATTCACAGGTTTACAGAGGAAAACAGAAGAATCCTGTTGGATGCCGTACATCTCTGAAAATATTTCACTTCATGTTCCGAGAAGGATACTACGTAATCATTGACTGCTGGACCTTGAACACCATTCCACTAACTATGGAGATAACCACCCAATGAATAGATTGGCTAAATCTTTTAACATTGCAGAACATAAATTTGATTTTAACTTGAATACGATATTCTGGTTGTTGGCCAAAGCAAAAAAATATATCCCACTAACATAAGAAATGAATAATGCGAAGTACGTGAATTTTTAAATTTAGATCATTTCACGAGGAAATGAGATTTCAGACATGGTTAAGGATTTTCGGAAATCTAACTGTGTATAATCCCACATAAACTTTGACATCACACATAAAAATCAGTTTTCAAAGTATCTGCTGCTCTCGAGTGTAGTTACTACCCCATATTACGCTAGTACAAAGTTATCTACTTGTTAGATATGGGGCTGCAGCTGTGCCGTACGTCAACGTTGTTAATTTCAATTCTTTCAGTGGTGTCATCGGATTATCTCACCATAGAATTGTTTACAAATCCTGTTCATGGAAAATTATTGTAACTCGTTGAGACTAACTCCTTTATAGATGTTTTCATTGAGGCATCAAAATTAGGTGTGTGTCTGGGACCGTGGTCTTAACCTTAATTATTCGCCCTCTCTCTCTCTCTCTATCTAGCTTCACATCCCATGAAGGGATTTTGCCGCCCCAAAGTAATTATTCGTCCGTGCATTTCTAATAATTGTTGAATCTGTCTGTGGTATAAGGATATCTTAGATGTATAGTCCATTCGTAGTAGTATAAGGTGTCAGTAACATTAAATTTGTGACCCTCTGATTTGTAATCCTCATGTTAATTTTGAAAAAACATGCACATTGATTTCCAGTTCACAATCCGATTCGAACCGTGGCTTAATTATAAAGGTGGTTTTAATATAGTTGATGTATGTTTACCTCCATATATTCCTGTAATTTTCATATTTGTATTTTGCTTATGAAGCCTTTACCTCCGAATCCGCTACCACAACCCATATTGGATGACCTACCGTATATTAAAACTACCAGCCCTATCAAACAGTTTAAAGACAAATGAGATTCTTGAAGTATATTTTAAATTAAACCTCGTTCGGGATGAATATGCAATGTATCTTGTAGGAAGGTACTGAAAAATGTATTGTATCTTGTAGGAAGGCACTTTAAGTTAAGTGCTACCATTAATAAAATCGAGTCCTCAAATAAAGTTGAAAATTTCTGTATCCAGCCACCCTTAGATCAATTTAGTAACGTATTTTTAAACTATTTACTCAAAAAACCATACCACAAAACCATTTGTTTTTAATTATTAGCCACAGTCAACATTATTGAAACCAAAACGCGTTAATTAAAAATTGATTAAAACATTTTAATTAACAAAATATTTGTACCATATTTATTCGTATGCTGTCTGATGTCATTCTAAATGAAAAAATCCAATAAAAAACTTAGAAACTAATTAATTTACAGTTTGGCATTATCGTTTGAGTATAAATGCATTTTTTAATTAATTTAATTTAATTTATAATTATTTCATGTAAACTATTTATAAAGTTTTTTTTTTAATTTCTATTAAACATAAAAAAGTCTAAATAAATAAATAAATAACGTTCGTTTTTTGATTTTTAATTTTAATTAAATTCCCAGCAAGTTTTAGTTTGGTTTATACACCAACCGTACATGATACGACATGATAAAACGTGATTTAAATTAATTATATTGGTTTTATGTTTTTTTTAGTGTTGTTTTAATCATGTATAATTATTAAATTAAATAAACATATATTATTTAAAAAAAATGGTTTTATTAATTTATTATGTTTTTATGTTGGCGAAATAATTAATTTTTATTTTTAGGGGTGTTTGTCGCGGTTACTACATACATAATTATGTGTATAACCCAAAAAAAAAGTATTATGATGTGTCACTCAAAAATGGTTTATGATTATGAATATATGAATACATAATCACGACATTTATGTTATGAGGGATTCGCGCCTAAATTTGTTATTCTGAAACTTTCTTCAACTGCTTAATGGTATTGACGTCATTCATACTTTTGTTACGTTTTCACCTATTGGGAAATGTGACCAAAGTTGGCTAGTTGGGTTATTAAATTATTGGCATAAAGTTTCGTTTAAAGTAATAGAAGTAATTTGGCCGCATTTAGCATTTTCACCATGATATATAAATACTACATAGCGCGATGGACGTGCAATTCCCTCGAGAAGCATTTGGACAAAACGGAATTTTTAATTTCCAATATGTAAATTAATGTTGACTTAACGATATGAAAGGAACCAAGAAAAATGAGTCGCTAAGCTAAAAGAAGCAATTAAAAGTGGATTGGCTTAGACATTACAAACAATTTTCTAAGACTTTAAAATTTAGTACATTATCACAATCAGCAACAATGATTTGGGGAATATTAGATTGAGTTTCTGCATCATCTCAATTAAAACCAGAAACCAAGGAATTATTGATCGGAAAACCCCTAATAAAACCAAATAACGGTGATCAAGTACCTATTTAAAATGAAAAACACTCCGACAGATGGAAAATAATCAAGAAAGTGTTAATCATCAGAAAATGTGAAGAGGTATTTACCGTAGTTAAATGCGAACGGCAAAATAGAGAGGAATAATAGGATAGTTTATCTTGCTGGTACGGTTTATTCTCAATTTCTGCATATCACTGACTACTAAATTGAGACCGGAACGAAGACGCCGATTCACCATACATCTAGAAGATTACCTTGGGTGAAACATAAGGAAATGGATCGAATGATACAAAAATACGAACGGCAGCTGATTGTTTCATCGATGAGTCTGTGAAGACCTTGTTAAAGTTAGCCGAAAGTTGCCAGCCGAAAATAAAAAAATGATTCAAGAGCGATATAAGCCATTCAATGAATTTATTCACAAATTGATCCTTTTCAAAAAAAATTTACAATTTCCGGACCAAATGTAGACATAACATATCATAAACTAAAACTTTTATTTTTAATATCATTTTAAAGAAATAAATAAAATGAAGGAAAAAATAAGTTTTCTTTAATATCGGCTCGTATCGGAACTTTCGGCTGAAATATATTGATCAACATTGTTGAATTTTTATTTTAGGTTATCAAACCAAGGACACAACTGCAATTTTAAAGAAATTCTGATGGGGATACAGTGGTGTAATTTGAAAAAATTCTCCATTGTTCAATTTCTGAAAAATTCATTGAATGGCCTGGCGCTCTTATTTAGTCTAAATTCGCATTGATGCCACTATAGCCATTTGATAGGCCCTAATGCCTGTTAACAACGTTCTAGTTTTGAAGAAATTCTGATGGAGATACAGGGGTGTAATTTGAAAAAAGTCCAAAGTTCAATTTCTGAAAAATTCTTTGAATGGCCTGGCGCTGTTGTTTAACCTTAATTCGCATTGATGCCATTATGACCATTTGGTAGGCCCTAATGCCTGTTAACGACAGTGTTATTTTAAAGAAATTCTGATGGGGATACAGGGGTGTAATTTGACAAGATTCCCATAGTTCAATTTCTTCAAAATTAGACTGTTGTTAACAGGTATTAGGGCCTATCAAATGGCCATAGTGGCATCAATACGAATTTAGTATAAATAAGAACGCCAAGCCATTCAATGAATTTTTCAGACATTGACCAATGATTTTTTTTTTTAAATTACACCCCCGTATTCCCATCAGAATTTCTTAATTGGACTGTTGTTAACAGACATTAACAGTCGGCTGATATCTTTCAGCTGAAAGAAATCAATCAACATCGTCCAAGTTGTTTACTTTCGGCTGGGATAGCGAAGACACTATCTGCATTATCAATTTTTTTTATCTTTCAGCTGGAATATTTGGGCTAACTTTAATAGTATTCTGTGAAGCTGTCTTGTGGCCCAATCCTGGTAGTCCCTGGGGAATGGAAATTCTAAATTTTCTAGCAGTTTTATTCCATTTTCCTCAAAAGTGTATTCTGGCTTGGGAAAAATTTATTCCCATTATAGCAGTTTTGCCGTTTATTATTCCATACCTATTTTAGGAAAGAATTAACTGGGAATAGAATTTAACGGATATTTATTGTATTTAGTTATTGCAATATTATGGCTGTAAATTTATACTGAAAATTGGTAGGTGATATCAATTGGTAATATCAATATCCAATTTTTTACTTTAATAAGCAAAATTTAATTTGGAAGTAAAATTCGATTAAAATATCAACAAAAATCTAATAAACGTAGTAAACTATTTTTAGACTTTTCTTGCTTTATTGCGATCGCGTGTCGACCGCGAATAATTGAATTATTTCCCCGTAAATTGTTTCCCCAATCGCCAGAATTAACTTTTGGAAGACGGGGAATTGGGAAAAATGTCTGGGGAATAGCTGCTACAAAAAGAAATTATTCCCTATTCCCCGGGAATCACCAGAATAGGACCACTATTATTATTATTATTTCAACACCGATCCAACAAAGTGATTTTTGGGGTCAACATCTGAAGCACAAGTTTTTTGTGAATTTGTCAGCATGAAATATAGTGGTAAAAATCGAAATAAAAGATGGAAATCTGCAAAAATAATTTTTATTCCGCTCGAATGACAGGTTTCATTCGAAGTTTCATCATTTCACCAAAGTTTTCACCAAATCTTGAGGTATCGCCTCCCATTATTTTTTTCTTGATATGTTTATCGAAATGTAAAAAAGAGAGAAAGCTCACAATTATATCAAGAGGTTGAAATCGCGATATAAAACACATAATTGTTTACGCGAAATAGAATGTTAATTGATTCCTGAAAATTGAGACATAAAAAAGGTCGAAAGTCGAAAATAGTGATGGTACAACATCCCAGCCCAGGTACTCGCATTATTCTGCATGACTTCCTGTTCAATTACAAACAAACCCGGCAAAAGGTACGACAGATTTCTTGAGTACTTCCTCAATGTACCGTTGAGAATGAGTCCTTGATCCACGGCCATAGTATTCGCTCCGGATATGAACACATGATCTTTTTTTGCCCCCAGTGGCATGACTACACAGAACATGTACGATTAACTGCCATAAAACTGCCCGAGACACGTCATTCAATGCAACATTGTGCAAATCACTCTCCAGATCTTCTAGACACGAAGTTGTCATACGAAAGCCGCCATCACGCTGTGTTGTAAAAAGAGGTTGGCCAGATAGATATCTGGCCAGATGGATACCTGTAGCCACCGATTTCTTGATATCTCTGCCACACTAGACGAACGGAGAATCAGCTCAAATTTAGTTGTCGAGCTTTACTTTGGTTCTGCCCCGCATAAATTCGTACAACCACTTGGGCTGCTACCTCTAGTATGGCATTCATTTTCTTGTTCCGGATGCGGACGTAATCGATAGAAGATCGTTCAAACTAAGCGTTGATATGCGATTGATGACAATTCCCTTAAAACGTACACTTTTATACCTGTCAAAAGTTCTGCAACTGCTGCTACCTGGAACAAGTGTTTTCGGGTTATTGTGTTCTATTGTTGTTATTTTCCTGGTTTTGAACAGACAATACACACTTGTCACACATTGGGGTGATGAAATGATCTTTAACCTGACATACTTTGATTAAAAAAAAACATTTCGATTCGCGATAAAAATTTAAAAAAACAAGAGAAAATGCAACTGGGTGATTTTTGTTGCACCCAAGTGTACTTTAGAGAATATGTCTTGTATATTTGGGAGACATTAAAGTACATGGACAATTAAGCAGAGTTGTTTGAGCGACTTTTAGTAACCGCAGAACATTCATATATTAGGTCTAGAAATAAGTCTAAACCTTTTTTATCAAAAATTGTGAATTTATTGTGAAAGAATGGTAGGTTATATTTTATTTAAAGAACTGTTCATCGCTAGCCACTTGTTTTTTCCGTATTTCTAGCAGTAAACGAGTACCACGTCTGAACGGTATATCGCTTCATCGCTTCTTCATCATATCGCTTTTGTTAATGGACAGGGTAGAAGAGATAAAAATATATAAACACAGTATATCATCAATATATCCCTTTACTGGCCTTCCCACACGAATGTGTGGGTAAGGCAACCGAATCATGTGAAAAATGTATGGTTGTATGTGTTTTGAACCAACTTACATCTGTGTATACCTTGTTAACTTATTTTCGTACGAAAAAAAAACACTACAACTATAAACACAATTGTGTTAGTTGTACTTCAAATCAAGCGAAATTTTTTATCAAAAACGTCACTACATACTATGTTTTTTTACTCACACATTTGTGTCGACAATTATCTAATATATAAAATGACAGTGTGAAGCAATAAAATAGGACAGCATGAACTAAAACTGTGTAATATTTTCGCTCTTTCGCAATTTATAATTTTTTTTTCAATTTTATCATAGCACGTTTGATGTGCACGTTTGAAAAAACACGTTTTACAATATGGCAAGTCGGACTATTTCATTACAAAGAAATGAAGTGAAATAATTAAGAATTTGTTAGAAGGTCAGTCTCCGGAATTTTGTCCTGATTTAGTGGCAAGGGTCTTCAAATTAAAGCTCTAAGAATTGCTCGATGACATTTTGAAAAAATGTTTTCGGAGTTTCAGTTGCGAAGGTTCATGTTATTAAGTTTCAAAAACGAGGACTCTCTCATGCACATATTCTCTTAGTTGGCGGAAACGAAGATAAACCAAAAGATTCAGGAACCGCATTGATAAAATCATTTTTGCTGAAACTCCAGATATTGACGTTTGTCTAAAGCTGCATGCTATCATTACAAAATACAAGATACATGGTCCCTGTGGAGAGCAAAACCAATATTCACCTTGCATGCTCAATGATGCAGCAAAAATTTCCCTAAAAGTTTTCAAGACGAATCGTTGGTTAACTGTAACGGATATCCAAAATAGAAGCGAAGTGCTTGTTGCAGTGCAATTATAAATTGTAAGACGGTAGATAATTCATGGATTGTTTGCACAATCCATGTTTAAGCCCCAAATTTAACTGTCATATTAATGTCGAATGTTGCTCATTAATTCAAAGTGTGAAGTATTTATTTAAGTATGTGCACAAAGGACACGATTGCACCAATATAATATTCGTTCAACAAGGTACTTTGGATCATGATGAGATTAGAACGTCCATGGACTCGAGGTATGAAAGTGCACCTGAGGCAGCTTTGCGCATGTTTATTTTCAACATGTACGATTAGTGAGACTACTAACCCACCTTTCAGATAATCAAACTATCTTATTTACCAAACAAACCACCGAAGAAAGTGTTAATCGAACTGCCAACAAAAACACAATGGTTACCGAATTTTTTAAACTAAATGAAACCAACGAAAATGCTCGACGATATTTATATCTCGACATCCCAAACAACAAAATGAATGGTGCATGGAAACCCCGCCAAAGATGTGGAAATATCACCATTGGTATAAAATGTTTTCGGTTAATATGAGAGATATTGAAAGATTTTGTTTACGCTTACTTCTTCTTCGCGTTCCTGGAATCTTATCTTTTGAAGACTTGAGAACATTCAATGGCTACACAAGTAGAACATTTAAAGAAGCGGCTCAAAAACGTGGTTTATTTAATGATGACACTACATGGGAAAATATACATTGGGGATGAAGCTACAATGGCACTTAGTGTTGCTATGAATGTTGTCGGTAAGCTTTGTAAAGAAATAATGAAACATCAGAAACCATTTGGCGGTAAAACAATACTACTTAGTGGATATTTTAGACAAACTTTACCTGTAATTGTACATGGTAGTCAGCCTGCAATTGTTGAATCTAGCTTAAAATTTCATGGCCTTTGGAGAAATTTTAATGTTCTCGCAGGCTTCAAAATAACGACGTCATATTCAGTGGACCCACAATACAGAAATTGGTTACTTAAATTTGGCGATGGAACTTTAACAAACAAACACGGCATTGCCAGTGACTTAATTGAAATTCCGATTTACTTTATTTGCAAAGGCTGTATAATAACAGAAAACTTTGGTGAAACTCTGTCGCCAGTTGATGCCGAAAGCTTTTCAAAAATGGCATATTTATGTCCAAAAAAATGCAGATGTGGGCTTGATCAACGAAAAAGTGTTGCCACCCGACAGAATTCTCAAATGATTTAACGCCATCTGTGATGCCATTTCATAAAGTAATAGTTGGAAGTATCATAATTCTATTAAAAATTTTTAATACAAAGCGAGGTCTTTGTAATGAAACTCGATTAATTGTTCGACATCTGAAACAAAATTTAATAATTGCCGACGTTTGAACAGGAAGTGCAGAAACGAAAAGTGTGTGCATTCCCCGAATTGAGCTCGCCCCGATCAACACAGAATTACCGTTTATTTTACGACGAAGACAATTTTCAATTAAATTGGCATTTGCAATGACTATCAACAAGTCTCAGGGACAGACATTAAAAATGTTGGTTTATTCTTACTGGAACCTATGTTTGGCCATGGTCAATTATACGTAGCATTATCACGAGTCCGAAAATCCATGGATGCAAAAGTTAAAATTTTAGATGGCTCTATCAGGGGAACTTATTAGCTGGATCAAATGCAGTTTTTAACAAAAATATTGTGAATAAAGAAATTTTTTCAAAATAAATGTCATGGTACAATATCATTATGTTCTCTTTCTGTTATTGTTTACGCCCGTATTACGAGCTTTTTCATCTAGTCATTTTATAAATATTCAAGTTCAGTTTTAAATTGCAACAAAAAAATTATCACATAAAAAGAAAGTGATTAAAACTCAAATTGGTTATTTTATTATATATTCAAATTGTGATAAGTTCGAGAATACAAATCGAAAAGATGTCATTACGGTAAGAGAGTTGCTTGAAACTGTATATGTAACTGTCTCAAATATGGCCAAGAGCCTAAAGTGGTTTCTAGAACGGATATATTGAAATTTTGCCTTTTGACCTCGAGGGTCTTTCGTCATATTTTACCCTGTTAATGACAAAAAAGGATTTTCAGCCTTTGTGTGCAATTTTAATGGTTCTATTATTATCTTAAAGATTAGTCTCATCAATGACTTATAATACTTTCCGGGACGATAAAATTGAAATTTGGCCCTTCACGTATGACCTGCGGTAATTTTTGTCTTATTTAACTTTGTTAAAGTCACAAAAATTTCTATTAACTGGGTAGGAATATTAAACGGACAAAGCATATTTTAAAAACATTAGTTTCGGTTATACAATCTTATTACAATAATGTCCGTTCTGTAAACAAACACATTTCGTACATTACATGATGGTTTTGGTTAACATGGACATCCTACAAAACCTGCGGAAATCGCAAAATGTTTGAACGTTTTGAAGAAACTGGATCAGTTGCAGGTCGTACATTTTTAAACACCATCGCCTATTTCGAACTCGTGAAACAGTAATAGCTGTAAGTCAAAATGTTCGTTAAGGGCCGAGCTTCTCTTTCAGGCATCGTTCACAACAATTAAACGTTTCGATCGTTAACCAAATTTTCATCAAATTTTACACGTTGGTTTACCTTTTCATCCTTAGATGGTGTCACAAGTCACTCAAATTTTGAAACAGACGACTTATTGGCAACCAAGTTCCAATAATCGCTTAATTTCAAGAAATTTACCACCAAGATTGTAAGATTTGACACCGTTGGCTTGTTTTTTGAAAATAAAGTTTATAGCAATGATCCACAAACAATTCAAGTCCTTAAGAACAACATTCGAAATGAAATTGAGGCCATTGAACTGCTTTTAAAGGAAAAAGTCATCAACATTTTTGTTATTTGGATGCTGGTCTGTAACAGGACCCGTGGTGGTCACATGAACGATGTTGTAATCTATACATAAATTTCATTGAACCAACTTTCGGTGCCATTGTTTTCTTTTGACATGTGTCAACAACATCCAATTCATCACCATATACAAGTTTCATACAATACAGTTACACATCAATCGTATACAATCGAGTTTTGTGCCTACTTATTACGATTTGTGGACATCATTGATTTTTTGTTTTATCATTTCAATAAAACTGCTGCAGAATCACATCGAATGGTTGTCAAAGCTTACGGTTAGCATGTTCTTGATAAATCAAAATGCTACGAGTGGTTTAATAAATTCAAAAGTGTTGAATTTAATGTGAGAAACGAAGAATGTGGAAGACCACTACAAAAGTTTGAATACAGTGAATTGCAACCATTGTTGGATGAGTATGACGCTCAAATGCAAAAACAACTCGCGGAATAATTGAATGTGTACAAGATACAAAAGCTGGAAATTCCATAAACTGAACGGGTTCCGCATAAACTGAATGAAAGGCAACAGGAAAGTTGCCACACACAAGAAAAACCACATGCAAAAAGTTGCTCGCCAGATACAAAAGAAAGTCATTTCTTTATTGGATTGTGACTGACGATGAATGAATGGATCTATTTTGAATATCGTTTCGGGCGGAAGACAATGTGCTGTGCATATTTTGTGGGATCAGAAGACTATGATTCGTTTTAAGCTGCTAAAACCTGGTGAAATTGTAAATGCTGAACACTATCAACAACAAATGATCAACGTTGGAAGCACTTATCGGGAAAAACTTTCATGCGGCTTACTCGCCAGAATTAGCTCCGCCCAATTATCACTTATTTGCATAGATGAGGCACGGGCTTGCTGAGGAGCACTTCACTTTCTACGAAAATGGCTTGATAATTGCTTTGCCTCGAAAGAAGAACATTTGTTTTGGCGAAAAATAACATTTTACTATAAGAGAATTCAATTTTTGCGAAATTTGTTCGGTACCAAATTTTTGTTAAGGTTTTAGAAAAAATTATCGAGCATAACATTTACAGCCTAAGACATAAATCTCCCCAGGTCAAAAGTTGAATGGAAAAATTTTAATATTTCCAGTCCAGAAACCACTATTAGCTCTTGGACATAGATAAGACATACTGTTAAAGTTAGCCGAAAGCTTTCAGCCGAAAGATAATGCAGATAGTGTCTTGAATACAGTCATGAACTGTCATTCATGAACTCGAATCAGTCATGAACTCGAATTTAGGATAGGGTTATATCATACGGGTGAAGGGGAAATTATTTCAGTTTATAGGAATTTAAAAATCGATATGAGCAAGAGTATAAAAAGAGTTTAACTTTCGGCTGAAATAGTCAAGACACTATCTGCATTACCTTTCGGCTGGCAACTTTCGGCTAACTTTAACAAGGTGATAAGACTAATATTTTTAGATCATGCTTACTTAGTCCATTTAAGATGCACACATAGTTTGAAGAAATTCTCATGGCATTAACAGGGTAAAATAAGACAAAATTCGCCTCAAGTCATACGTTGAACGGTAAAGTTTAAATATTCAAGTTCCAGAAACCACTATAAGCTCTTCGCTATAGATCAGTCCATTATTTTTAATTTTAGAGCCACAGGTCAGCACTATTCTGGCTTTTTCTGGGAATAGGGAATTAAGAAACATATTTTCATATCATTTTTGTCTAAATTATTTTTATCTGGCCTACTATTGAAATTAGTTTGGTGTAAATATTTTCGAAACAAAAGCTGCGGTGCTTTCCCAAATCCCGCGTAGCTTTAATATTAGAGGCCAATTTTGTTTTCAGCAATATTTGTTTTTGAATTTCCAGTAACGGAAAATAAGTGTTCATCATATTTGACTTTTATGTCAGTAGTAATTGTAATCCGTATCGGTTTTATGATTTGTTTTATTTATTTTTTAGTTTTATTTAAAGCCAACTCTTCTTTAATTACTACTGATATAAATACGCCAACTATGATGAACAATTATTTTCGTTACTGAAAAGTCATAAACAATTAATATTGCTGAAACCAAAATTAGCTCCTTATATTAATGCTACGCGGGATTTGTGAAAGCAACGTAGCTTTTGTTTTGAAAACATTTACACCAAACTAATTCCAACAGTAGGCCAGAAAAAAAATAATTTAGACAAAAAAGCTTTGAACATATTTTTTTCAATTCCCTATTCCCAGTGACACTATTCTGGTAATTCCCTGAAACTAGGGAACTGGGGAAAGAATTTATATGTAATTTCTGTTAAAATGTTTTTTAACAGAAAAACCAGAACCCCAGTTCCCTATTCCCGGGTAATTACGAGTTTAGTGCCACCTGTGGCACTATTCTCGTAATTACCCGGGCATAGGGAACTGGGGAAAGAATTTACATATAAATTTTATTTAAATAATTTTTTTTGGCATACTAAGGTAAAAAGTTGGTTGCAAATTTTTTGAAAACAAAATAAAATTGGGAATAACTTTCCCTGATAATTTCGGTATGGAAAAATTATTCCCAATTTACAAAAATATTTACATCAAACTTTTATACTTAGTAGGCCAGAAAAAACTGATTTACAGATAAAAGCTATGTAAAATCTTTCCCCAGTTCCAATTCCCGGGGAATTACCAGAATAGTGGCACTGAGGAGAAAATTTTGATTTAAATATTTATAAATTGTGAATAATTTTTCCATATCTAAGTAAATTAGTAGGGAAAATTATTCTCAATTTTATTTTGTTTTTAAAAACTTTAACACTAGCTTTTCACCTCGGTATGCCGGAAAAAAATATTTGAACCGAAATTACATATAAATTCTTTCCCCAGTTCCCTATTTCCAAGGAATTACGAAAATAGTGCCACAAGAAAACCAGAGTAGTGCCACTGGGGTGGTTTTTATTTTATTTAACCCTGTTGTTGTCAAGAGAATTTCTTCAAACTGTTTGTGTATCTTGAATGAACTAGGCGATTAGAAGAAAGCGAATTTTATAACTTTTGCTTTCATTCCTTTATCACAAAACAAAGTTTGTTGTTTTTCGTTTCGGTGTTTTTTTTAGTGCTAGGTTGTCATATTTTTAGTATACTCGTATGTACACAACGCTTCTGCAATATTTAAATTTGTTTCAATATAGTTTTTGATTGATCTACTCAATAGTGCCCTATTTTATGTAGTAGATGTACCATTTTTTTCCATGTTAAATGCGTGCGTTTCTATTGATATAAATTAAAGGTCAAGTGCTGATGGTAAGACCGTAAGTCGCCGTTGTTTAGTTCAATTATATATATACAAAGATAAAACATAAACATATATGGAGTCAACACTATAGGCAATCTGTGCAAACATCTACAAAAAATGTGACTAACTCATTATAAGAATTCTAAAAACTTGATGTTCTTTTAAACTTTTTGCTTTATGGAACCATAATCCTCTGCATCCTCTGCATCGTAGTGTAAATAAAACTCAACATAGAAATATTAATATATTTTTGTGACCTTAATAATCATGAAATATTATAATTTTTAATAAAATTAAGGATAGAAACACCATGATTTATGTAATTTATTAATTATACAAATTGCTGCAACCGACAACAAAATTTATAGAGACATATAAATTATCCTTTCCTTGTATATTTACAATAAAATACTATGTAAGTTTCATATTATGTAATACAATACAAAATGCTATTACATTATGCACGCATAAAATATTTAAAAATATCTACATATGAAATAAAAAAAATGTAATTAACTTAAGTGGGTTTGTGTTATACAAAATACGTTTAAGTAAACCTTTTTTATTTATAAACGCTCTACTTGTCTAGCCATTAAAATACCCTCGAGCCACAGGAAAAGGCAGGAACAAAAAAAAAAAATCTCAAATTACTTTATGTACAAAGTCGGAGGATGTATTGAAAAGAATTTCTAATCATGAATTACTTGCCTCGAGACTAAAAAATTTCAAAATATTCATGACTTGTATATTTACAAGTATGTATTCCGTTTGATGACAAATCAGTAAAAAATCTGTACATACTCGTATTCATTGTGTCGGTGATGCTGACGTACGAAGAAAGGTTACATTTATTGCAAACAGAAGTTTCCTCTCAAACATTTTTTCTTGTATGTAATAATTAAGTTTCTACAGAGATTTTTCTCCTTTGAAATTTTAATTTTTGTTTTATGTATCAAAATGCTTTAAGGTGAAAAGTTGATTTTATTTGTCCATCGTTTTTTTTTAGAAGTACAATCACAATAAAATTTATTTATGGCCAATAGGTTTATCTCGATTGATGAGTTTTCCTTCTAAGATTTTTTATTGAAAGTAAAAGTAATATTTAATTTCTGCTTGGAGCAGGATTTAACGATTTGCTAACATTAATAACTTTTATTATTAATGCAGCCGGAAAATTGATATACTCGTAATCTGTTTGATTAATGTCCTTAAATTGTGTCCCTTATTTGAAGAAATAAAGTGGTTGTGAATTTACTTGTATCAGCCTGTATAAATTGTGATATCTTATTGATGGGTTTTATTATATTGCGAGATAACGTGGGTACTGAAAATATGCTATTAATTTGTTGTTGTCTCGTTTAATTTTATTAGCTTTACTGTATTTTGTCTCTGAATTACGACGGATTGCGTGTCGAAAAAATTCCTCGTGTTTTGAGGCGATTCAAGAATTGAGTTGGGTGGAGATGTCTGTGAAGCCAGGACGATTTTTATGATGGCGACGCGATTGGTTTGATACTTGAATTTTGCATTTTTAGTACAAAATAGCACGAACAATTGTGAAATACGGCTGCGGACATTCTCGGCTTAATCGTTTAGTATGGTAAATGAAATAAATTCTGAGGATGTTGCATTAATTTTTGTGTCTGCCCAAGAGGTATCCCAGTAATAGTAGAACATTGAAACGCATAAACTCTCTCTCAAAATATTTGAATCCTATGGTATTTCTTGTCTTCTTTTCCAACGGTGAATTCGAATAGACCACCGATATGCATCACAAGGGCGATCATGTCACTCCTGTACGAAATAAAATTACGACCCTCAAATTTTATTAATTTAAAATTGTAGTAAGTAAAATTAAATTTAAATAAAATTTAAATGAAAATGATATGACAACTAAATTTTATAAGTCATAATCAAAAGTTCTTCGCGTTGAATCTTACAGAGCACCTTTGGATTACATAAATAGCGATCGTTTTGAAAATAATACCAGAGTTAGTCTACCATCTTCAAATGTTCATGTCCAAATTGTACCAGGACTATAAATGGCTATTGTTAGAAAGTTTGGCCATCCAGACTTATTTATTATCACTTTTACGTGAAATCCGGCATTGGAAGAAATAAAACGAACTTAAAACTTTCCAAAAATTTTCAGATCGTCCTGATATCGTAACCTGAGATTTTAATTTAAAATTACAGGATCTCCTAAAGAATTAAACGTAAATCGAAAAATGTTTGGACATTGTATGTTTATGTTATTGAGCATCAGAAACGTGGGTTACCTCATGCACACTCTTCACTTACACTCGTTTAGGAAGACTAATTTAAAACTGGGAACGATATTGATAAAATCATTTCAGCAGAGATTCCTAATTTAAATGATAACGGAAAATTTCACAGGTGGTTTTTAAACACAATATACATGATCCGTGTAGAGAATTTAATCGTAGTTCTGTTCGACCGTAAATGTCCAAAACAATTTCCTAAAGAATTTTATTTTAAGACAGATATATCTATGGAAAGTTATCCCAAATATGGTAGGCGTTCAAATATTCCTCTTGATAACCGTTTTATAGTTCCATACAATGCCTATTTAAGATTGAAATATAACGCACATATTAATGTCGAATTATGCTCTACTTTCAAAACAAATCAACTCCTTAAATAATAACTCAAATGAAGTTGAACATGATAAAATATCGCAATACCTAAACTGTCGCTCACAAGAAACACCTGGGAATCTACAAGAATTACCCATTCATGATCAATCTCATACAACTGTAATGTTATCTGATAACCTAAAAGATACAAAGTTGGTTTACTTTCAAGAAAACAATATATAAAGTGTTAAGGGTACTGAATCTTTATCATTTGAAACACTGAAAACCTTTAATAAAATAAAATTCCATAAAAATATTCGTGTGAAGTTCCAAATAAATACGTCTCAAAGGATTTGATAAAGAGTTATCAAAGTATTTTTGGGGAGTCGTTCACAACCAATGATATTATAAATCACAGGGTCAAACTTTGAAAAAAGTCGGCTTATTTTTTCGTCAGCCATGTTTTACTCAAGGACAACTATTATACGCAGCATTTTTCAGAGTAACGGATTCTGAGTTAAAGTTTCGGAAACCTCAACACAAGGAAAAACATCGACGAGAGTAGTTGTGATGGATAATGTTGTATATAGTGGTGTTCCACTAGAATTTGTATTTGTTGACAATTTCAAAATACTCAAAAAAAAATACAAAAATTAACACCGTTCCTGAGGACCGGGTTCGAATCCCAATAGAAAGGAGATGCTTCAATAAATTTATGATCATCTGATTAGGATCGGTGATGGCGAGGAACACATCTGTGACCCTTGGTTGGAGTACAGAAATCATCGCATTTCACGCCTTCGCTTAGGCTACTGCGTAAAATAGGACTTTAAAAGAAAACTGCGAAAGAGTTGGGAGTGTCCCGAGCCCCAGATAGATTCCCTCCTAGTTTTTTTTATTATTTAAGGTTACTATCCTTTGTGCCGACCTATATTTATATAATATGAAAGCTCCACAGCTTTCTCACCCTTCGTGTCAAATGAAAATAGATTATGATCTAGGCTACCATAAAAAAATATACCCATGGTAGTTACAAGGGGTTTTTCTAACACTTTTTTTAAAAAACAGAAAACATGTCACATTAAAATGACTTCAGAAATGTATGGAGTGCTTTCAACGATGGCGATTTTTTGCTGTTGCCCTGTGTTTGCATAATGATGATTATGGTAATTTTAGTATGTTTTGAGAGTCTATACACTATAAAATTAACTTTCATCGCTTCAAAACGTTTAAACATACATTTTCTCTTCTTTTTCATAAATTCTCCGATTTTTCATAAAACTTTCTGTTGAGAATTTTTAATTTGCATAAAAATATCAAAAATTTTCTACTGGTGTAAAAATATATCAGCAGAAAAAAATTCATTTTTGTGATAGTGATGCCTCTAGCGGTGAATAGCAAAACACATTTTTCTGGTGGACATTTTCTGCTATCTTATACAGCATGGCCAGCGGTCCTATTTTGGTTTTCCGGAAGAATTGGGATTTGAAAAAAAATTTGCTCGAATTACAAATTTCAATAATTCTCAATTATTTATTTCCCGTTCCCGAAAGTGTCGTCCGATATCAGATACAAGTGGCCGATAAATATATACGATTTGGCGATCTGTGAAAATTCAAAAGATTTACGAATCCCTATTTTTTGCAGAAATCAAGGGGTCAATAAGCTGGCAGAAAAACAAAATCCAGAATAAGGTCAATATGTAAAAATAAATCCGAAAATACGCGTAGATGCACATCATTGGAAATCTGTAGCTGCAGATTGATATAGTTTATCTTGGGAATATTTTAATTATGCTGATCGATCTAAAAAGCATGTTATGCGTGTTCCTTAGCTATCCATTTGAGGAATTTTATTATTCTAAAATTTATGTATGCAATTTTTATGGTTTACGTTTTTTTTTCTACATACATACAATGTTACTAACAAATCCACCAAAGCCACGTATCGTTAAAGTACACAAAAATAAAATTGGAACTAATTTTTCATAATTTTCGATTACGCCCTTCTTCCCATTTTCGGTTATCGTTGAAATTTTCAATAAAGTATATTTTTTATGACCGACTGGAAAATATATTACGCTTTCTGAACATTTTATGCAAAAGGTCACAGCCAATATTTATTAGGATCCCTGTAGCATAATCGAAAATTATAGCAAAATATATAATTTCGTTGCGCACCTCATACCCTTTAGAGATTCAGAAAGAAAAAATCCTTTTAATTTAATTTTTTTTTTATTATCGATTGGCTCATTTCTTGCGATACAGATGTGTATTAAAATCAGTACAAAAGATTTCTTCTGTATAGCTCCCAATTAGATGAACGACGGTATCTTCGCAAAATTATTTTAACAAATCTTACTTACGTATACGTACAGATAAAACCAATTTTCATAAGAAAAATCTTTATTTTTTTTTATTACCTGTACACCTAAACGGTAGGTATAACATTCAATTTTATGTAATCCTTAAAATAAATTACGGTTATTCCTTTGATGTTGGCTAAATTAACTCTAATCACCTTAATTTATCCAAAAACGTAAAAATGAAGTTTTTGGTTTGTTTCAAATGAAAATCGTAATAATAACCGTAAATTTTCTAACGTGTATCTACATAGTTAAATTAATTTTTTGTTTTGGGATACAATAAGCTGCCTATTCAATATAAAACCAACCGACAAGCCAAAATTGAATTTCAAAAATAAGAATAATTTTCAATTTTCTTCTAAAAAATTTATTTGTTTATATTTTTTTCATTGGTGTTCAGTTATCTGTACAAAATTGTATAAAATTAAGGCAAATACCCCTTTTGGTTGTTGCTGTTGTTCTTGGTGCTGGTAATGTGTCTTTTGGTAGGTACATATTTGTATAGAAATTTTTTTTTATGTTGAACCGTTGTAAGTATTATTTCGCAACGGCAGATAAAACTAAATAGAATTATAATCTGATAACATTGTTTTAAGAAGCACAAAAATAAAATATGAAATCATGTTGTGTTCTTTTCGTTTTATCTCTTCACTTTTATTGCTTTCTGAGCTTTTGATATTCTTTTATTTTCTCAACTTCCTGTTACGTCTTCTTTGCTTTGTTTCTGTGCTGCTCTTGAATTCCTTAGACTTATCACGTAACATTTATTCTACTCCTAAAGAAATCTTCAAGACTTTTTAAAATGTATATGTTATTTCAATAGAAAGCTCGAAAACAAAAATAACGAAAAATTATGAAACGAGCATGAAAAGGTTTGAATACAAAAATTAAAATTAAATGTAAAAAAGAAAAATTTCGTAACAATGCAAAAAAAAATTTTGTTTTCTATTTTTTTTTTACTTTTGCTGTTTTCCTTCTGCTTCTCTCAAGGTATCATGAACCACCATCGCTTAAATTCATGTTTCTTGATTTGATTTTTATTTTTATTATAGCATTGTGTACAGTATATATATTGTTATATGGCTGTCTATGGCAGGAAGGCAGGAAATAAATATTACTTCCCTTTATGGCATTGTAAAGTAACTCAAAGCTTATTTTAAGTTTGTTATGCAATATCACAAAAGGTTGATATATTTATAGATCCAACGAAAATTGAAAAACATGTGGGATAATTTTATTTTATTTGTTGTGTGATACCAAACATAATTTGCTTACTTGCATGACATAATTTGCTGACTCTTAGTGAAAAAATTACAAATTTTCTCATATACGTATATGCTATAAATATATAAATATGTATTTATTAGTTATTTCCCTCAATGTTGCTCTTATGTAATACAAAAAGTACAATTAGGCAAATCAAATTAAAATTGTGTAAAAATAACATAATGTATAAATATGCTAAATGGTTGGGACCTGGATTCGATCCGATATGAATAAGAAGCAATAACTAAAACAGTTGCTGCAAGAAACTTCAATGAAAAATTTTGTTATACAGAAGTAGTGGTGTGTTATGATGGCCTTGGTATGTGCTTTAATACAAAAATACCAAATGGTCGGTCCTTGGTTTGGATTTCTCGGTGCAACACCTTGTCGCCGCCGTTCACCATCACCGTCTTACACATTTTTGCATCAACGATGAATTTATATTTTTGCATGTGCGATTTATATTTGCAACCATCATATATAATTTTATATTGCATCGAAATTTACTATTTATATAGTCTCAAAAGATAACACGCAAGTAATTTTTAGTTCTGTCAATGTGTTTAGAATCAGCATTCTATGTTTACTGACGTTACATTGATCTTGAGTTGTGGGTTAGGGTGTACGAAATACTTCGTTACTCATTGCGATTTCGACTTCTGGTCAAATAATTGAGAATCAGATGCGTTGAATTGAAAGTTTG
Source organism: Nephrotoma appendiculata (assembly GCA_947310385.1). NCBI lineage: Eukaryota > Metazoa > Arthropoda > Insecta > Diptera > Tipulidae > Nephrotoma > Nephrotoma appendiculata. The sequence continues at coordinate 31,378,968 of OX371224.1, read as the reverse complement.
TTCTTTTACCTCCGATTGAACAACGATATCATTATCTTTTGACGCATCTAAAATAGATTAGATTTTAAAATACTTGTTGGGGCAATTATGAATATTGCAAATAATTCCCACAATGGTTTTAACCTTTACAAAATTATAATATATTTTATTTCACTTCTCAATGAAGAACAACCTTTGACTGTTCTTATCTTTCTACAAAATTGCTAATTCATCATAAAAAAAATTAAATCTAGTTCTACAATTTTTCGGTACTCATTACCAACACAAAATATATCCTACAACTATTAACGCGGCATCTAGGATGTATAAATTAATTATGGTAAGTAATTGAGGTGAATATAACTTCTAACCATAAGACATATTCACAATAACATATATGACTGAATAAAAATAACAATAATTGTGAATAACAATATTATGACATTAATGATACGAAATTCATTGAACTTAATTCTAATGTAGGTGTTAAAAATCTATATTTATAATTGCTTAACTTAATCCAATTTGATTGACAAAATTTCTTTTATTTAAAAAAAAAAAAAAAAAAAAAAAAATTAAAGCCGTAACGTGTTTCCTATTTTTTTTTTGTAGTCTCGAACAACACGTTTTCAAAGAACACGGAACGAGTTAATCGTCTTCTTGGATGGTTTCTTATATATGTTTTTTGTTAATTTTACACAAATTGGTTTTATTATTTCTAATTTTTAAATATTGGCCTGCTTTCCAGCAACATTGTTGCGACTACTCTAATTACTTTTCTTATTCCCCATTGCAAATTCAATTGCAGATCTGTTGTAAAGAAAATGCAAGTGTTTAACACTATGCTCAATTTTGCTAATATTGTCAAAAAACATTGATGTCAGTGAAGTATATAAAATTGAATTAAAATGAATTGGAAAGGAGTGGTTACTACCCGGTAAAAATTACAGGCTTAAAGGTATAATTCACTAACTATGAATTGGCTATACAACAGTTAAAAGTTATATAAAGAAACCAAATGGATATTGAGAGGCTCACGACGACATACAAAAATGTATTACCACTGCATCAGGCAATACAGCTGTTAATCCCAGGATGTTTATAATTTATGAAAAATTTAAAAAAATTAAATGTCGTTATAATAAAGCTTTTCCAACACTGTTTTGAAAGTTGTCTTTCATTTACATAAAAAAAGTAGAACACACGATCGCCAAATTAAAAATATGAAAATTTGGAACTCTGTAGGTCAAAATTTTTCATTGAAATTTCGTGCATCAACTGTTGCAGCCACTGCTTGTTATTCATTTGACTGAACCTACAGGAACCAACCATTTGACTTTTTTGTATTAAAGTACGTACCAAGGCCATTTGGTACTTTTAACTTCATTGACTTTTAACTTCTGCAGAACAAAACTTATCATTTACGTGCAATAAATATCGTAGTTATTGCTTGGTATTCATATGATCGAAACCAGGGACTATTTTAATTATTAATTTGTTTTAACCATACGCAATAATTGTGTCAGAATATTTCACCTAAACATATACTAGTTGTATATTCGGACACATGTACATACAAGTCTTAAGATTGGATTTGATTTGATTTGATTGAGATGTACGTCCAAGTCATTAGACAAGTAAACCCAGATATGGGCGGATCCCACCGAACACGTTTATTACACATAACAAAATCGAGGGATAGGAAAGGTTATGTTAGTGAGGAGAGACCCGACCGGGTTACAGACACCTAAGTAGTCCATAGTTAGTAACACAATGACATAATTCTAACTACGAAATAAATATTAATAATGTAACTGAAAAACTACACGATCATCTGAAAATTAAAAATTGTGTCAAAAATTGCGCCAACATCTGCAAAGTTATCTTCTTTAATTTCCGTTAATATACTTATTTTTAATAAAATCTAAAAGAAAGATCAAAAATAATCAAAAATTTAAATTAATAATTATTATTAAATACCACTCACTCGATGCAGTACTAATAATTAAAAAAAATCAAATTTTTTTTATTAAAACGCCTAACTAAAAAAGGAGCCGGGCCAGTGGAAAAACAGAGGTTTCTATACTACAAAATTGCTCATTTAAAGTTTTGCCTGCTTCTTAAATCTGAATCCAATTTTTAATCAAGTATGTAAAATAAATTAAAATATACTGATTCAATTTTTAAACCAATTTTTAACTAAAAATTGAAAACTTGTTATCACGAAATTTCGGAATACAAAAAGATTTCACAGTACTACTGATTTAATTAAAATTGTTTGTTCCTAATTATTTCTCCCATAAATGCTTATGAAGGTACCTGTTCCGGTGAACCGAGATTTCTACCGAAAGTAACTGGGTCGCTCAATTAAAAAAAAAAATAAAAATAAGAAAGTTTTATCCTGATCAGTGTTACGATTTTATCAATTTTGTTACGATTTTTCGAAATAAAACACTTACTGAAGCAAAAAGTAACTGTATTGTCTGTCCGGCTATTTTTTTTTAAATTCAGTGCGGTCGCGGATTTATCAGTGAACAACTCCGACATTAAATAAAACACCCTTAATTTAATTTATTAACTTTAAACGTAATTTTTTTGTTTGTTTTAAAGCACAAAAAAAATACAAAACAAAGCACTAATAAAGTTGGTAATGGTTTAGAGCTGGTTTTTATTTTAAATAAAATAAAACAATTTAAGGACTGAGCTTTCGATGTCTCATCGACATCATTTTCAAAGCTAATGAAAATTTTTATATACATTTTTTAAAAAACAAATATAAAAAGCCTATACAAATACAATTTTTTCAAATAGCAAATACAAAGTAAATTTTAAAGTAAATTTTAGAAACAAGTATATAAAATATGAATATGATTTTAAAATTATTAAAAAAATATAATTGAAAATTGTATATATAAATTAAACAATGAAATAAATTTAGCAAAGAAATAAAGCAGACAAACAACGAAATTAGACAAAATAATTGTAGCAATTGCCAATGTAGGCGCAATCATTATTTATATTTATAGAATTAATGCTAGATTTAATATATAGCATTTTCCTAAAATTTCGTTCTTTTTCTAATATTTTAAGATTATTAAGGCTAATTATGTGACCTGAATTCTTTAAATGTGTAGAAAGTGCACTAGTACCTTGTTCTTCATCTTTATTTACACCATTTTTATGTTGATAAATCCTTTTTTCCAAAAATTGTTTTGTTTGACCCGTATAAACAACATTACAGTCACATTTAACTTCATAAATTAAATTTGACTGCTTATTGAGTGGTATAGGATCTTTAAATTTAGAAAAAAGACAATCATTTAAACAAGATGAAGAATTACCGACAATTTTGAAATTATTATTTTTGAACAAGTGTTTTATTTTTTCAAATAAATGTTTAACATAAGGAATTGAAAAATAATTTTTATCATTGTTAATGGGCCGAATTTCAGAACTTGTAATAAAATTTTTTTGTTTCCAAATACACTGATTTAATAATTTGGCGCAGGGCATGTAATTTTGTTGTTTTTTTGAAAAAAATCAAAGAATCAGATTTTTTTGATTAAAATCAGATTTTTTTGATTTAAATCAAATTTTCTTGAATAAAAATTTTTAATGTTGATCTTAGATTGTAATAAACAATTAAATACTTTTTTTATATCAATCAGTTTATTTCATTATTTCCTTAAAATAGTAAATGGAATAAAATATAATATATGTAACGGAATCTTATTCAGTTCCGTTATCAACCCAAATTCCAACATCAAATTTTAACACACGGCATAACCTTCGAGGTGATACCTCAAATTCTACCAAAATAAAAAAAAAACCATGCCGTGTTTCGCATTGTTATTGTTTGTTTATGTTACTCAGATTACTGTACCTATATATCTATGCAGTAAGTGAATAAACGTAAACCATAATAATATAATGCAACATTATCAATTTTTTTATCGATGTGTTTTGAGGTAAATAGCATGAGAATGGACTTTGCTATTGAAAATACCTCCAATTGCACATTTCGATCAAGTTATATTTTTTTGGATATAAGCAAATTTTAGCGAGTGCATTGGGTAATCAAAAACCAATGTCACGTTTTTGTACATTTTTCTTTGCTTGAGTACATTTTTGATGAATGTACAATATTTTTCCAATTAATTGGATATAAAATGTGCAAGAGATTTTGGTGAAGGGGTCAGTTTTTTTTAATAGGCGAGCGTGCGAGGAGTGATTAGATAGACCAAGTAGTGGTCAGTGGGTTTGTTTTTAATTTCTACTTCAAACCTCAGTATTGTAAAGACGTGTATTTTGTATTTTTTGTGTATCGGTCTTATATTGAGTTTTAGTGTTTTTCTAAATTAAGTTACAATAAAAACAGTGTGTTTCGTGTTAAGTATTTTATAAAAGATTAATAATAAATGAGTGTGCATTTTCCACTTTAATAATACAATATCTATTATATTAATACGCTAAATTTTTTCAAACTCAACCCTAAAATGACTCCTAAACATGATCCGATCCGTTTAAATTTTTCAGGGTAGGTCGACATAAATATAGCGGTGTGCCTTTGCTAGAAAAATCAGAAAAATTCCACCGGGAAGTACCCAAAACGGGTACCTCAGGTGGCTTCAGAAAATTTCCAACGCTATGTGAGTTTGCCATGAGATTGGTTTATTAAAACCCTGAATTTGTTATTGGCGATTTTCATAGAATGTAGATAGCGTTGGTTTCTACGTCTACAAGAGGGACGAGAATTGTCAAATTCATTGTTATGACAGTTTATTACCCCTTTTGCTTCATAACAAAAAACTACGATTTACATTTTGTTCACCCTGATGTAAGCTACTTTGTTGCAAACCGCGAATATATCAAATTATTTTTTATCGAGTTGAAAATGCAAGATCGATCTTATGTCGTGATGCGTCTTTCTGAGACCTACCGAACCAACAAATAATTACATTTTGGAGCTGCAAGAGCCTTCTGGTAAACTATATTGAATGGGATCACTGCTTAACAGAAACAGCAGTCTTTCAAATGCCAACACAGCTTCGAGAGACTTTCACTTATATTTGTTGCTTTTGTCAACGTTCAAAACCTCTTGATCTCTGGATGAAGTATGCCGATGACATGACTCTTAATTACAGCCAACATCACATTGAAAATGTTGCAAACAATTTGGCTCTCCACGATATCAACATAATTCTTATACAGCATGGACTTTCTGACGCTATGATCGGCTTACCAACTCCATCGAGAAGTTCTGTAGAAGTGCAAGCCTTCGATACAGTTCGAGAAGCCGAAGAAGCTGAATTACGAATTCAACTGCTAAACGAAAAGCAGTTGGATGCATTTCGTAAACCAACTGCTGCAGTGGATAATGAAAATGTCTCCAGCCGAAGTTGAAATGTGAATATTTGATTTCGGCGTGTAAATGGTCATGTGATCTGAAGCGCGCGCTTCCTGTTTGAGATTTGAATATTTGGTTTGGGCGCGTAAATAGTCATGTGATCCCGAGCACGCGCTTCCCGTTTGAGATATAAATATTTTACTTGGCACGTAAGTCATACTATGTGAGTTTGAGCGCGTGCTTACCGTCTAAGATTTAAAAATTAACCGCGTATATGAATTTACTTTATTTTTAATAAAAGTGCATCAAATTTATATCTTAAAAAATCTTCTTAATCATTTCTTAACCAAAAATTCAATAAAATGTATTCACGTGACTGATTATTCAGACACAGGTCAGCTAGTAATAGTTTAATACAGAAACTTTGTGCGTTTTTTTTTATTGGAAATTTATTGGAAATTGCGAAATTTATTGGAATAAGTGAATCAATTATACCCTTAAATAGGAATAAAAATAATCTTATCGATTCAAGAGATTGGCTAAGCCTGAAAGAAAAGTTGGCGTATATATATATTTTGGTGAGTATGGTGTAGTGTCACTAATATTTTTTTTATTTTTCGAAAGTGGCGAGGTACCTTAGTTGCTTCTAGCAAAGCTGAGTCTTGCTAGAAGCGAGGGCATCGAGAGTAACCCGGCCCATAGGCTGGACACCCTCTCTCTGCTAAGGACCTCCTCCACTTCTTTTTTTCCGACTAATTATTTTTTGTGTGTGTTTCTTTTGTGTTTTTAATTAGTTTAATTAGTTAGTTAATATGATTGTGCGGTAATCTAGGTCCCTGATTTCACCTAACCCCAAAACCCACGACCACATCCCCTACCAGGCTGAGCTGCGGGAAACCAAGCCGCACATGGGGCTAGGGCATGAAATGGGGACAATTTCTTTAACGATAGGGTATACTGTCGTAAGGCAGTAAACCTTTTTCGTTACATATACAGAAACAAATTCATTTAAAAATAGATTAAATCAAATAATTTAAATATCAAGGAATTATCATATATAGTAAATTTTGTTGGTTGTGGTGCTTCAGTAATAATATTGATTTAAAATAAATTATAAGTAATTTAAAACTTAAAATCAAGTATTTCATAATGATATAAAACAATAAAAAATAAAACCTTTTATTTATTCAGCTGCTTTGCCAAAAATGTTAATTTTGCCGCTTTATCTATCCCTAGGTTATTTCTTAATTTTGAATGAACTAGCCCAAAGGTCGAAAAAACACGTTCGACTCCAGCTGATGAAGCCGTAGCTGTTGTTAATTGTTGGATTTTATATTCGTCTAACGTCGCTATCAATCCTTTGTGCAAAGCAAACATCGATTTCCACCATTCAAAGGACGTCATATTTGCTATGACTTCTTCTTGCATAACTGGTGCCGCAAATGGAGGAATGTTTGCTTGAAACTTCAGGTACACTGTCATGAAACTGAGCGAGAAATTATCTTCCATATATTCCATAGCCATTGATTTTTCAGCTTCTGTTTATTTAATATTTCGAAATTGCATTAACGGTGTAAGTGACAAAAGCTGCAAAATGAGAAGTTTGCATTGCAAATAAATAGCGATCATTAAATAATTTCATTTGTGATAGATCAAGTTCGTTTTTCAATATGGCTTCTAACTCTTTCCATATTTCGACAGAATCCGCAATTTTACAAGTATTTTTTTGCATTCATTTTGTCCAGAGCAATTGAAATCGGCTTTAAAATTTTAACTAAATCCTCACAACTTCTTTTTATACCCATATTCAGCACTTTCGACGAAATATAGTTATTTATATATTGTCTTTGCTCTTCACAAACTTTTACTTTTAATATTGGCCAGTTCTTTAAATATGATTCAAGAGTGTCACAATATGAGTTCCAGCGAACTTCTTGCGGAACGATCAATGCACTTCCATTAGCAGCTGTAAACCAAGCTTTCGGTTGATGATGGTTCCGGAAATATTTAATAATCTGCACTACATGCTGCGTTATTTCTTCACTTCTTTTCCCCAAATCACGTACGAGTAAATTTAATATATGGGCCGAACACCCATAAGTGATTAACTTTTCATTTATGTCTCCGATATTAATTCTCATACCAGCCATGTTAGGGGCATTGTCGGTTACAATACTTGATACCTTACATAAATACTTTGCTTTAGTATTTTTTATAATATCATCCGTTAAATTTCGTAAATATTGAATATCATGTTTCTGCCCAGAACTGTATTGTTTCAACTAAAATTACTTCTCCGTCTTCTTTTATTACACACGCACACAATTACGGTTGGTTTTTAACATTCGACCATCCATCAAGAGTAAGACAAACTATTTGATCTTTTAAACATTCGACAGAATTCATTTGCTCTTCTTCATACACTAAATCTAATAATTTTCCAGATAAATGTCTCTCAGAAGGAGGGTTATATCCAGGTCAGACCATGTTGCAAAATTTAATAAATTCCTTATTATTAACTTTTCTGAAAGCAACATTTTCCGCATAAAAAAATCTAGCTAGCTGCTTATCAAACTTATTATTGTCATTTTTACTAGGTTTTACCACGTATTTATCAATTAAAGTTGAAGCTGTATGCTGTTTCTGAAATGATTTACGGTTCAATTTATACGTTGCCGTAGAAGTAGTTGTACGTGAAAAAGAAGTTAAATCATCCCCCGTTTCTATGAAGTCATCGACAATTTTAACATCATCATTAGATTTTGATAAACAAATTTGATTGTGCTTAATCATACGAGCAAGCAAACCTTGTAATTTATGTTGACATTTCTTACACTTAACACGTACTCCCGTTTTATTTGGAACTTTCGGCAATTCTTCATAATATGACCAGACTACGTTCTTTTTCCGACCAGCATGCGACATTTTTTCAGAGTGGCTATTGCAAAAAAACATAAAAATATTAAAAATAAATGTTATATATTGTTCCATTGGTTATATGTTAAACATTAAAAAACCATACCTTCATTTAAAACAAACTTTAACACTTTATTATTATTTTCCTTCAACTTTCTTTAGCTTTTTAAAACGTGAAAAATAAAAAATAAAATAATTGACGATTAGAAAGATAGTATTTTACTAACTATGTGATTCACCAAATAATATGGAATTACGTTTTTATTGTTATCGTATTTTTTAGTTTTTTAGGATTACCATATTTGCGAAATTAAGTTTTTTCGTTAAGTTTTAGAGTGCGTTCGTTTATTTTTGAGAATTTTTATATTTTTTACCAACATGATTTAAATCAATGATTTTTAGCAAAAAAATCAATTGATTTTAATCTGATTTTAATCAACGATTTAAATCAAATGATTTAAATCAAACATGCCGTGATTTGGCGGGATAATGATTAGTTAACAATGTTTCTTTTAATATGCTAAAATTTTTATTGTGAAATTTGAGATCTGAAAGTTTTAAAATTTTTTGAGTCAAAATGTTTACTGTATTAATTTTATAGGAAGTAGGAAGCCAAGAATGAAAATTTAAGTATGTATCTACCAGACCAACTATCTTTGTGATACCAATCAAAAGAAATTTTGCCATCAGGCTCATGGATCAAAAGTAAATCTAAAAATGGAATTTTGTTGTCAACTTCCTTTTTCAAAGTAAATTTTATTCGATTAAAAATTTTGTTAAAACTGTTCAAAAATATATCAATTTTGTTTTCAGGAATGGCCGTTATAATATCATCCAACATATCGATAGTAAAATAATGGCTGAAAATCTAAAGAATTTAATGCTAAATATTCCAAATTTTCCATTAATAAATTTGCTAATATAGGGCTTATGGGAGAACCCATTGGAGAACCAAAAATTTGTTTATAATTTTTATTGTCAAAAAAAAAAATTCCGAATTATCTAAAACAATACTTAAACCTTCAAGAAATTGGACTTTCGTCAATTTTGATTTTTCGTTCTTTTTAATGTCTCTCCAATTTTTCTTGATAATTTCCGAAACTATATGACTATCTACATTAGTAAATAACGAAATCACGTCTAAAGAAATTAACAAAAAATTTGGGGGTATAATGAAATTTCGAATTTTTTGTTTAAAATCTTCGGAATTTAGAACAAAAGAGTTAGTTTTTCCTACACTAAATTAAAGAATGTTACCTAAAAATGCCGATAAACGATATCTATTGAGCTCACAATAGGTCTGTAGGGTATATTTGTTTTATGGATTTTAGGTAAACCATATAATTTAGGAACTACTGGAATATAACTAGTTAATTTTTTCTTTGTAAATTCATCAATGTTGGCAGATTTTTGCCAATTTTTTACTAAAGTGTTTATCGTAGTTTGAATTGGAGTAGAATTATTTTTTATCAATTGTCTATAAGTTGTGTCGTCATTTAATAGGCTATTCATTTTTTCAATATAACCATTACGTGTGGTTAATACGGTTATATTGCCTTTGTCTGCTCGTGTCACCATAATATTTGGATTGTTTTTAAAAAACGTTTTTGCTTGTTTAAGGCAAGATAAAATACGTTTTTCAACTGGTGAAAGCCTCTGCAACGATGAACTATTTTTAAAATTAGTCAAAACATTAACAAATTGATTACGAATTTGGGTACGACTATTTTCCGGAAAACTAAAAATAAGTATTTTATATACTTGTTTGTAAAATTTACTTTAAAATTTACTTTGTATTTGCTATGTGAAAAAAATGTATTTACTGTATAGGCTTTTTATATTTGTTTTTTAAAAAATTTATATACAAATATTCATTAGCTTTGAAAATGATGTCGATGAGACATCGAAAGCTCAGTCCTTAAATTGTTTTATTTTATTTAAAATAAAAACGAGCTCTAAACCATTACCAACTTTATTATAGTTATAATTGGCTCAATAAATAATTTTTAATTACAAAACAAAACTTTATTTATGTACTTATTATTTATCGAATTATAATAAAAAAAAAAATCTTATTCCTCCTTACAAGTTCTATTTTAAAGAAATGGAGCAATAATTATTGAAACTTTTACCTATGTTTTAAATAGGTGACAAAAGACGACAAACCCACTATATTTATCACTTAATGCTATACATTATCTAAGATCTAAAATTTAACTTACATAAAATTAGAACTAAAATACAATAAAAAAAAACTTACACTAAGATGGATACGATGGTGCTGTCATGATGATGATGGACTCTCGGGTTGGCATTTCCTTCTGGGTTTATCTCATGATTTTATTTGATTATTCGGGTAGGGTGAGATATATGTATGTACATACTCGTATTTGATAATCGTACAAAATACCGTTATTAAAACACTGTATATCGTACAAAACATACTGTCTTCCTTTCTGGTTATTTTTTTTTTTTTTAAACTTATTACATTTTTTTTCACACGTGGTTTTCACTCCACAAAGGTTTTATTTTTTACTTTCCATTCTCTTATGTTTGTTTAATTTTTCTTTTTTTTTCGAGCTCCTTTCACGTCAAATGTCCAACTTATAATCATCCGTTTTTTTCTTTCTCTTTTTCATCCATCAATCCTTTTATGGTTTCTTACAACCCCTTTTTTTTTTTAATCCACCAACTGCGATCAACCGATCATACTCCCACCTACTCAATCCATCATCATCCCTACTATCCATCTTATATACTACCTTATATATGTTATGTACTTATATTTATCTTATGTATATAATGCCTATATCTATAAATAGCCTATGCATATTTAACTAATTAGGAATTTTTGTGTTTGGTAGTTTTTTCTATTTTTTTCTGTTTTATGTTTCATATTATGGTTTATTGCTATTGGGGATTTTTTTTTTGTTTTTTAATCGTTTTATGATATCGTATTATTTTGGCATATGGTTCTTACAGAAACGGCTTTTGCTAATCAAAATGCTCGTTTCATCAGTCAATCCATAACATCGCAGCAGAATAAATAGCATTCTACACTAACATTAACACTTTAAACTCTCGCAATATACAACAACAAAAGTAAATATCCAAAGAGAAGAAAATGAACCGGACGCGCTTGAATATCGAGATTAGATTTGATGAGCACAACATCGACATAATCGGAATAATTAAATCATCAAGGCGTATAGATGGCTCCTAAAATAGTACCACTAAACAGGCCCTAGACCTGTTATCAATGAAGCAGGGCCTCTAGAGAGGTCCCTATTCGGAGGATTGTTGACGATAATCAAAATCTTCAAAGTGAAGATCTGTCTGATGCCAGGAATGGTTCGTCGACACGTTTTTTAACTTACTCGTTGTTTTTACCAACTGCTCAGTCTAGGGTGGGTCTAACTATTAACGAACTGTTCACTGCTTTCGAAACCGCTTGCAAAAAAAATGAGAAAGAGTAAAGAATACTTGGAACAAATGTAACATAAACACAAGCGATGTAAATTACCTAAAATTTATTCTCTTGGTGAGATGTGTCATGATATGGTATCATATAATAGAGACTTACATGCCAACCATAATGGTGATCCTAGGTATGTATAGCACATTCCTGGAATATACGCGATACAGTATTAAAATTCTGCACTTTATACTATATGTCAAAATTATTCGGACCCAGGCCCTGTCTGCATCCTCGACATAAATGGTTTATGGGGATAGGATGTTAGTCACAGAAATAACCAGGGCGATAACCGCATCAAAGTTATTGTCTAACTACATTGATAGGTTAGTTAATTTTAAGTTAGTTATTCTAAAAATATCACACCTTGGAGGAAAATGTTTTAGTTTGTTAGTTTGTGTTAATTAGGATAAGGTATAGGATGTTCTAAATTTCATCATATGTATCTATCGTCATCATGCATATTATGATTGATGCTGTTTGTTGTAACCTTTTTAAAATCTAACCAACACCATTTAACGCGAGGGATGTTTGTTCGTAAGGACCCGACAGCATATATTTTTACATATGATGACCTAAAAATTTTACAGTCCATAAGGTCAGATTTTAATTATATTTTAGTACAATATCGTAAACGTTTTATTTAACTAGCTACCTTAAAAATTCATTCACTTTTTCAATTTAGAACGAAACTGTCTCGAACTAAGTAATAAACATTTGCTCATTCTTAATCAAAGAAATAAAAATATTAATAATAATAATATTATTATTATACATAAATCCAGTTGGAAATGGTAACGCTAACAAAATTCGGTTACAAGAAGTGTTTTGATGGTTCGTTAATTTGAGTTGAAGATTTAAAAAAAAAAATATTAAAAATCATAAAAATATGAATAAACTGATGAATGATCCTAATACAAAATACCTCATGGTTCCGAACGTTGAAAACAAATTTTTTATGAATACACATTTCTGTATCCGTAGCCACACTGAGAAAAATTTTGGTTTGTAAAATTAAAAAACGAAGTTTTTAATTTCTCAAAGTTATACATTTTTTTGAATTTCAAAAGTATTTTTTTGAAATTAAATGAAATTTTCGCAAACTAATAAAAAGCTTTTTTATTTTAAAAACATATTTTGTAAAATGATTTATAAAATACTTTTTAACTTTTAAAAAGTTTATTTATTTAGAGATAATAATTTATTTCAAAAGAAGTGTTTTAGCATTTAAAAATAATTTTTTTGATAATAATGAACACTTATGAAAATGTTTATATTTATTGTTTTGCCAGAAATCCCGTTGTATTATTTTTCAATTCGTCTATATTTTATTTTTTATTTTAAGGTTTTTTCGGCTATTTATATAATTCGCCAAATCGATATGTTCTTGTGTTATACTAAAGGTATGAAGGTTTTTTTTTGCAGCTTGGTCTTTGCAACCTAATGAGTACTGACTGAGTAGAACAACTTTTTATCAGTGCGAAACGAAACCAAACTGCCAAAAGAGAATTTGAGGTGGTTCTCATTATATTTTTTTAAGGGTTGTGTGTATTTTTACACAATGGCCCTGGGGGTTAAAATTGCGGAGGGGGAGTTAATTATCTACTTTTCGTGGTAGATATGTTATGAGTAGATGACCCTTTGGTTTTGCTGACTGAACAGTCGCAAACATTGATTACTCTGATTTAAAAATATTGTGACATTTGTTAAAAAATAATTATTTAAAAATTAAAATAAATCTTTTAAAACTAACCAATAGTGTTTTTAATCTTAAAAAACAATCTCTTAAAATTTAAGAAAACTATTCGATATAAGTAAGGAAAGTATTTTTGAAAATAAAAACAATTTTTTTATTTTTATAAACAAATTAATATTTTTTTCATTTTATATGTATATTTTTTTTATTTTTACTGGTTTTTTTTTCTCAGTGCATACGTATTTGTCGAGATATGCGGATCTCTCTGCCGAACGAAACCCTCCCATCGTCGAAAAATAGGATACATACGCATACATTCCACACAACTGCAAGTGCACCCATACACAAATCAACATTTAAAAGATCATGCACACGTCACGTCACCTAATCACACACCATGTAGTGTACTATATCAACAATACACTGCACCACACATTTATTATTATAGTTATTAATTAATTTATTACCCACACACAAAACACTCAATTCAAATTAAGGAGCAACACAAAACACGGTTACTCCTTAGAAATGAACTCTCACTCAACACAGTATGTCATTCCCCGACAAGGACAACAAAAACAATTAAAAGAAAATTTTAAACAAAACATTAAATACAATGGAAAAAGAAGGCCTTAATTAGAAGAGCTCCACCACCACACAGGCCAACGGCCACACCCACTATTATTGTTTAAGCAAGGTTTGATTCACCTTCTACCACTATCACACTTTACGGATGGGCAAGAATGCACCCCGAACTTTAACGATTACAATAGCTTCACAAGTTTTTCACTACGGTCAATTTTGGTAATCCCTTATATCAATTTTCACTACACTTCACTTATATAACGTTAATATTTTGGTTGTCTAAAGCATCACCACCATAATGTTCTTTTCACTAATTGTTCGATAGCGTATATACAGTCGAGAGGCACCCGGGTCCCACCGCGAAACTGGCCAATGGCCACCCGTATTATTATTATTTAATCATTTCTGAAATTTATTTTGTCACTTAATGTTAATTATGGGCAAGGATGCCCCACGCATTTAAAAGACTACATGTACATACAAAACTTTCTTAGCATCGTGCTGTTTGTTTGTATACATCCAGTGTATGTTGCATTTTAATAAATTTGAGTTTATCCAATGGCACTAAAATTAATTCTGAAATTGCTTTAATCACAGCCTCATAGTAGTTAAAAAAAGTAGCAGTTAAAGTAGTCATAGTAGTTTAAAAAAACTACTTTTTTCGAAATAATCTTTGAACGGAATCGATATTTTTAAAACAAAAAATATCATTTATTTGAAAACACATTTAGTTGCATGTTTCTACTATGCAAAATCATCGCCGTCGTTGTTCCTGTGTTACGCTAAAAGTAGTTTTTTCTTTAATGCAGAAATACAATTTGTTTAAAACTAATTTCAAGTATTTACATACGTGTTAATTTTAATGCAAACATATTGCAGAACCGCAATATAAAAATTTAATATCGCCTATTATAGCGCCATCGATCATGAATCGAATAAAATGTTACAGGAAATACTACGTACTTTTAGCCGTAGAATCCGAATCTGCAATAAAAAATAGAGGTTCCTATCTTAGTTTCCAAGTTGTCCCACTAATATATTTCCCTCCAGTGGCCCTATTCTGTCTTTCCCTGGGAATAGGGAATTGGGAAAAATATTTTCGTAGCATTTTTGTCTAAATTGTATATTTCTGGCCTACCGAAGGAATAAGTTTAGTGCAAAAGTTTTCAAAACAAAGTGAATTGGGAAACTTTTGTTCCACAAAATTTTTATTGGGAAAAATATTTTCCCATTTCACTTTGTTTCAAAAATATTAATACCAAACATGTTTCCTCAGTAGGCTAGAAAAATACAATTTAGACAAAAATGCTATGAAAATATTTGTCTCAATTCCCTATGCCCAGGGAAAGAAAGAATAGGGCCACAGAATGATTTAGTTTTGATATTGATCATTTTTATCGTAGAGGGCTTATTTTCCGAAATATTTGAAAGTTTCAGCTTAAAAAACTCACCCGGTATACTAACTAACTCAATCCTCATGATTTTGTATATCGTTCTAAGCCCCATCCTGGAAATACAGTGGTGTTGCTTCTTTTTTCTATGTCTTGGCTACTAGGAATATATTTTCATCAAGGTCTGATTTGGTTCATTAATCCGTTCATGGTTCTGAATTGTAATCCCTTTTTGATAAACGTAACGGTTGACTTGTTAATTGCGTTCTTTGTCATCTCCTGGGTTTTGTGGTGACAATTTGAACGTATTACCTTGATCACGATCAGTCAGTGTTTGTGGATCACCAGTATTGAGGCGAGTGCGCTTGTTCCCAATGAAACTGTTGCATGCGTCGACCACTTTCTTTCTTCCATCGTGGTATTTCTGTATATGTTGGATCTAGTGTTGGTATATTATAGATTCGAGATATCTTGTTGTTTTTCTTTCGTCTTCATCCTTTTTGTAGTTGTTCTTAAGCTGGAACAACTTTTCAGCTATTTGTTGTTGTTGATAGGAGGAGATCTTGCATCGTCGGCTAATTTGTTTTTGTTATTTTCGGCTCGAGTTACTGTATGCCAGTTGTTGTGTTGGCTTGAGTTTTTATATTTTCCGCCGGTTGTTGTGGCCGCTCAAAACACCAATGATGGGTTTTCGGCAAGCAGGTATATTTGATAGTTATGTCTAACTGTTTAATGTGCTTTTTGTTAGATTATCACGAATAGGGTCTAATAATAAGAGAGCACGTTATTATATTTTGGTGGCAAATTTTATTGTACCTTAAATATTACATTTTATTCTTTTTTTTATATAGTTTTAACTGCTTTCTAAATATTTAAAGTTTTGGAGAAAAAATAAAAAATAATTAAAAGTGCCTCAACATAGCACTTATTTTATGTATGTAATGTGGAATATTGAGGTGTCAAAAACAATTTATATGGTTTGGAGAACTGATATGGACCGGCATTATTGCGAAATTAATTTAGAATCCCTCAGATTATGTCGCTTTTGTAGTACATGATATACCTTTCAAAACATATGCCAAAAACATAAAAGCTCTTATGGAAGCTGCCATTTCCGAGTTATTTCGGCCAATAAATTGAATCTCCCAATTTATGTAAATGGCCAAGGTATGAAGTTTGGTCCCGATCAAATAATCCGCCTGGATTGTATAGATATGCCGAATTTTTTTTTATTAAACTATCACTCGTTATTTCTGGTAAAAGTTAACACTAAACCTACCGACATTTCATGAATACCTAATCCTACCATGAGCGGTCAAATGACCGCTTTAAAAAACATGTATTTTAGTAAACTAGACTAGATATAATACAATTTGTTTTCGGAAATTAAACAATAAAAAAAGTTGTAAACATGGTAAAATAGGTTGTTTGTATATTTTAGGAAAAGATAATTAGCCACATGATGATAAAGTAACGTTGTATGCGAGAAATTTTAAACGAAATTTTTAAAACAGTCATTTGACCGCGCATGGTAGGTTTAGTGTTAAAAAATTGACCAGAACAGTTTACAATAATTTAACTTGCAACATTTTTGGTTTCAATCGTTTTTTCGTAAATGCTGTTGATTTTCAAAATATTTGCAAAGTACGAAAAATTTCTTATGGAAGCGGCCACTGCCGGTTGGCCAGTTTTGTCCAAAAATCTCTGAAATCTCCCAATTTATAAAAAAAAATATATTTTGAAGTTTCATCCCGATCAGCTATAGGGCCGATTTTTTTTATTGAAAAAAAGTTTTCGAAATTAGTCATTTCCGCTTAAATTTTGGAAACTGATCTGGGTCGATTTTATTTCAAAATTAATTTAGAATCTTTCATGCGCATGAAATACTTCCTAACTCTATCTTAAGTAAAAAAAAAAAATTAGGAATTATTTAGGAAAAATTTCATGCTCCTATACACGCGCATGAAATAATTCCTAAAAAAAATCCTAAGTAAAAATTGAGTATTTGTGTTAGTGATTAAACAATAAAATAGAAAACATTTAGGCGCAACTAAATTAAAAATGTAAAAATATTAAAAAATTTGTTAATATGTAATATCAATCAAAAATCAAATAACCTGATTTAAATAATATTTTAAAATTAATAATATTACACTTTAAATTTACAATTAAGATAAGGCTAAACATTTTTTTCGAATTCATTGAAATACTAATCGAGATTTTGCGAGGTGATCATCGATCTCACTATGTTTTTATGTTAGATCTATCAAATACCCATATCCGTGACGGTTTTCAGAATTTTCTCATTGTTGTGGAATGGCCAAACATGGCCCAGAAGCATATCATTACTGTTTAAAGAGATTTTACGACTTCATCAGAATACTAGCCATGACAATTTTCAGAATTTTGTCATTGTTGTGGAATGGCCGAACATGGCCCAGAAGCATATCATGTTTACAGTGCTTAAGAAAAATTCACGAGAAATGCAACGAAGCACGAATTATCTCACAAATTGAAAAATTGTGCAAGTTTTGTCAATAACAATGCAAGAAGTTATATTAAATGGATTGAAAAACAAAAAAAATTGAAAAATTAAAGAAAAAAAATAAAAAAGTAAAAAATAAAAAAAAATTTAAAAAAAATAAAAAAATGTAAAAATAAGAAAAAAAAACAACCCTCTAAGATTACAGTCTTGACGTGGCAGAGCGGCTTAATATTCAGCAAAGGATCATCAAACTTCCAGAGCTAATAAAATAATGTAATCAACTAAACCCCCTTTTTGGGAGCAAAGTCCTAGAATCGTACCTTCTCGCAGTTCTAATTGGGTAACTCTTAATTAATCGGGCGATGTAATTGAAGCGAGGCAAAGAAATTCTCTGTGCAGTGAAGGATCCTACATGACACGGAGAGTACTGGTACCATAAAACCACAGCAGCGTATATTCTTCAGGTTAGCGGCACTTGAAACGATTATCTGTTTTATGGTAAGCGGCTCGCTATATATAAATGTGTTTAAGGTGCGACTGGTTGCCTTAAAATAGCTTCGAACTCAATAGCAACAAAATAAAATTATTATCAACCCCAAGTAGCATCGCTAGAGCAAATCTCGGAGCAAATTAATACATCTTTGACAAAGTGAAAGACTTTAAATTTCTCAGGCCAAATACGATTTTAACAGAAATCGTCTCAAAATCAAGAAAATTAGAGTGAATCACAAATTTCAAATTCATATAAAACTGAACACAACAATCACAGGGCACAATATGTAAGTGATCAAAACACACACAAACTCTTTAAACAGTGACGTTATGCTTCTGGGCCATGTTTGGCCATTCCACAACAATGACAAAATTCTGAAAATCGCCATGGATATGGGCATTTGATAGATCTAACATAAAAACATAGTGTAATCGATGATCACCTCGCAAAATCTCAATTAGTATTCTAATGAAATCCAAAAAAAATGTTAGCCTTATTTTAATTTTAAGTTTATCACGTATATTACATTTGTGTAATAATATTAATTTTAAAATATTATTTAAATCATGTTATTTGATTTTTGATTGATATTACATATTAAAAATATTTTAATGTTTTCACATTTTAAATTTAGTTGCGCCTAAATGTTTCCTTTTTTATTGTATAATCACTAATACAAATACACAATTTATACTTAGGATTTTTTTAGGAAATATTTCACTCCGGTAATCTTTCTTAGTCAAATAAATCAGTAAATGATATAATTTTCAAAATATTCGCAAAAATCGAAAAGCTTCTATGGAAGCTGATACTATACTGGTGGGCCGATTTTGGCCAAAAATCACTGAGATCTCCCAATTTATATATGAAGTTTCAACCCGATAGCCATTCCGTTTGGGCTGTAAAGAACCTACAACATTTAGGCTGCAACAACACCACACAGCTCGCTCAGAAAACGCTACGTTATGATTTTACCCACACCAAATTTACACAACACTAATTTTCTTTGGATAAATGTCGAATTAGAAGATAAACACGAGAAAGCACGAAATTCTGAGACATTTCCTAATACGTTTGTACAGTTTATACATTTAAGAAAATGGGTATTTGCTCACAACTGCAACTTGCTTAATTTAAATAACTATTTTCAGAAGTTACATATAGGTAACAAAAAAAGCTACGTAAATCAAACTATAAACAATTAAAATTTTTTGTTTAGGTAAACGACAAAAAAACCACAAATCTGTAAAATAATTTCAATGAGTTTGGCCTACATACATATGCAACAAACTTTTATGATGTAATTTTCAATTTTTACCATGAGTGGAAAACTTTTTATTTTCTTGTTCTTTGAACAGAAATTTTGTTGCTCTGCATACGTGCAGAATAAACACACATCAATTTTAAAAATTCTTAATTGCATTTTATTTATATATTTGATATTACGTAAATGATTTTACAAGTTTAATTTCAAAAATATAAAAAACTTGAGGTTGTTGATATTTTTTTTAATTAAATTGAACCAAAGTCGTTACGAAATTTTTTTAATTTCCACATTGTCAATATAATTTGTACAGTAAAAAAAAAATTATTCAAGGTTTTATAATTAACTTGGAGTAAAATAATTTTTTCTAATAAACTATCTTCTAATCAACTTTATTTATGTAAATGCTTCACTTTAGCCATGTACAATGCAACAATATTCAACAGAACGATCTGCTATGCAACGGGTTCGAATCCCGAAAGGGGCAGGATGCAAAAGGAAATTTTAATCAGCAGATTACGAGCTGTGACTACCTATCAGTACTATGAGCTGGCTTGGAGCTATGCAATGCGCGGATGATAACTTAAATCGGTCCTATAGCCGTTCGTCTTTGATTTGGCAAATGGCACGGGTTAAAAAAACGATCCGAAGACTGAGAGTCTGTTGTTTTGCTCCTAAAATTATTTTAACAATTTCTCTTTGCATAAATTATCTTGATTTAATCGATAAACTGATGGTAAATGAACCATATTCTGTTTACAACAAAACGAACCGAAAATGATGAATGGTAAATGAAACACAAAAGCATTTAGTTGTGAAAAGAAGGAAAATTGATAACAATATAATCCATGGGAAAACATGAAAAATAAAATTTTCAATCTTGCGAGCAAATCAATTACGAACGGAAATTATATTTATCTGTCGATAATTTAATTATCTTTGATTTTATGATAAAACGCACAAAAAACAAGTGAAATCTAAAATCCTCTCAATTCAACGGGAAAACGCGTATAATAAAAATTGTTTGAAATAAAATTGTATGATTCAAAATAGGGGTCGAGTCCTTGGAGGGAAATTATCCTGATTATTTTTCAATATTTCGTTGTGTGATTTTTACGATGAAGCTTTTTTGTTAGGATTTTAATACTGTTATTTTAATGATGGGCTGAAGGTTTTTAGGTCGCCTTGGTATTTCGGGTATACGCTTGTTATTTTATACAAGTTTTTATGGTTCAATGTATGCATAGGTATTTTAATCGATGCTAATCAATTCAATTAAAATTCTATGTGCTTTGAAATTTTAATCAAGTTAGATTTAGTCGACACACGGTCAATTAATTTTTAATAGAATTAGCATTATATAGAAAATAATTCTTTCAACCGTAATGGACGCATTCTGATTTCATGTCGAGATGCCCTAATTATGTCGAATCGAAATTATATTGCACCTAATTAAATTTATATCCGTTATGATTACAATTTTTGATAATAGTTACATATTTAAACACATTATCACTACGTATAATAATTAAATAGCGAAATAAATTGATAATTCCTAATGATTGTATGCTTAATTTAATAAATTATCATAAATGTAATTTCCCCTGTTTTATAACTATGCATATATCGCATAAAATATATTTGTATGATAATTAAATTCAATTTTATGTATTAACAACAAATTTAATTAAAATAAAAAAAAATTGGTTGTTATCTGATAAACCGTACAAGAGTATGTACATGGCTTCTATATACCCATATGGGATAATAATACATGAATGTTTTTGTTTTTTATTTACAAAAGAGCATAAAATT
Organism: Nephrotoma appendiculata; assembly: GCA_947310385.1. Lineage (NCBI taxonomy): Eukaryota > Metazoa > Arthropoda > Insecta > Diptera > Tipulidae > Nephrotoma > Nephrotoma appendiculata. The sequence continues at coordinate 31,357,522 of OX371224.1, read as the reverse complement.
TACCACGACATCATCATAATAAATTTATGAATATAATATTTACATAATATGTTAACCCTGGACTGTATAATGTATTTTTAACTATATATAGTGACTGATCCGTTTTAACCATTTCACAATCGTAATGAATTGCAAATATATGCACAGTGGTACTTCCCAATTAAAATTTGTTAGTGTTGTCAAATTTATACATAACTTTTGCAACCACCACGAAAACATCGCATCAAATTCCAGCTAATGAACGCAAAACATTGGGAAGAGTGTATCAAATGCCAGAATCAAAAAAGCTCGTGATCGCTGCTATAAATTATTCATATCGTATATGTTTTTGATATAAAGCTTTTATTTTATTACCTCTAAAATATACTTGGTGCTTGTAAACGCGAAGATGTTTTAGTACATTTTGATTCAATTTGAGAACGATAGCTTAAACATACAAGTACGTACCGTACATACATTTTATGTGTTTAGTAAATATTTTGATTCTGAAAACGTGGAAGCTTTTAACCTTACCGGTATTGATTCATGTTGGGAATTTTTGAAATTACGTGTATTTTAGATCCAAAATATATGACGAGAGTATATAAAAATTTATTTATTTTTTTATTACAAAGCTTATGTGAAAATGAAATAAATTTAATTTATGGTACTCAGAAAAAAAAATGTTAATTTGAAATGTTTTCTAAAAGCGAACATGCCTTGGTTCTCAAAAGCATAAATTTATTCATTAAAATATATCAAAGTTAAAAGTGATGGTGTAATGTCAACAGCATAATACAATTTTAATTATTTAGATAAAGAACCTTACAATATACTACATGAATGCTTTAGGCAGTTAAAATTGCGTAGGTCTGTTGAATATGTCTGTCAAAGCAATTTCAAGATTTTCGGTACAATTTCTAATTATACATATACGAGTATAGAATCATGTGTGTTAGGATTATAAAAGAAATCTACAGCAAATTTTAGTTCTCAGAACTGAATTGGGGTCTGGAGAGACTACCTTTTCAAGGATAAATGTTGGTCCACAAAGGATTAAAACCTGATTAAATTTTAATTTGTTGTCTGCTTCATTATTGCTAAAATATAAAAATAAAATAAAATTATTCTAGGTACCTTAAGTACCTTAAAAGATAAAGTGCATGACCTAATAGTACGACTTAAAAGGGTTCAAAAGCCAAATACGGTCCTGCAAGAGGTGCGCAGGCGGTGGTTATGAAACCTGGAGCTCGTTCAACGATTTATTCATGAAGCTCATTCATATAAACAATGAAATTTATGATACAGTCAAAAATGACATATTTAAAGTCACACGTCTCGAAAAGCGCGACTCAACTCATGAGACATCAAAAGTCAGAAAGACATCAAAAATATAACAAGCAATGTTATGATCGATGTAATGATCAATGTTATGATCGGCAACCGGGCGAGTTCGGTTTCTGGAAAAAAGCGTCGATCGTATACTAAAAGTTTACGATCATCTAAAAGGCACTCCAAAATATTATGGAATATAAGGAACAAGGTTACGGGCCAAGCGGACACCGCTTTGGAGTCCTATAACACATCACTAAATTGGGGAAAAAAGGGAAATGTCTGACATTACACTATGTAGACAAAAGCGATTTGGGTACACTCGAGTACAAAATGACAACGCTATAGCGCAACAACATCAATCAGTCGCGGAATATTATCAACAGGTGTACCAACATCTGTCACTTATTCTTAGCGAGCTATCGTCAATGGAGATGAGCCAGGAATCCATGAATGTCATGACGGAATCGTATTGAGATAAAGCACTCAATACATTTGCCAGAAGACTCAAAGGCGATTTACCTCGACTGCTTAGCATGAAAGGTCAAACGGTTCTTCCAGAGGTGTTACATTTACGTTTCAAATTAGACAACATCCAATACCAGAAATAAATTCAAGAAATCGACAACCTTCACTACCACTACAAATTCCACCTAAAGGTATCCAACACAGCAGCGTAATCTTCCAATCCCGCCAATGCGCAATTTTTATCCGGAATTACTACACGGCCCCAAATACCACAAACTTTTCATAGATCATTCCCAAACCGATATCAAAATTACTCAGCGTCATATCCATTCCAGCAAACAAATAGGAACTTTAGCAATAACCCGCTACCCAAACCAGTATCAATGAACTTACAATCCATTCCTTCAAAACAAATCAATTATCAAAATAGACCACAAGAATTTCAAAATAGACCTCAGAACCTTCCAATCCCGAAGAAAAGACCTATCCAATCTGGACAGGCCCACCAACCTGCCAAATTCCAAAGAATTCAAGACTGTGAACTTCAGGATGAGAAATCGGACGTAACATATTACCAGGACCAAATGAATGCGATGCACGATATGACCAATCATTTCTAGAGTATACTGGTACTCAAGAAAATCCGTGTTCCATTGTAGTGAAGAACAGAATCAAGACGGACTCATAGACGACATTAATTTTTTAAGGAGCTCTTCGCTTCCTTATCTAGAGCATAGGGCGAAGAGCGGAAAGATATTTAAGTTCTTAATCGATACAGGGTCCAATACAAATTATATTAAAGCAGCATATGTACGGAATCCTCTAGATAACGAAAGAGCATTCATTGCGAATTCGGTAGCTGGCGGTATCAGGATTACCCATCATGCATGGATAGATCTTTTAAAAATTAAAATTCTTCATTCTGCCAAATTAAAATCGTTTAAAGGTATAACAGATGACAACCTAAAACAACTACGAGCGACAATTCACACATAAAGGATTCATGACGATATATCCGAACATCAAAATTCTGTTAAAACAACACTAATTCGGTCAGCAATAGAAACATTCGAGATTCCCATCTTAATCAAGAACAAAAAAGAAAGCTTAATAGTCTAATTGGCAACTGTCCCCGTCTCTTTGCTGATCCTGAAGAAAAACTAACCTGCACAACTAGTGTCGTAGGAGAAATTCGTACTATCAATTAGGAGCCGGTCTATTCCCGACCATACCCTTACCCCATTGGTTTGAAAAACGAGGTCAAAAAACAAGTTAATCAATTATTAGATGACTGCGTGATCACCAAATCAAATCGCCATATAACTCCCGGTTATGGATTGTATCGAAAAAAGAAGACGCTTCGGGATAAAAAAAGTACTGAATATACAAATATACACATATCCTATACCAGAAATCAACGACATTCTGTCAAATCTGGGGGAAAACACCCACTTCACAATAGAAGACATAAAAAGTGGATTTCACCAAATACCTACCAGCTAACTTTCTTGTACCCAGAAATGTAAAAGAACTAAGATCATTTCTTGGCATGGCAGGATTTTATCGCAGATTCATTCGCAACTACGCGAAATAAGCGAAGCCCTGACTTCGCTTTAAAGCGGGGAAGATGGACACGTGTCCAAAGCCCTCTCGAAAACTAAACAGATCAAGCACGTTGAGGTAGAAATAAGTGCCTTCAATAAAATCAAACACTCACTGGTTTCAAACGATGTAATACTCTCGTATTCAAATTTTCGAAAAGATTTCGAACTTACTACCGACGTTTCCAACTTCGCGCTTGGTGCAATACTCTCTCAGGAGGGTCGACCAATAAATTTTCTTTCACGAACCTAAATTAAAGCTGAGGAAAAGTACGCGACTAACGAGAAAGAAATGCTAGCCATAATTTCGGCAATAAGGACTCTAAGAAACTTCCTTTACGGATCGAAAAAAGTGATGATATTGACGGACCATCAACCACTTACATATGCTCTCAGCAACAAAAATAATAATTCCAAAATAAAACGCTGGAAAGCGATATTAGAGGAATGTTATTATGAACTTAAATGCAAACCGGGGAAAACGACCCTGTTGTGTCCCACAGTAGAGAGCCCGATCACGCTTTCAGGAATCAATTGCTACTAAACGTAGGCGAAGAAACCTCGTACTAAATACTTAACCCTTTTCCAAATTATACTAGACACATTATCACTCAACCACGATTCACCAGTACGGACATAACAAATCTCATCAAACGACATCTCAATCCGCATACTATTAACGGACTAAGTACTACTGTAAGCATAATGGGAAAGGTTCTAGAAGTACATATATCCAATCCACTTCACAGGGTATAGAATTCGATTTACACGCAAGATGGTTCAAGACATTACGGACGAAACTCAACAAGAAGATAAAATACTATCTGTCCACAAATCCGCTATACAAATTTGAATAGTCTTGAATGTCTACTATTCGATAAAAGTAGTGGCTATATTGCGAAAACTATAGGATGGAGTGTTAATTATGTGTTTAACCTCAATTGGAAAATATTAGTGTATGATAAAACTTTGAAAACTTTAATACATATTTGTACATTTATTTTCCGTTTGTTTTTAATTCGAAATTATTAATTTAATGTTAGTTTTTGTGGTTTTTCTTATAAATTATTTACATGTTAAATAAGTTGCATACACTGCATAGATAAGTTGCATACGCTGCAGAATATTTGTTGCGTACGCTACACTTTTAATTAACGTTAGAAACTTCACGCCGGTTGTGAAACGCTGTACCACATGGTAGGAAAACAAGTATGACCGCTACCCAAATAGACCTATTCTTCATCCTACCCCTATTCCAAATTATCCTGGTCACACCCTTCATATTGACATATATTCAACGGAAAACAAACTAACTGCGATTGACAAGCTCAGTAAACTAGCCTTCTAGTTTACAACCATTAAGAGATATTCTTTTCTGCTTTACCGTGCCAGAAGTAGTGGTAATTAATAATGAACGATCCCTTAATTCAAATTCAATAACATCCATGTTGGAAGATGGGCTAAACATAAGTATCTTTAGAACTCCCCCCTACAAAATCGAAGTAAATGGTCAAGTGGAGAGGTTTCACGCTACTCTCTCAGAAATAGTGAGATGTTTAAACTTCTTGAAAGAGCCATTTATGAGTATATCCACTAGATCCATTCGACAACGGGGGAAAAACCCATAGAACTTTACTTTGGCAGAGTTTCCAATGCGGATTCCGAACAGTTAGAAGAAATTCAAAATGAAAGTATGATCATGCTAAAAACTAAACAAGCTAATGACTTTAAATTTTATAACAAGAAACGTAGGCCCATAATAGACTACCAACCTGGGCAGGCAATTTACGTAAAACACAATAAAAGGTTAGGATACAAGTTAACTAGCAAATACAAGCCCAAAGTAGTAATGGTAAACCGGAATACCACCATCCTCACAGAATCCGGAAAATTAATTCATAAAAGTAACATTAAATCCTGAAAATCCCTTTCAATTACAGCTTCATCCTGAATGGTACACTCATCGAAATACAAATTCTCGACTACACAAGTTCACAAGTAATATCAATCAGTACGGGAAGAGCAAAAATACAGAAAGGCAACTTTAAACGAATACGCACATAATCGAGTTAGAAAAATATCAAACTTTCATAGACAGTAGGCAATCAATATTAAACCGAAGAATGACTGAAAACCATCCCTTACTACCCTAATTGAAGCATGAACTTGTAGAGTTACGGACGTTAATACAAAGACTTAAAATACATAGAACTAGATGCTCAATCAACGCTATCGGTACTGCTTGGAAATGGATAGGCGGAAATCGAGATCGCGAAGGTTTTGAAGTAATTAAAGACAAAATAAATAATGTATTAGAGAAGAATAATAAACATATTAATAATAATAAACAAGTAATCATAAACCAGATGAACAATGAAAGAATTAATAACATCACAAAAATATCCAATGAGATTATCAATACAATACAAAAAGATAACAAGTTGCATGACGAATTAGCATTTAGCATTCAATATAAATTAAGAACTATAAAAGAAGAAATAGTAAATAGAAAATATGCAATCCATATTGGGCCAAGGCAGGGGTTATTAATTCAGTCATTTTGTCCAACGCTAAAATAAACTTAACAATTAATACAATAGAAACCGATAATTTGCCAAATAGTACGCCAGAAGAAGCATTAGACTTCGCGGACATTAAAATTATTACCAACAACATGTGTTTACTTTACATAATTTATATTCCGATAACTACGCTGGAACTATATGAGAAGTTAACGGTAAAACCTGTCACAAGAAATAATAAAATCACAGAAATTGCATATGAGAATATTATTAAAAGTCACAACCAAATCTATAGCGTTATCAATGAGTGTAAAACAATCAATTCTATGTCAATTTATAAACAAATCAATACGATGGAAATATCAACACGGGAAATGAGACACAATTGCTAAATGGAACCTACCTAATCAAGTTCAACAATATGACGATATCAGTGAACAACAGAATATTTGTTTCCAAAGAAAAATCGACCATACACGCTCTCCCTGCTATACTGCAACCAAAACCTGCCGAAGATGAATTCACAGAAGCGCTATCGTTGCAAATGATGGATGAAATGCACATCAATCACCATGCACATAGGGCTTCTAAAGACCGAAACATTTACACAATAAATTTGGAGTTGAAGACCGCTCTCACTAGTGGCCATCATAATCATAATATTGGCAACCATAAGATTCAAAAGAGATAAGAAATTGAGATCCTAAATACAACAAACATGGAAAGTCTAGCTACAGTTGAAGCACATCATCGAGTCGAGGAGATCAGATGTGCAACAATTGCAGCAGGAAAACCAAAGAAGCAAACATCAGGAACGGCTCCACCTCAAAGACGGAAATTTTACGAAACACAGTTTTTCTGATAGTTCGAATGTGGACATTCGAATTTAAAAGGGGAAGAGTTAACATACTACAGCGAATTGATTCCAACAGGGGTGTCATATTGCACACAAGCGATACGAACAGCAGCACATACAAGAACGTAATCATCAATCCACATAAAGCAACGTAATCATTTTTTTATTGTAAGATACTTTTATGTAACGTAATTTTAAGTTAGTCGTAATCTTGTATTGAAACATAAATATTGTTAATAAAATTAAATAAAACATTTTAAACTAGAAAAAGTAATTTTTTTTTTTATAATAAGCAAGTTTGAATTTTGTTAACTTTTATAATTGCGGATGCCTACTTGAGTATTGTAAAACAAAAGACTAAAGGAGTAGGTTTAGTAGTCTAAATTATAAAATTTTAAATTGAATAAAAAGCTAAGTAGTTTAATTAAAAAAGTTTTATTTAAAGAATAAACCAAAAGGAATCCGTCGACAATAACGCAAGAACCTGATCCAGTTATGGCGTTTGCCTTTTAAGGACCTTTTAGAAGAATTATTTCCGAAAGAAAAACCAGCGGAACAATCTGAACATCGGATAATTTAGAGCGGTTTTCGAGAGCGAAAAGGAAGATATTCGGGAGCAACGAGAAAAATTCAAAAAACAGAAAAGGCATATTGAAAACCAGAAGGGTCGATAGGAGGAGTGTTATATAACACGGAATCTCACGATCAACGTGAAACAGTCGATCAACATACACGAGGCACTGAATCATCAAACAGTAAGGCACATGGCGAGAAACGTGATAATCTACATAGCGAAAATACATTGTTACGACTGTGTTGGTCGCAACCACCAATTTTTGTTTTTTATTCACCTCAAGTGTGTGCTGAACGCACTCTCGACGTTTTGTTTTGTGCCCCATCGGTTGGTGGCGCAGAGGTGAGAAAGAATGGGGGAAAGAGAGAACAATGCGCATCGAGTGTGTGCAAAGTAAAACGTTTTGGAAAAAATGTTTTTCTTATATGTCTCTCTCTTTTATATCAACGAAAATTTGATATAAAGGAGAGACAGAGAAAAGAGATTAATTTCTTCTAGAACGTTTTACGAGTTGTGCGGCGCAAGAACTTTTTTTTGTGTTGGGATTCTAGTTTTGAGTTTTACAAAGTCAAGTTGAGATTTTTTTTTTGATTTCGAGTTTTTGGTTTTAAAAAAAAAAAACTTAAAGTCGAGTCTTTGGTGTGATTTTTCTTATTGAAAAAAAAAATTATTAATTAAAATATAAGTTCTGAATCGTGATAAAATTAAATATATATCTGAGTTTTTTTTGTGTAAATTTACCGGATAAACTATGGTAGTTGATTATTATTAAAACCCATGTAGTTTATTATTATTAATAAATATTTTATTTGTGATTTACGAATCCATTTTGGTTTTGATGTAAATGGAAATAAGTATAGTGGGACATTCATTTTTTTTTTATTTCGAGTTTTGCTTCTGATAAAACTGAATCTCGTGTTTGGTTCTTGGTGAACAGTCAAGTCTAGTCAAATCTAGTTTTGTTGACTCGTTTAAAATTAAAGTTTAGCTAAAAACAGAATTTTTGAGTTTTATGTGAACTTGGCGTGAAATAACGTTTAAGTATAGAATCGATTTTCCGGTGGTTGTGAAGTGATGTATAACTTTTACAATTCGATTGATTTTCTTGTGTAAAAGGAGATACAGTGCATTACGTTCCCCAATTGTGTATATAAGTGGCATATTTACTACGAAGGGGTCAAAGGCCCACATTATATCGAAGGGGCAGGCGTGCATCTTTGCCTAATTTATTTCAACGGTTACCAGGCCGCCATTGATGAGTTTATTTATACAGTAACTAGAACAGCCTTGATTGATTAATTTCTACGGTTACCAGAACAGCATTGATTGATTAATTTTTACGGTTACCGCAACGCACGACCGCACAAGGTCGCATCGATACGGGTGGCCAGTTGAGGCCACTCTTTTCTTTTGGTAACGGTAGCCAACCGGCTATTGTTTGGTCGTATATATTGGTATCGGGGAGAGGCCCCGCAACGAAGGGTAGCCAACCGGCTATTCATTTATTTACGGTATTCCAGCGAAACCACGCCCAATATTTTTGGTATCGGGGAAAGGCCCCGCATCGAACGGTAGCTAGCCGGCTATTGGTTTTGATTCATTTTGGTATCGGGGAAAGGCCCCGCAACGAACGGTAGCTAACCGGCTATTGGTTTTGATTCATTTTGGTATCGAGAAGTGGCCCCGCAACGACACGGGTGGTCAGCCAAGGCCATTCGGTTTTTGTTATATATTTACGGCGGGAAGACGCCCAACGGTCCGGGCATTGGTGGTTGCCTGTGGCATGACGGCACCAAGGCCGCAACCCAATTTTTATCGGGGAGAGGCCCCGCAACAATAACGGCCGCGCAAGGCCGCAACATTAATATTATATATATATATATATATATATATATATATATATATATATATATATATATATATATATATATATATATATATATTAAGGTACCCTTTTTATTTACATTTTTAATTTTTTTTGATTTTATTTTTTTTATATATTTTTTTTATTTTATTAAATTTTCAAATATTTTGTAATCAAGCGCCGCACAGCGGGTGCGCGCTCGGTACACATTGTTCTCTCTCTCTCTCTCTCGTTCTCTTATCGTGGTACGGGTGGAGGGGGAAGTTGTTTCTGTTCGTTTTTTTGTTTTTTTCTTAAAATAAGATGAATTACTAATTGTTTGGTGTGGTATGATGGGAGCGGAGACTCCCTCTGTGTCGGTTTAGTGTTTGCGGTCTCTTGGTGCCCGCATCCAATTCCGTAACCAGGGCTCGACCCCGTTTGAATTCGGATGGATGCGCGCACCAAGGCACCTCTTCCGTTATCATTTTTTTAATCTATTTATTATTTGATTATCTGCTGTTCATTCCTCAGGTTCCGGCCGACGAATTTCGGCGGAACATTCGGTGTTTTATTATTATTTGCGTTTTCATTATATTTAAATTTCTGTATTAATCACGGTGTAAGCCAGGAGCCATGCATGCCTCAAACCCCACGACCCTTCGCACTTCTCCCTGAGAACGTAGCCGGCAAAAGATCACCGTGGAGGCCTCTGCATGCGCTTAGTGAAAATCTGCAGGTTGGCAGTAGCCAGCCTGTAACAACATTTTAATCGGATTTCAACATAACAACAAAACTGCTGCATTTGCATCAAACCATAGAAAAAACCAAGCAAACGACACCAATTTCCATTATGAAGTAAAAAGTATAAAGTAGAGAAAAACGAAATAAAATATGGAATTGTATTTTTAAAATCGCTACGCACAACATCTAAGTTTTTTAGTTTATATTTTTGTAATATTTTTCGAAATCATAAATAAAAAGAAAAGACTCAACTCTCGAGTTGAGTCAATAAAAAAATATATAATAATAACAACCAATATTATCACTGGAGCAATTGGCCATACAGAAAAGAATCTTACAAATAAATAAAATAATTTGTATACGTATTTGTATTTATTATATTTAATTTTTTAAAATACGTAGAATAATAGCAGAGAAATTGAAATGGCTGAATTAAGTATGGTATTTTATTTTTTTACATAATTATTATGACTTTTTTTTTAAATAAATTACAATGCATTTTTTTGGACAAGTTCCCTAACGACACTTTCTCTGCGCTCCACTGTTCTTCGCTTTTCATCTTCCAGAATCATTATGGTTTACGCATATATTATGTGGAACACAACATGCTACAACCATATTTTTTACAGACCCTAAATCCAGATGTTCTGTAAAATGCAAAAGTCGACGAAACCTGGTTTTCATAAAACCAAATGCATTTTGTACCACGATTCTTGTTGATGAATGTATGCTGTGAAATTTTTTATCGCGATCCGTCAAATGTTCGGTGTCTCTGTAAGGTGGTACGAGCCAGGAATTTGACGCCAGGAATTTTTCAAAATATACACTCATTTTCATGTTAAGAGCTCTTGAACCATTAGGATTTTCGTTTTGCTTTCTTCAGCAAAGTTGTTGCGCAAGCAAAAACAAACAACTTTGATGTACATAACAAGATCGGAAAACTACAACTACATTCACATTTTTGTGTTATTTTTTTTCTTTTCATTTCAACGGAAAACACTTTTTTATCAGTTTTTATCCATTTATTTAATTAAAATCGATTCAAATCGATCGAATAAACATCGCATTGACAAATATAGATACAATAGAAGCTGTTTAAGAGAAATCAATTCAGTTGAATTCAGTTGGCCTGCCCTATACATAAGTTCTGAAATACTGAATTGACCAAAAAACTGAAAGTAATTCTTTTTCGATAATTGAGTAATTTTTTCCGCTTTATTTAGACTTCGACTAGCGTATGCTACGAGAGGATCTCCTGAAGAATATAGTAGGGATAAAACGGATCCAACTGCAAAGTCGCTGGCGTCGCACATTATAAAAAATTCTTGCTCGAAATCTGGAAATTGTAGGATTGGCGCGACTAGATAATTTTGTAAATGAATGAAAGATTTCGATAAGGAGAAAACCACGTTATATTAAACCACACTTTATATGGTCATTTCCATTTTAAACGAATGCCTTTCGGTCTAAAGGGAGATCCAGCAACCTTTCAGCACCTCATGAATAAAGTTCTCTCAGGATTCAAAGAACTCAAGTGTTTCGTTTACTTAGATGACGTGGTTATTTATGGATATAATTTAGACGATCACAACCGTAAACTTCGTGCCGTTTTTGATTGCTTACGATCATACAATTTGAAAATTAATCCCGATAAATGCCAATTCCTTCAAAAGGAAATAACCTATCTAGGTCATTTAATTACTCGTGAAGGACTCAAACCAGATCCTCAAAAAAAAAAAGCAGTATAAGAGTATCCTAGACAAGAAATTCCTCGTGATATAAAATCATTCTTAGGCTTCATAGGGTACTACCGTTGCTTCATCAAAAATTTTGATAATATTGCCAAACCTCTGAATAATCATTAAAAAAGCATAGTGTATTCGAGTGGACTCCATTTTGCGATGAATCTTTCAAATATTTACAAAATTGTCTAGTCACACCGCCAACCCTAAAATTTCCAGATTTCGAGCGAGAATTTATTATAATGTGCGACGCCAGTGATCTGGCAATTGCATTAGTTTTATCCCAACTATATTCTTTAGGAGATCCACTCTAGTCGAACTCTAAATAAAGCGGTAAAAATTTACTCAGTTATCGAAAAGGAGTTACTTTCAGTTTTTTGGTCAATTCAGTATTTCAGACCTTATGTATATGGTAGAAAATTAAAGATCATTACTGATCACAAACCTTTGGTTTGGTTAAACAGCATTAGCAACCCTTCTTCAAGACTAATTCGATGAAGATTGCTACTTGACGAGTATGACTTCGTAATTGCTCATAAAGCAGGATCACTGAATCGAAACGCCGATGCGCTTAGTCATATTGTTATTAACCCTACAAATCAAACTCTATCAATTCCTGATTTTGACTCCAAACTTCCCATCATTAACTCACCAAACCTACATAAATTTCCAGAGCTTCACCAGTTCCTGATCAATTTTCAACTAATTCTTCCACTCTTGAAACCTTCCCTAATCATTCAAATTTTTCAAATTCCATTTCTCATACCGACCAAGACAATAATTTTTCTAAATTCATGTGCCCTAATTGAATTTTAAATAATAAAATTACAAATTCTAGCTCTACAATAGAAATACCTGCAAATTCGTCATCCAACTCAGATTCCTTAACCAACCCAATCAATACAAACGAAATCATAAATGTGATCACCGGATCCAAATCCAAATCTGTGAAAACTCAAGATGATAATACAAATATTCTACCATCCAGCACTGAATCTTCTCCGAATATCATCCAAAACTCCATTAATCAACATCAGATCCAAATTCCCCATCTCCTTCAAATTAAAATTCAAATAACCAAATTGTAATTTCCGATCCTATAGAACAAACTAAATTAATTGTGTTACGAACTTATCGTCGCTTAAGAAAATATTATAATTTTCCCAAAATGTTTCGTCAAATAGAGTCTTACATTAACGAATGTGTTTTCTGTCAAAGACACAAGGCTTCCAAATTAACCAAAATACCTATATGAAAGTTACTACTACTTCACAATTTCCATTTCGAAAAAATCTTTCAAGATATCGTTGGTCCTTTGCCTTCTAGTTACAATAACAATCGCTACATACTCACCGTACAGGACCACTTTGCGAAGTACTCACTATAGTGAGTACTTGTAGAGTAGCTATAGCTTTAGCCGTGCCTAATCAGACTGCGGAAACTATAGCCAAAGCCTTCGTGGAACATTTTGTCTGTGTGTTTGGAGCCCCACGAGCGTTATTAACCGACCAAGGTTCTAATTTCGTAGGAAAATTCTACAAGGAATGCTGTAAAATTTTACGAATACAGCAAATGAACACCACAGCTTTTCATGCTCAAAGCAATGAAGCATTGGAAAGGTCTCACCGAACTCTGACGGAATACATCCGCCATTTTATTGATATCGAAATTCTAGATTGGAATTCGTGGTTACCATACGCCATGCCATGTTCACTTATAATAGTGCACCTCATACAACTACTACACTCATGCCATACGAATTATTATTTGGATATAAACCCAATATTTCTAAATCCTTTCACCAAGAACCCGATAATGTTTTCAATTTTGATGATTATTTAACAGATTTCAAAATTAGAATGAAAAAATCATATCAAATAGCTCGGGATAATGCGATTATGTTCAAGGAAAGATCCAAAATATAAAAAATTTCGAAATTATCATATACTAATCCTAGTTTAAGACAAAGTTCTGTAAATTATGTTGATCGTTCTTATTAATCCAGCCTTGAAAAGGACTATGAATTTAAAGATGTCCCTAGTACATCTTTCCTTTAGGGGGAAGGTGTTGTATAATGGTATAACCGTCAGCCGGTGTACTAAAAATAACCGGTACCATTTGACACAAATGTAAAAAAGACTTTAATTCTTCCTTCTGATATCAACAGCCAAGCAATCAACATCGTCTGCAGGTCATTGAAATAAATAATATAAAATAAATAATAAATTTGTTAATTAGTGAATTAACTTAAAACATTTCGTTCTTTAATAAAAAATAAACTAGTGGTAATATATTGCGTGAAATTCTTTTCCTTATACTTTTGGTGTTAATGGTGTTATAATGCAACAAATGTTGGTTGTTTGGTCTAAACCATATTATTATATGGGTATCATAATAAATTTACAACAAAATGGTGGCTTCAGTTGATTAAATCGATTCAGTTGAATTTATGTTGATTTTTCTTAATTTTTCCTAAAAAATTAACATTTTCCTTAACTTTTTAATTTCAATTTTCTGATTCGTTCGTGTCGTCTTCAGGATCTCCCTTTGAACAGGGATAAAGGGGAAATAGGATCCTGTGGTATCACAACGGGCCACTACTGGTCAAAGTGTGCGTAAGCAACTACTCCAACCTAACCTAACCTAACCTTGGCCTAACACACATATATGGTGGATGTGGTTTTTTGGTCTTGATATGTTCAGCAAAGTTGTTTATCTTGGCTTGCGCAATAACTTTGCTTAAGTAAGTAAGCATAACGAAAATCTTAATGATTCAAATAATACTGGTGAACAACGAAAAAAAATGCCTGTCTTCTGCGACATTTTGTATAAAAAAAACCTGGATAGTAAGAACAACTTCGCTGAAGAAAATAAAACCAAAATCTTAAAGATTCAAGAGCTATCAACGTGAAAATGAGAGTATATTTTGTCAAATTTTTCATTAATATGTTATGTATTTATTTTATGTATATATATTCTTCAGTCACAGAAAATAGAAATTACTCAAACCTGAAAAAATTGGATTGAATTTTCGTAAATACAAAATCATTTTGGATTTAGATGAATCCTTTTGGGTTTACTTTGAATGTGATTGTTGTTGTAAATGACCAATGCAATACGCCTATAGTTAAAATATGTCGTCGTTATGTCATTTGTAGTTATCGTCATATACTGACGCAATATCGCGGGGATATTTTTTTTATTCATCGCCGCTTGTCATTGTAGCTTTGTTCCGTTTCGAGCTTTTCTATTTTTATTTCAGGATTGATAATTTTTGTTTTACTGCGCTCGACGTTTTCCAATAAGGCTTCGAATATCCATTTACACTATTTTGTATAGGGCAGTTTTATAAAGGTTAAAATATGCCCAACAGGTTACGGAAGTACTTCGTTAGTCCTAGATAATCCGGTGGTTGGTTCAAATAATATGTTGGAATATATCCAAATATTCTTAGCCATCTCAAATTTTTTGTATTGGCTTTACCGAATTATTTGTGGCCTTCAAAATGTTTATGCGTAATAATAAAATTTTTTTTTAACTGGTTTGAGATAATACTTTAATTATCATTTTTAATCATCTCTCATTGTCATAACTATAAATGAATGATCAACGTACTCTTAATCTTTTTTTTCTTAACATTATTAGAAGTTTATGGTTATTCTGTAGCACATTCACTATATACCGGGTGTTTCATTGGAAAAAGAAAGTCGTACATTTGTCCAACAATTCAATCGTTAATGATATATTTTTTATTTGGTTAATTAATAATCTCGTATCATGTGATTTAATAGAAATATTATGATGAACTGCCTTAGAAACAATAATTATTGTTAATGGAAGACAAGCTTTCGCCCAAAATCAACAAGTTATATAAAAATAAAATTAAATACGCAAACAGAGGAATATATGTACCTACGTAATTTATTGCCATTAAAAATTATTATCTGCATCAATTAGTCGGTAAATCAAAGCAGTATATGTACGTACATTAGAGAAGTTTATACATAATGGGAGATGAAATATACAAGTCAACAAGTTTCACACCCAGTTCTCACACATACCCTTGGTATCTATGTACATTATGTTGAATTCATTCATACATAACGTTTTCTATCAAAGCCATAAATAATTTTATTGACTTAAATACTCTGCAGGGAATACTTTATTATATAAGATAGGGTGTTGTGTGTGGCTGCGAGGAATAAGAGCATTACATTAAAATATTAAACCATTTTTGGTTGTTTATTAGTATATAATATAACATATTCACCCGAAAGTTAAATAAAGCAATTACCTCAAAACACGCACCCAGTACTTATATCTCATCAAGAATGTCGAGCAACATTCCAGAATATCTCATTAATTTATTGATATAGCTTGTATGATTGATTTATGAAATCAACAGTGCACATATTCATAAAATGATTCCAGAAAACCCCAAAAAATTAAATTAAATTCATTTTTATTTGGATTTCTTCATTATTTTAGGCTTACAAGCAAAACAAAAATGTTAAATCTTCCTTGATGTAGGGGAAAAAAACAAAAAGCCATTTTTTATGTCAAATTTTCTTTTTATTTTTTAATATTTTTCATGAGCTTTTCAGTCATCTTTTAGCATTATGTTATTTCCACCCAAAAATAAATAAAAATGTTGTTCTGTATATAAAATACATAAGATGAAGATTTTCTTTATTCTTTTTTGCTTTATAAAGGATAAATTTTCCCGTTTATATACCATGTTTGTGATGAACAAAATACGTGATCCACATTATTGAATGGGATTTTACTATTCTTGGTTTGTGGTGATACTACGATACTAACTCGAAAGATACAGATATATGGTCGGAATTTATCTTTTCTAACTTAACGTATAAATATCACTATTTCAACATACTACACTATATTACACTTGACTAGTGTAGTTCTTGTTAGTCTGCACTTCTTATTTATGTATGCATATCAACAAGTTTTTCATGGTGTTCTGTTTAGAATAAAATTGAGTCTTGATAGAGATCATCTGATGGTGAACAAAAAGTTTAATGAAAATAAAATGTTCACCAAGATTCCCATAAATACTTAGCTATTATTGGTTTGGTGAAGAAAACCAAATCGTAACATTTCAATATTTATTCAATACGGTGGACGCATTAGGTTTACAAATATTTTGTGAAAAAATAGCATTACTCAGAATCCTTTATCAATTTAAAAGCTGTGAAATTAAGTTTTTGACTTTATTTTGTGAGGACACAGAATAAACATAATATTTCCATATTTCCACAGCGAAACGAAAAAAAAACTCTGAAGGATGAAGGCAAAATAAAAACAAACGAATATTTTACCATAACTTAATTTATGATTATACCGTTTTTATATATGTTTTGTTGTGCGACAAAATAATATTTTCTTTACCGTTATTTGTTATTTTCCATCATCAAAGTAAAACGTAAATAATCGTCAAGTACACACAGCAAGTAAACTGAAAACGCAAACAATAACAAGAATAAATCGGAAAAAGAAACGGGGAAAAAAGCTTGGGAACTTTGAACACCTGTTTATTCGAATCAGCTCTTCAGTTCGTTTTATATTTTTTTTTTGGTGTTGGGTTTTGATTCTAAGAAAGTTTTAAATTTAATTTAATAACATTCGAAATTATAAAGGAAAATAAAAACAGTAGCGGAGGCAGTACCATAAAAAATAACAATAATAATATACCATAATAATTTTTACCTTTATTACTTTTGCAAAATACAAACAAATCTAAAATTTAAATTTAATTTGATTATTTTTCATATAATTAAAAACAATTGTGTTGTCTTTCAATTTTTTTGTGGAATAATAACAAAATTAGCATAATGGACAGCGTGTATACACAAAAGATTTCACCGAAAATTGGAAACGCGGACAAAATTTTTGTTAGTAATTCAATATATCTTAGCTTGGATTGATCGAGATCGCGATTTTCCTGCTTCCTCTCTTTAACATTGTTTTCATCCGCTGTATAATTTAATCTATAATATTTTCAAAATAAACCGTATTCAAATAGACGGCTTGTGACAAAATTATGGAATCCCTAGGAAAATCTGTCTAGAAATATTTGGTGTAATACCAGTCTGCTGGCTGACGGCCTAAATTGATTTAAACTAAAGTTTATAAAATATTAGGTATAACATATAGGTTCCAATATCTTATTTTTTATTTTGGAAGGAGGCAGACCTCAATGACTATTAATTACCAAAATAAGGTCGCTTCAATTTCCTTGGTACATAATCAAGCAAATTTTCGGTTTATTGTATGAATGGTTCATTGAACCCTAGTCCCAGTCCCAGGGTTTATCGTTTTTAATTTGAATGTATTTTTGATACATATTGAATAAAACAAATTTATTTTAAAAATTAAGAAAAATTAAAGTGTTACAGGCTGGCTACTGCCAACCTGCAGATTTCACTAAGCGCATGCAGAGGCCTCCACGGTGATATTTTGCCGGCTACGTTCTCAGGGAGAAGTGCGAAGGGTCGTGGGGTTTGAGGCATGCATGGCTCCTGGCTTACACCGTGATGATACAGAAACTTGACATAAGATAAAACCGCAAATAATAATAAACCGGATGTTCCGCCGAAATCCGTCGGCCGGAACCTGAGGAACGAACAACTCAAAAATTATAAATGGGAGAGAGGTGCCTTGGTGCGTGCATCCATTCGAATTCAAACAGGGCAAAGCCCCGGTTACGAAATTGGATGCGGGCACCAAGGGACCGCAAACACTAAACCGACACAGAGGGAGTCTCCGCTCCCATCATACCAAACGAGAAATTTAATAATTCATTTTATTTAAAAGGTAAAACAAAAAGAAAACAACTTCCCGAAAAAAAAGAAAGGGAGGGAACGAGAGAGAGAGAACAATACGCACCGAGCGCGCACCCGCTGTGCGGCGCTCGATTACAAAATTTCAAATTTTAAATTTAACAACAAAATTTAAGA
The DNA here is from genome assembly GCA_947310385.1 of Nephrotoma appendiculata. Lineage (NCBI taxonomy): Eukaryota > Metazoa > Arthropoda > Insecta > Diptera > Tipulidae > Nephrotoma > Nephrotoma appendiculata. The sequence goes on along the minus strand of OX371224.1, from coordinate 31,338,884 downwards.
AAATAATAAAAAAAATAAAAAATAAAAAAAATTGTACCTTAATTAATTATATAAATTGTTGCGGCCTTGCGCGGCCGTCATGCCACAGGTGACCTTGCCACACCCGGAACGTTGCGGCTTGATGTGCCGTTACCCCCCGATGCGGCCTTGGTGCCGTCGTTGGGCGACTCCCGCCTTGCGCTCGAGCGCTTGCCTGGTTGGGCACTATAACAACCGTTGGGCGTCCTTTCGCCTTGATCGACCGCCAAAAGTTGGGCGTTGCCTCGCCTCAAAAATCAAAAAAAATAAATATTTGAGTGGCCTCAACTGGCCACCCCTTATAACTACAACCACAACACACTATCGCTTTGATGCACCGCACCAAATTAATGCGCTCGAGGTTGGTCACTCTGTACCTCGTTTTATTGAAACACTCGTATTTTCAAAATAAGATATTAATGCGTGTGATTTGTTTTCACTAACATGCAACCACGTACAATTGAGCTGAATATTTTTCACTAAATTCTTGTTTTATATTTATACTCTTTTGCTCACAATCCCTGTTTATAAATCCAACAGAACCACAAACTGTATATTATATATATATTTTTCTTTTTGCACATATATTCAAGACAAATTTCATCAATCTTGTTGCTGTACTTGATAATTTACAACAGAATATAGAATGACCGATTCGCGAAAACACAGCCAAATCAATCGTAGGAAATAAATTTTTACAAATGTTTATAATCACCAACTTTATTTTATAATTTTTAACAAAAAAATGTTTTATTTTTAACATAAAATTCGTTTACATTTTATCAAAAAAAAACTCGATTAGAAACAACTGGAATTTATCCAAAATTACAACTTGAATTATTATTATATTTTTTTTTTATTTTGTTTCCAAAAACTCAACTCGACTTTTCTATCAAGAAATCACAAACCGAATAATGGCGACCACCAAAAAAATTCGAGCGTCGCATAGCTCATAAAACGTTTTAGAAGAAAATGCATCTCTCTTCTCTGTCTCTCCTTTATACCAAATTTTCGTTGGTACAAAAGAGAGACATACAAGAAAAAACATTTTTTTCAAAACGTTTTACTTTGCACACACTCGATGCGCATTGTTATCTCTCTCTCTCCCATTTTTGTTCCGTTGCCAACATAACAGAAGAAAACACACAAGAATCCATCCACCAAGACACCACGTTCACACAGCGAAAAACTCGGACGCAAGAAACCGTGGAGAATAGAAACAAATTTACAAAAAAAAATGTCTTGTTAAGACAACACAGTCGTAACAAAAGGCGAAACTTAAACAAGATTTAGAGATATTTTTAGTAAATAGATCTTCAATAAATATTAAAAAAAATTAAATTATTTTCATTTAAATTTTAAACAACAATAAACTTCAGTAATTTTAAAATTTTTTAATCAATTTTTAATTTTTTGAAATAAGTTTATTATTTATATTCAATTTTAATAAATCTTATCATTTTGAGATACAATATTAAGTCAATTTTTAATAATTTCTATTATTAATTTTTTAATTTTACTATACATTTTAACTAATTTTGAAAGAAATTTGAAACAAAAATTAAATAAATTATCTAATACTTAAACCAATATTTTTTAAATTATATACAAATTCTAATAAAAATGACAAATTTTGATAAAACTTTAAATAAATTTTGAATAAATTAACAAGTTATCAAATATTTTTTTTAGATAAATGTTAAACATTTTTCAAATAAAGTTATGTAATACATTTAATACATCATCAAATGAATTAAAAAATTTTTTTATTAAATATTAAGTAAAATTATGTTCAATAAACTAAAAATATTTAATTGATTATCACCAAAATTTTATTAAACTTTTAATTAAGTTATAAAGCACAAGTTTGCCTATGCAAATTGACAGTACTGTCGCGCATATATGAACAAAATAATGTTTTGATTTGCTGCAGCATTTTCAAGGCGTACATTCATCTTAGTTGGATTGTCCTTGGCTCAAAGGACTTTCCATTCGCTCCGCATAGTTAACAATACAATCACTCTGAGACACATTCGTTTGTACAACGTTCTGGGTCTAATATTTAGACTGTGTGCCTGAGAGCGATTTTTTCGACTAAATTGCCGACTAAACTAAATTAATGACTGATTCATATCATTCTTTCAAAGGTGACACTAGTATATTTTAAATATGCGGTGCCTCCGATTGTAAACTAAATTGTAAACTAAACTAAATTATGACTTTTCATAATATGTCATATTAATTTGAACAACACCGATCTGTTATTTTTTAAAATCAAGGAAATAGAAAAAAAACAAATATGGATATCTAAATCACATTATTCATGAATGTGATTATAACGGAATTTAAGAATGAGATATTTCCTTTTAGACATGTCTAAATGATAAAATCTCGTGGCTAATAGCATAACTACTCATTAATTTTAGTCGGCAATTAGTCGGCAATTTGTTCGAAAAAATCGATCTTAGGCACACAGTCTTAGTCCTAAATTGCGTAATTCCTGTCTGCCTGATGCCAATATTTTTGTCTAAGTTTCCGACTAACTATATTGGTCGTTAGTTCACCCAGGTATTGTTAGATGTCTCTAATATTTATAAACCAAAATTTACTCGATTTTTAGTTCTAAACTGCAAGCTTAGTTCCGATTTTTCAATTACCGATTAGAAATGTTTTGTAGAATGTTAAATTTAAGTTTATATAGCAAATTTTAATTACACATCATCATAATTATTATTAAAATAGGGAATAATAAAATTTCAGTCCATTATATTTTACGCCATCTATTTAAACTGGTACGAACTAACATGCAATTAGCTTAACCAGTAATTTAGTCCAACAAATTATGATCAGGCAGTCAGGCACAAATTATTAGTGTGTTGTGCGCTTGGCGTCAATTTTTATGTCTACCTTTTCGCCTAACTAAATTGGCGAATAGTTCATACTAGTCATTCATAGATGTCTCTAGTATTCATAAATCAAAATACGTTTAGACTGTGTGCCTGAGAGCAATTTTTTCGACTAAATTGCCGACTAAACTAAATTAACGACTGATGCATATCATTCTTTCAAAGGTGGCAGTAGTATCTTTTAAACATGCTGTGCCTCCGATTGAAAACTAAATTGTAAACTAAACTAAATTATGACTTTTCATACGTTTTCAACAACACCGATTTGTTATTATTTAAAATCAAGGAAGTAGCAAAAATAAAACAAATATGGATATGGAAATCGCATTATTCATGAATGTGATTATAAATTACAATCGAAATTTAAGAATGAGATATGTATTTCCTTTTAGACATTTTTACCTCATACCTGCACACGACAAAAAAATAATTAAAACAAAAAATGACAACTAAATAATCAAGCAACCTCAGCAGGAGTCTAAATGATAAAACATGGTGGCTAATAGCATAACCACTCATTAATTTAGTTTAGTCGACAATTTAGTCGAAAAAATCGCTCTCAGGCACACAGTCTTAGTATTCAAAATCAGATGCGGTTTGTTTTGTGTCATCTATTAATTAACCACCAAACTTTGTTTCAGAGTAAATAAAAACTTTTATAAACGAGACCGCATAATATAATTCACATCGTATTCAAATTCTTTTTAAAACCATAAATACGAATTCAGAGTGTCACTTCTATAAAAATGTTAACATTTTATATTTTGTTGACATATTCTACTGACATCATTTGGCTAAACTAAAAATAATGCGAATTTGAATTGAACTATAAAAGTTGTATTCAATGAACTAATAAACATTTCCTTCACACACAAATTAATTTTAAAATGAAGTTAAATGTCAAAGCATTACAGAAATTTTTTTTTAACCCTTTTTTTTGAAAAAGGAAAAATTAAATGTAGTGAGCTTATTAAATGTGAACCAGGCACATTAGTGGTGAGATCGCATTGGTTGTTTTTTATTTGTGATGGCATTTTAATTTAGTTCATTATACTAACCGTGCACTATGAGGATGTACTTACTATAATGAGACGTTAAACGGCTATAATGACACGTTTATGTAATAAAATATTAAATATTATTTTTATGGTTCGTCGCTATGGTCTGATGTGACGTTCAATTTCATTCAAAAAATTCTAATTCTCATTAGTACGAAACCTGCTACCACCTATTGTGAGAATATCACCCGCTTCCCCATATGAAAAATTACTTAGGACCTTCTGTCTCTTAAGTTGTAAGACAACTCTCCAATATTTTAGATTACATGTATGTAGATGCATTTTGTATAACACTTGAGCGTTTTACGATGCAGTCCTGTGTAAATACATATTTTATATTTTAATCAATTCATTTTATTGATGAATTTTTAATTCAAAATTTTCTGAATATATGTTTAAATATGCACATATAAACAGACACATAATGCTACAAAGTATATAAAACTACAATTGAGACATAAAAATCAATATTTACTTTTAAGGCACTTCTCTTTATCACAGGCGTAGGTATCTCTATTTTTATTTTTTGATTTCTTTATCAAGATCTACTCGTATCTATAAAATGGAAATGATTTATGTTAGTTTGTTACGGGTATACAGACATCGATATTTCCAGCTGAAACGGTATAGAAATTATAAATTTGTAATACCTGGAATCATTTTCTCTCTATCTAGTAAATTATTTTAATGATTGAACGATGGATTAATAAATTTATAGGAAAATTACGAATTCATTTCTAGTATATCGGGTAATTACACATTTTTGTTTCGTATGTAACACCCGGGAACAAAATTAATCTTATTTGTTGTCTCAAAAACGAGAAAGAGAATACATTACGCAAACAACTAATCTCATTTTCATTTTTACCGTCTAAGTGAATTACATAAAAAAAATATTACAGACATGAACATATAATGACAGAAACAACAACATCAAATAATATTCGAGCACATCGTAGATGTATAAGACGGAAATATATGATGATGCCGATGATATGGAGCACAAGGATGAGAAAAACCAGCGAAAACATATATTAACAATATTATCTAATTTATTTATATTTTTTGTTTTGTTTTCCACTTAAGCTTTTCAACTGTAAAGATGTAGAACCGAATATGTTTGATAACAAATCACAGAAAATATTAAGGATGAAGCAACAAAATCCATAATACTTTAGCATAAAAATTTTCTTTTTTTCCGATGCCTTGAAAGTGAAAATATTTTTGTTACTCATCCCCAAATTTAAATTTGTCAAATAAATCGAACAACATAAATATTTAAGCGAATTTATCTGTTTTCTTGTATATTTTGCGTAAGCTTTGCAAATTTACTTTCTATTATGTTGTTATTTATTTATTATTTTGTTTTGCGAAATAAAATGGCTTTAATTTTATTTACTATGTAAATGTAAAATTATCGTGCCTTTGAAAACGCTGTGAAGTTCATATCGTTAACCATACCATAAGAAGTTTAAAACACGTGTGAGCTTTTTACTCGTATAGTACAATTTTTTCTATGGAATATTAAATCTTAAAAAGACATCAACCAATCTGAATTAACTTTCAAAAAAAAAAATTATTTCATTACAAATTAAATTTAAAGTTAAATAAAAATTAATTCCTTTCATAGAAAATGAATAAAGATTTTTCCTCATTTTCTTATCGTAAAATACATCTTAACATTATTATTATTATTATTTAATATTTAAATGTATAACATAATCTCTGCTTGTGTCGCTATACTGTTGTGCAAATGTAAGTAAATTACTGACAGTCAAATTGTTAAAATAATACAAAAGGAATTAAAATTGATGAAAAAGTTTTGAAAAATTCGTTTTATAAGATAAAGATAATACGAAAACTATAGTACAAATGTAGTTTGGGAAAAGCGCAGGGAAATTAAATGGAAAAGCAACAACAACTTTTATTAAGAATAAGATAAATAAGAACTAATATGGGATTGGAAAAGTATTCATATGTATATGTAAAATTAGAGGTTCTATACAAGAATATCGTCAAAGCCACCTATATATAAGAGCCGTAAGATGTTAAAGTTTATCAAATAATAATAATAATCTATTAATAATAATCTATAAATCTTTCTGTATTTCTTATTTTTTTATTATTAATAATCGCACCCTAAACGACATTTCAATGACAAAAATCACTGAAGAACATGGTCCCACTACTGTATAACTTTTGTCACTTTAGAAATTTAATAATTCAAACTTTTATAATTATTTCTACTTTATAGTAAAGATATAAAAATTTTATTTTGAATATCGATTTTGAAAAATATAAGTTTCATCTTCAGTTTAAAATTATAGTTTCGGGTTATCTTCGAATTATCGGGACACAGAGATTTCCGACGATCATGGTATATGTATATAGTTTCCAAAACATTCTAAACAAATAAAAATTATCTGCATTTTAATACGATGAGGTAGACCCATTTGTTATTGACGCCGAACTTGATCCATTTTTGCAAATTTGAAATAAATGGACGAATTTACACATTCACTGTATCGAGGATTGGTCAGTACCCAGAGATTTCCAACAGACATGGTATATATGTATAGTTAGCTTAAAACATCCTAGACAAATAAAAATTATCTCCATTTTAATACGATGAGGTAGACCCATTTGTTATTGACGCCGAACTTGATCACATTTTTCCAAATTTGAAATAAATGGACGAATTTACACATTCACTGTATCGAGGATTGGTCAGTACCCAGAGATTTCCAACGGACATGGTATATATATGTAGTTAGCTTAAAACATCCTTAACAAATAAAAATTATCTCCATTTTAATACGATGAGGTAGACCCATTTATTATTGACGCCGAACTTGATCAATTTTTGCAAATTTGAAATAAATGGACGAATTTACACATTCACTGTACCGAGGGTTGGCCAATACCCAGACATTTTCAACGGACATGGTATATATGTGTAGTTAGCTTAAAATATCCTTAACAAATAAAAATTATTTCCATTTATATACGATGAGGTAGACCCATTTGTTATTGACGCCGAACTTGATCAATTTTTGCAAATTTGAAATAAATGGACGAATTTACACATTCACTGGATGGAGGATAGGTTAGTACCCAGAGATTTCCAACGGACATGGTATATGTGTGTAGTTAGCTTAAGACATCCTTAACAGATAAAAATTATTTCCATTTTAATACGATGAGGTAGACCCATTTGTTATTGACGCCGAACTTGATCCATTTTTGCAAATTTGAAATAAATGGACGAATTTACACATTCACTGTATCGAGGATTGGTCAGTACCCAGAGATTTCCAACGGACATGGTATATATGTTTTGTTAGTTTAAGACATCCTAAAAAAATAAAAATTATCTGCATTTTAATACGATGAGGTAGACCCATTTGTTATTGACGCCGAACTTGATCACATTTTTCCAAATTTCAAATAAATGGGCGAATTTACACATTCACTGTATCGAGGATTGGTCAGTATCAAGAGATTTCCGACGGACATGGTATATATGTATAGTTAGCTTAAAACATCCTAGACAAATAAAAATTATTTCCATTTTAATACGATGAGGTAGACCCATTTGTTATTGACGCCGAACTTGATCCATTTTTGCAAATTTGAAATAAATGGACGAATTTACACATTCACTGTATCGAGGATTGGTCAGGTCACATAAATTTCCGATGTTTATGGTATATATGTGTGTTAGCTTAAGACATCTGAACAAAAGGATGACACTAATAGTCAGATGCATTTTTAGTTTAAAAAATACTTCTTATTTCTAAACAGGTTTTTGAAATTTTTGCTAATCTATTCCTAATATTTGTTTTTTTTTTTATTTTTAGGCATGTTTTACGAAAAAGTTTACGATTTAAATTTTATATTAAAAATTACTCAATTTGAGATAGAGATGAACAATTTAAGATATTGGAAACTGCTCTAAAAAAAATTTCAAAATATCAAAGGATTATAAAAATTAAGTTCTGATTAAGGATGCAGGAATACCAAAATTTTGACTCTGATAATTAGAATGTATTTTCTTTACTTCTGAAAAAAACTGTTTTTACAATCAACTAATAGTAATATTCTCAAATCGCTCTACTGAAAAATTGAAAACTATGAATTGTGTCACTGGTGATATAGATCAGTCATTTGCTGCAAGAGTGACACAATGCAAAATTTTTAATGTTTCAGGAAAACGATTTAAAAAAAATCACAGTTTTTCAAAAATACAGAAAATACATTCTAATTAGCAGAATAAAAATTTTGGTACTCCTACATTCTTAATCAGATCTTAGTTTTTATAATCCTTTAATATTTTGAATTTTTTTAGAGCTGTTTCCAATATCTTAAATTGTTCATCTCTGTCTCGTAAAACTTACTGAATGACCTAGCAAAGCCCTTTTACTATTACGGCTCTTCAAATCATAGGTGGCTTTGATATTATCTAAATAGAAATCATAAACTTTTAAAAATGTGAATTAAGCTTAATTTTAGAACCAATTTAATAATTTAAGTTAATTTATAATTTGTATATGGTACAACATTGTGCGCTTTTTACATACCAAGAGTGTACGACCAAAATATAAATTCAAGTAATAACTTATAACTATTTAGACAAAAAAAGTTTTTTGGGTATATCGTTTAAGTACTGTTTAAAGCTTTATTTACGCTTTAGTGTACGAGATTACAGAAAAATATTTTTCTGCGGAATTTAGGTTCTACGATTACGGTTTTACTTTAAATCTTTTTGTTGTTACGCTTAATATGTGAGATGTCCCCGCCATCCTCGAAGACGTCACTGCCTACACCTAAATCGCACTCCATTAAAACACACATTTTATTGTTTAATTTCAAAGATGAATAACTTTTTAGAAACAAAAAATACAAAAAGAAATTTATCTCAAACGACAGAAAACAAAAAATTCTAATGATTTCCTTTTTATTCATTTTTATTATGAACCATTTTTAAAAATTAACAAATATTACATTTGCGAAATAAAATATTTATCATAATATAAATAATTAATTTCAAGGAAAAAATAATAACTTGTTTTATGCTTAATTGGAAAATAAAATAATATTCCTTATAGAGAAGATGTAGAAGAAATTAAATCAAAATTGTTTATAAATTAATTTATCATGCATAATCAAGCAAGCATTTTTCTGTTCATTTTTGAGTGCTTCTTTTGTCTGTCTTAAATTTTGCTTCTACTTCAAAAATTAAAATCTGTTTTGGATTTGGATTATGATCCAAATATAAAATTTGTTTGCAGTAATCTTGTGAGAATTTTAAATGGATATCATGTTATTAAGAGGTGGCCAGTGCTGTACGATTGTAAGATTAACCTTTTTTGCAAAAATTTTCTCCAATAATGAAGTCGACTGCTCTAAGCGAGGCTTGTATTTTATTAGAATGAATATCTCGCCGTTCGTACAAAGTCAGACTTTACCGACGAAGTAAGACCTGCTTCCTTTCCTTGATCCAACGCTGTATCTAGGAATGTGTGCCCTTCTGTTCGGATTTCTGACCATTGCTTGACACAATTGTCATATATGTATATCTTTTTACACATGGATGATCAATTCGACCATAACTTTGATTTAAATTTTGGATTGGGTATAATAGCAAAATTGACGTTTGTCAGTCCTGACCATTTCATCTCTTTGTATTCAGTTTGTTCTTAGCAGTGGTGATACATTAAAAATTTTCGTAATATAATTTATTTCATCATATACCAAATACCATACTGATGCTTTTTATAATCAGAATTAGAATTAAAACGATTTATGTAAAACATTTCTTAATTGGTTTCTTCTCGCTTGTTCTACCTTAGTAATACCTTTTGTCATACTAAAGGTTCGCCCATGCGAAATTAATTGCCCATCAAACCAGAGCTTAACAATTTTCCACCTTTTATTGTTACGATCCCCGCCTATTAGTTGGATGAAATGAGAAAATTGCTCATTTAAAGTTTGGAAAATTAATAACATGTCTTTTTTGTCAGATTGGTGACATCTAGGCTTAATTAGTAGCATAAAAGGTACGTCTTCCACAGAAAATAACGCTTAGGCATCCATTTCGAAAATTGATGTAAAAATTCATATTTAAGAAATTTAATGTGTTATTTTTAAATATAAAGCCTAGTTCAATAGACCGCTTAGGCTTAGTACTCGAAAAGAAAAAGTAACAAGACATTTTCAAAATGATTTTATTGGTCAAAATTATAAAATAAATTCAACATTTTTATAAAAATATCTCATCTCGACAAAAATAAAACGATTAAGTATATTGAGTAATCCATCACCAAATTCCAAAAGCATCTAAAACCGAAAATTAGGAAAGTTTTGATTTACACAATCAATCTTCCGATTCCTTGAAGAAAAAAATTATTGTTTTTGCATACCAAAGAAATAACTTTCTTTGGTGTGTCAACAACGTGGGTAAACGAGGATAGTTCAGTAAAAGCGGCATGTAAATAAGTTATTGTGTTGTTCCATGACTTAAGATGCCCAACTACATAAATTTCAATTTAAGTTGAAGTGCTTTCTTTATTTTTAATACTTTCTTCGGCGTCGCTGAGAGTCGGAATATATATTGTTAAATCGGAATATATATTGCTATTCTGAAAAAGTTGTTGACTTAAAAGTCAGGTGTTTGTGGAAATATTTTGTGGAACAAAACTCTGAGTTGAATGTTTCTTATGAGACATACAGGAAAGCATTTAAACGTGAAAATATTGATTTTACAAGTCCTTCGGAAGATGACTGTCAAAGCTGTTCATAATACAAAAACCATCTGAATGATTCTGAAGCTGGTAGTTCATCTACTCCCACTAATCACGACGAGTTTAGTTGCGAGATCTGCGTTAAATATAAAAGACACCATAATAATTACACCTTAGCAAGAAAAGCATATGAAAAGGACAAGACGCAAAAATGGGAGCCAAATTTCAACGTTTATACTGTTGATATGCAGAAAGTGATGATAATCCATAAAATGACATTAAATAATTCTTACTTTGTAAGCCGACTGGTGGTTTTTAATGAAATGTTCGCTTGTCTGCACGTTTAAAAGATATTTGTGTTCTGTGGAATGAGTCCATAACTGGCCGTAGAGCTACTGATGTTGCTTCAACTTATTACACCATCATTAGAAAGTCTAGCTCCGATGTAAATCAATTTATCTTTTGGGCTGATAACTGCTCGGGAACATACACAGAAACAAAAATTGGTTATTATTTACTATGCTTGTATGTGTAGTAAACCAAGAATGGGGTCCTAACTCGATAACATTGAAATATTTTGAGTCAGGACATTCATTCATGAGAGCGGACAGTATTCACGGTCTCATTGGTACTGAATGGAAACGACGTGTAGACGTCCTTACAATGGATGACATGAAAGATAAGGAACAAGGAACAAAAAGGACGAAATGTTGTCCCTTTCGTCCTTTTCATACCAAATATAGACCAAATTAAGATCGTTGAATTTCGCAAAGGCTGCAGGGAAGGATAAAACTTCCTATGATGGTATTAGTTTTCAAAAAAGTAATTTTATAAAACAAAAATACGACATTAACCAAAAATTCGAAAAATTGAAAGAAGAACTAGGCATTAATACTAATACTATTACTACTATTATTAAGGAGTTGATACCGCATATGCCTTTACGCAAAAAATATTTTGGCAAGAAATGCCTGAAAACGATGGAGCAAGAGACCTATGTTTTTTATCGAGAAGATCAAGATTTTTAAAAATTTCCAACAAATAAAAATGTAACGAACTGAACTAATTCATAGAGACTGAATTAGAAATATTGTTATTTTAATCATTAATTATTTTGTTTATATAGTTTAACAGCTATTATTTAATTAATTTAGTACATATAGTATTTTATGTTTTGATTAAATAAAAGTCTGAATTAAAATAATGTTTGTATTATTTCATTTCTAAAAACAACTGTGGCAGTAATTTATTATCGTGATAACCCGAATTGGGTTTACGTTGTTTTTGCTTCGAATAAACTGCTTCTTATACTCTCATACAAAATCAAGGCAGCGTAATATTTGTTACGTTCTTTTTGATATGTTTTAATATTTCAATTACTTAAACATGAAAATCCAATAGCAAAACAAAAACAATTTTTTGAAAAATTTCAATTAAAATAAACCATCTTAAACTCAAGACACACTACAATTTCTTTTGTCTTCTCGTTTAGTTTTAAATAGTAATGGAGTAGGCATTGACAAAAATGCCAAGATTGACATTTAATTGACTATTAAATTGAATGACTGAAAAAAATTTGTTCCCGCCAACCAAATATCTCAATGACAAATAGAAAACTCAAAGGAAACTAGATTTTCTTGGTAAACTATTAGTGTCCGGAATCCCCATTTTTGATGTTTTCGGCGTTGAGAGCACAAAAATGCCTCGGGATGAGAAAAAATATCTCATTCCGAAACTATGTTTAAACCAAGTTGCAAACCATTGTTAGGGGTGACACATTACAACGAAACCATGGTAAACTCGAAACCATAGTTATGAAACCAGTAATGTGTCTATAGCATTAGCAAATTAATCTAAAATCAGTTTAGAGAAAACGAATAAATATAGTCAGCTCAGGTACCATACTAAGCCTTTACCAGTTTTGACAGTTTATTGTTTTTTTTTTCATTTTTTTTTAATACTAATGAGTTATATCGCCTAAAATTAACTAACTCGCTTAAAAATAATTTATCTAAAACCAAATCTAGTCTAAATTTATATTATAACTATAAAAAATACATTTCTCTAACAGATACTGATCAAGACTATTTGTTTATAAAGGGTGGTTAAATTTTAAGGGCCGACGTTGAATGTGAACCACACCTAAACGTCAAATTTTTTTCTGCATATAATTTGACATTTCTCAATTTCAGACTAATTCAATTTGAACCATGGAAAGATACACAATCGAGCGTTAAAGTTATTCAGGCATATTATGAAAATGGGCGTTCAAATCAAAATGCATATCGTGCACTTCGTGATTTTTTCGGTCAATTTAATCGTCCAAATGTGCGTACAATCGGAAAAATCGTCCAAAAATTTGAGCAAACCGGGTCTGTAGGAGATTTTAAAACACCAGTGCATGCTCGTACAGCTCGTACTGCAGAAAATATTGCTGCTGTTCGCGATAGTAGGGCTGAAGAGCCGTCCACCTCAACTCGTCGTCGCGCCCAACAATTGCACCTCTCACGCTCGTCGTTGATGAACATTATGCATAAAGACTTGCATTTACACGCTTATAAGGTGCAGTTGACTCAAGAACTAAAGCCTTTTGACCACTCCTAACGTCGTCAATGGTCAGAATGGTGGCAAGAAATGGCTGGGATGATCAATTTTCGAAGAAAATCATCTTCAGTGATGAGGCACATTTTCACCTCAGTGAATTTATTTATTTATATTTAATACATAAAATTTAATACATGAATTCGTCAATAAGCAGAATTGCCGCATTTGGGCGAATCATAATCCAAGAGTGATTGTCGAAAAACCAATGCACCCACAAAGAGTGACTGTTTGGTGCGGTTTATGGGCTGGCGGCATCATCGGGCCGTATTTTTTCCAAAATGAGGCCGGTCAGGCAGTTACTGTGAATGGTGTTCGCTATCGTGAGATGATAACGAACTTTTTATGGTCCGAATTGGAAGATATCGATGTGGACGATATGTGGTTTCAACTGGACGGTGCCAGTTGCCACACAGCTAACGAAACAATGGCTCTTTTGCGCGACAAATTCAATGGCCGTGTTATCTCACGTAGTGGCGATGTCAATTGGCCGCCAAGATCATGTGATTTGACCCCGTTGGACTTCTTTCTTTGGGGTTATTTGAAAGAAAAGGTATACGTCGATAAGCCAGCACCAATTCAAGAGCTAAAGGATGAGATAATTCGGCAAATTAACGGCATAGAACCTCAATTATGCCTAAGCGTCATCGAAAATTTGGACCATAGGGTGGAAGTGTCCGTTCCATACATAATTGAACCATACCATATTATCATAATAAAAAGAATTGACAATAATTTCATAAATAATTTGTGTTTTATTCAAAATCAACATCGGCCTTTAAAATTTAACTACCCTTTAGCACTTCTACAACATCTAAACCATCTTAATTATCTCAACACATAAATTTCAGGGTTACGTAGTTTTTGCTTTACACAGCAGCGCGGTACCTGATCAATAATATTGCAGTTTTTTTATATGATTATCTATTAAACTTTGAATGTCACAAACAAATTTTTTTGAAAGGTTTGCAAGATTTTCAGGAATTGCTTTCGTTGTCGTCTCGCGTCTTGATGTCAAATTAAAACGTTTTTTAAAACGCTCACACCAGCCAGTTGATGCTTAAAACGCTTCAAATTTTTAATCTTCTGTACTTTCTTTCAGAGCTTGACACAGCGAAATGGCTTTCATCTGAATATATTTGTCTTTTACTTTTAATTCTTTTAAATTTCATTCGTTTACCCAGTTCATCGCTTCAATTCAATTTCTCGGAACTGGCATTTTTTCCGCCCCCTTTTATGCTGCTTGTGTTTCTCGATTTAATCTTATTATCTTCCAAAAGTTTCATTAAATTTCCCTTCTATCATATTTTAACCCCCCAGGACCGAGGTTGGTACCCATGTTTTACAGACAAGCAGACGCGCATTTTTTCACATGGCGTCTTTAATTTCGTTTCTTTCGGTTGGTAGTAAATTTTTTTTACGACCTATCAGTTTCATTCAAACTTTTATGTATATCAGATTGATTTCCATTTTTTTGTGCGTTATAAAAATTACACAATGCAAATTACTTAGTATAATAATTTCAATTGACTAATTTTCGTTTATTTATGTTATCGACAATATATTAAATTATTTCGGTTGTGCCATCTTCACCGAAGATCTGAAACGAGGCGAGTATGGACCCGAAAAATATTTTCGGAGAATGAACGCGAGATGCATGGCTTCTTCTCTAAACTGTTTCTTAAAATTAAAGAATAAGATCCAGAGTAATTTAGGAAAGCCACTCGGATGGAAATAACCCAATTCCAAATCTTGCTTAATTTATTAGAAAAGAAATTTAAACTGAATTTAGTAACGGTGGCATTTTGAAACAGAGCGGCTTCGAGAATCAGATATTGCAAGGCAATATCAATATACCTTAGACGAGAAAATTGCTCCGAACAAATGTAGAATTCTCATGATTCTTCGTTGGTGATGCCACATTTCCATTACGACATAATATTATGCGGCCATACCTTGAGCGTCTCTTCCAAAAGATAAGGAATTGTTAAAAATTTTCTTTGACGAGGATTAAAACTGAAAACGATTTTGGCATCTTAACAGCAAAACTTCTTGTACCCGGAAGTTCTTTAAATATGCTGTCAGATAATGCCGAGAAAGTTGTACGAGCGACATTAGTTATTAATAATCTTATTAGGCTGAACCACTCTGCGAACTACTTCTCAAACAGTAGTGTGGATCACACTAATGAGGACAGTGAAATGGTACCAGGTGGTTCTCGATCGAGAAAATCAGGTAAGGATAATACATTTTTAGAAATTTTGTAGCAGGATTGTTTATCAACAGTTTTAAGATGGGGGAAGTTAAATTTTTCCGGAAAATTACCCCATTTAGTACAAATGTGTAATTTTAAAAAAATGTTGATATTAGGATTGTATCTTGTACAGTTTTTCAATGGTACAAGTTTTGCAATTTTTTCAGGAAAATTTTGAATTTTTTCAATTTTTTTTTACTTAGTTTAAAATTATAAATAAAGTTTGACACTTGAAGAATTGTATAAATTCTGAAAAAGTGGGGGTTTGGGGCAGCCCCATTCTCTAAGGTACGAGTATACAACGAATTGAAATTACATTAAAAAGAAAATTATATATATAAAAGTTGGTTTTTTAACATTTGAGACTCTATCAGACGAAGCGATAAGAGCGATAGAAACTCTTTGATCTGTGTCTGCAGGGTTGACGAAGCAATTATTATTGATAAAAATAAAAAAAAATATTAAAAAAATAAAACAAGTGAAAACTTTTCCGGAAAATATAAAAATTTTGGAAAAAATTTAGCTTTCCCCCTCCTAAAAACTGATAGTAACCAATCTTGAACTTAAAAATTTCCAAAACTTATACTCCTTATCTGATTTTCTCGATGTATACGTAAAGTCAAATTACGCCGCCTGAAACAGAACCGAAAGTCCCCGAAACATCAAACATTCAGCTGGATGTATAAATTTGGATACAATGGACACAAGTCAATTTGAGTGGTCAATTTTTAGATTCGGGACACGAAAGATTAAAAGCGAAAATGGGTAGCGGGAAAATAATGAGTGAAATAGTGTGATTTAAAAATAATTGTAAATGGTAAATAGTAAATTAATAAATAATTGTGATAATTATTTGTTGTGGTGTTTTCGTGTTAGTGAATTTTTGAAATATTCTAGTTGTGTAAGTATTATGCAAGTGATGTAAGTGTCTGAGAAATTGTTGAAACTGTCAAATTATATTTGTGTATCGTATCGTTATCGGGTATGATACTTTTACACATTAAATTTAAATTATTTTGAAATACAGTCTTGGCCAAAAGTATTGAGCATGATATCTTACAATTTTTTTGGGAGGATCAATTTTAAATAAATTGAAACGATTTTTATAGGTTGTCATTACTATTTATTTATATAAAATTAATATTTTGTGGGTCCATCCTTTGCCTTAATTACGACAGAAATTCTTTTGGGTAGAGAGCTTACAAGTTTTTAATACATTCTGTAGGACGTATGGCGCTCCATTCTTGGTGCAGACAGCGTTTTAGGTCTTCTTCGTTATTTATTGTGTAGCGCCTGACTCTGCGTTTTAATAAACTCCATAAATGTTCTATGGGGTTCAGGTCCGGGGACTGGACAGGCCACTCCAGAATTTAAATGCCATTTTCTGGGCAGCAACGCAGGTTCTAGTAGTTTGTGTATTTTGAAGAGTTCATGTGACCCTCACACACAAACATTTCGCCAACTCCAGAATTAGTCATGCAGCCCCCCTCACTTAGACCATTATGGTACGATTTCACCTGAAAACAGAGATAATTTTTGCAGAAAATGTGACAAAGACAAGTACTGAAATTTACATTAGAGCGACTGAGATACAACATTTTTATTTTATGGGACAAAAAGTTGGGAAAATTTTAACATCAACAAAAACTAACCTATAAATTATTTAAAGAATATGAAAAATCTTTATTATTAATGATTGACAATAATTTTATATCCTAAAAATTACTAAAAAAAATAAAGATTATTGTTGCGATGAAAAAGTAATATGTTGTTTGATTAATTTGGATAATTCGAAACTAAATTATGTGACGGGAAAACATAAAAAAAATCATTCAGCAGGCGAAAAAAAAAATAAAAAGAGCGTGCTGTGTTAACGCACCAAGCGCAAAATGTTACTACACACCATAAAAATATCAAAAAAGTGATCGATATCGAAAAAATATCATTTTGTTGCCATAAAAAATAGTTTGCTTGATATTTTTTATTTATAATTATGGCAACAAAACAAAAATTTTCAAAAAAAAAAAAAAAAATATTGATGTGCGGGTCACACACCGAGAGAATCTATATTTTTATCTCGTTCTAGTTTTCTGCAAAATAAAACGCTGTGTAGTGGAATAGGCCCATTATGCTACCTCCGCCGTGTTTTACAGTTAGTACCACATACTTTGGACTGAATGCTTCAATGCTAAAATTACAGCAAAGAATTGTCAACTTACTTCTTCGCCTGACCACACAATATTTGACCAATCTTCTTCGGTGAAATTTTGGTATTTTCAGTCTCATTTATACCGAGCCTTCTTTTTTTCGGAGGGCCAGGGTTTCTTCCTGCCTTTACAGCCTTTCAATCCAGCTTCCTGAAGCCTTCTGCGAGTGGGACCAGGAAGGAATATTTACAATGGTTTCATTACTTATAAACCACAAAAGCGCACTTTTGTTCTTCACCACAAAGCCGTTACACAGAAAACGTGTGCTCCATTTGCTATTTTTTCGACGTTCTTTGGAGTCAATCAAAACACTTACTACTAGTATATGTCAATTTCACGAAAAATAATACTCAAATTGGTCGAGAGTATTTCAATTATATTTAAAAACTTCACCATAGGTAATTGTATCAGTATATGGTTAGCAAGGGTTATTATCTGTACGGCCTCATAGAGATTTCATAAGACGAGTAAATGTGTTTTAGAAATTAAAAAGCGAATTCACCAATTTCAATAGTTTTCGATTAATAATATTTTATATACATTTCAATTCTTTTTCATTCAGTTGCCAGCAAAAATATTGTACCATGATTTGAAATAAAAATTTTAATATCTGCCCGGAATTTAAAAAAAATTCTTGAGTTAACATTTCAATAACAATATGAGTTAGTATAAGAATAAGGTTATGATTAACTATTTTTATACCACAAGTCGATTTAGAATTATTCCCAGAAACAGAATTGTGGAAATCACTTAAGAAAGTTTGTTTTATACTTTTGAAACTCTCAAGTAGTTGATATACATTGTACAATTGTAAATATACATTGTTATAAGTACTGTAAAAACAATTTATAATACAAATCCCAGACCTAAAATTTTTTGTTGTTAACAATAGTTTTTTGAACAGTAGTACTCAACTTTTGATTGCACAAAAATTCTTCAACGATTTTCAAATACTGAAGTAAAATTTTTATTAAAAATCATACTAGTATCAATATTCCCCACAAACAAAATTAAATAAAAATAATACAAATATTTTGATAGTTATATTTTAAAAATTGTATGTATGTGTATGTATATGAAAAAAACTAACCAAAGTTATTTTTACAATAATAGACGAATTGTTATTTTTCCACTGTGTACATGGGAAAGGAAAACTTTATTTAAAAAAAAATATTTTCATTTTAAACTTTTTTCCCTCAAAACTTTTTCTGCATTTTTTAAACTATCATAATGTGAAAATCTGTTATTCTATGTTATTTGTTTGCAGATTATTACAGTAAATACAAATATTTTTTCTTTGTTACATTTGCATAATCGGAATTTTTATTTTAAGACTCATTTTACGAAATTTAAGCTTATTTTCCAATTCGATTTGTTTAAGAAGGGTAAAACATTATTTGGAATGTTTAGCTTATGATGACATGTGGATGTGTTAACTAAGCTTGAATAAATGATTTAAAATATTTTAACTGTATGTTTGGTTGTAATCCGATGAGTACTCGTACTTTGTACAAATCGTAATGAATAAACTTTAAATACATTTAATTGTGCACGATAATCGATGGCCTGATTTGCATAATCAGTTAATTAATTTATTATTTATCGTTATAGTGATCAAAATTTAACAGTTTCAAATAAATCGTATATTACACATAGATGTGAGATAATTATATTTAAAAAAATTACATGCGGCATAATACAGCTGAACTGAAAAGAACTTTTTCTACTGATATTTTAAACACAGCAGAAAATCAAAACAAACACTTTCACGAGAATTTTTTTTTTAACTTTAAGAGACTCAAAATATTATTTTAAGTCAATCTGCGAACACAGTTTATATGTGACTAATTAACACTGTATGTGACCAGTGGAATATTTATTAAAATTTGATATTTCTTATCAACTGACAAAATGAATCTTTGCCAAATTGTACCAAGAAATTCACAAAAGGATTTTATTCAACTAAATTAATTTTAAATATTATACCAAAATTTTAAAAACTTCGAGATCTAACCAAAATCAGTGTTATACGTTTACACATATTCCTCAATTGTCGACATGTTGGTGTCGAAAATAGTGAAGACAGAATATAAATCCCTTAGAATATTCGTTTTTAATTCGATTTTTCTGCTAGTGCGGTTTTAGTACGACGTTGCCATATTATAGTTTTCCACATCAAAATGCTGTTTATTCAGACAGTTTATTCAAAATAATTTTAAAATTGTTTATTCGCCATGTAATCTGTTTTGGTCTTTAACCAACTCTAACAACACATATTATGTACATAGTATTACACAACAAATGCATAATTTTTTTCTAATATCAGAGAATTTTTTTTTTGTCACAAATATCACCATTTGGTAATTTTTATTCGAAATTAAAATAATTTCAAAAAATAGCTATTTTTGAAACTGTTAAAGCATTAGCTGCTGTCAACTGCACTCGGATATTTAAGTTTAGTTTAGTTTAACAAAAGTTTAGTGCACAATTTTTTGTGGTAATTCATTAAAAAAAGTTAGTAAAAAATAACCACTTGCATTCTTTTACCTTTTTTCACCAGCATTCTTTTACTTTTGAGGCGAGAATATGCACTTGATCTGTATGAAATTTTAATAGTAGGTACCACTGTGATTTAAAACTTGGTTATGTTTGTTGACTGTGTACGTTCAAGCACGTACACGTCAAGAACGTTCAAGAATGTTACAAGCTGAAATGATCGCCATTAACGTATGATTAATTCAGAACATTTCTACATTTTACCATCTATGATCAATTTTGATTTTAAAGTGAGTACGTTGCCTAAGGTATTTTATATTAGCCCATGCAGCAGTAAAGAATCTTTAACATTTGTGAAATACAGTCTACCGTCTCAATCGGGTCTTGAGGTTATCGATATTGGGACCACCGTAAGTGAGTTTGTCGTGTTGTTCCGGCAATATTTGGTCTAACATAAGTTATCGCGCACTCGGTGGTGTGAGTACACTACCAGCTCTAGCAATTTTGAGCCCAGGGGCTTACACGATTCTGTAAAATTTCTTAAAACATTATTTGTATCGACACTTCACCATTGTAATAAACTTCGTATAATCTTTCATTAAGGAATCCGGAAAATAAAATCATCGTTAACGGATTTTTCTACTTCCGGTGATGCTACCACAAATGTAGTGATTTCATTTCTGGTTAAAATTGAGCTACATATGAGCATCATACATATGCGCTAGCAATTTGGTTTTACCCACTGTAAATTTCGGATGTTTATGTGTTGTTTTACCAGAATAAAATATAGAATTGTGTAATGCGGTACACAATGAGAGATTTTTTATTGTCGGCGAATTAATTTGCTTCTGGCCACCAACTCATATTTTTCACTGGAGTTGTATTGCCTGATAAATCTAACAAACCATCGGTCAAATTTTCTAGTTTATAAGGATTATGAACAGATGAACTTGCATGTTCATTTATTGTTTGCTTTAATGTTCCTTGTCACTATACAAAAAAAAATTTCAGATGTTGAATGTTTTTCCCCCATCTTGAAATGGTTTCTTTAATCATGGTCTATTGCTGATTGCTAAGAGAAGCAATAATTCTCGACATGTACGTGTCTACACATGTACGAGTAAAATATTAATTAAATACACGGCACAAACGGTTAATATTCATCATTGATTTTCTGGTAGCTTATGTCGTAATAGATCCATATGTGCATTCTAAAGGAAATTAGCCGTCTAAACCTATCTGTCTGAATTCGCTCCCAAACATAATTTTAGTCAAATTGAATTATTCTCGTTACTTGTACATACAGGTGTTGTGACCAACACCTGACATACTTTTACCACGAATTAATACATAAATATCGAATACAAACACTCTTGCTTTATAACGCGAAAAATTAAAGTTACCGGACGTTTGGTAACGCTGTCTTGTAATTATACAAAACATTATCCTTGATTAAATTTCCGTAAAAAACAACCTTTGTTGTTTAAAAATTTAATCTTTAATTTTATTTAAACTTTTTACTCCTTGGTGTTTTTTAATGATAAACTTTTCGACACATTGCACAAATTGATAAAGCTTCGATGAAGGTACTACTTCATATTTTCATCAAATTTTGCAAGGATCTCCCCATTAAAAAGTTTAAATTGAAGTTTTATTCCGAATAATCAATCTGCTTGGACTGTAGAAATGCCGAAGTTTTTGTAATTTTTTTAGAAATTTAATTTACAATTTTATTCGGTTTTGTGTCCTATATATCGTCCTATTATGTCCTATTCAAAAAATTTGCAAAAATCGAAAAAGCTCCTATTTAGGGTGCCACTTCCGGTAGACTAATTTCAGCCAAAAATCACTCACAATTTATGAAGAAAGTTTAAATATAAATTTTTCAACCTGATCAAACAAACTATTTGAACTGTAGAAAAGACACAACATTTATTATTTCCGATTTTACTCGAAAAATCGGCATTCAAACTTTCATTATTTTTGAAATATTTTTCAACAATTAAAACGCGTTGTTCTTTCGTGTAGTGTTGCATATGTTTACTAACCCTAAAGTCAAACTGTTTTCCATTGGTTGCAAACACCAAATTAATTAATTTGCTATTTAACTCAAATCTTGCATACATTTTGAGACACCCTTTCAGGTTCAGGTTTCAGTGGTTGACACTTAGGCCAATTTTTTGGCCCATTGTGATACCACGCATTCATGCTACATCATTAACCCATTCACCTATTCACCTTCTTACACAACTACAGTATACCACCTGCACATTGCAAGCTCCATGCCAACCTGTACATTGACGTGGCCGGTGGGTCGGCGCTGAATTCTGCACTCCATCAGAGGGTCTTAGTTGTGTTTATTAACATCATCGATTGTAATCGATGATGAAAATTCGATTTGCATCTAGCCTCTGATGGGATTCGAACCCAGTACCTCCCGGTCCAAGTGTAGAAGCTTTAACCACTGCACCACTTGTCCGGTTGAGACACCCTTTATAATCAAAAATTTCATAAAACCATTACGATCAACCATTATAAAAAAATTATTTTTAAATTTATACGAATCTTTTAATTCTTTACCGTTTTTTAGAAATGCGAAACTTTTCAACATCATTGCAAACATTGGAAAGGCTCTTATTCAAGTAGCCATTTCCGATAAACTAATTTTATTTTGCATGGATCTATTATTTTTGGAAATATTTCAAGTATGAAGTTTTAGACCGAATATTCCATCCACTTGGACTGTAGAGATGCCAAATTTTGGTGAAATAAAGGATTTTTTATCAAAACTAGTCATTTCCAACAAACTTTAAAAACCAGTTTTAATTAAATTTGTTTGAAATTTAATTTTCAATCTTTTTGATTCAAATAGTTTTCGAATTAGTCGAATTTGTTTTAAAAACAGATTTAATCAAAAATTTAAAAAAACTGATCTGATCCAATATTTTTGCAAAATAAGTTTGAAATCTTTTAGATTTATACGTTCTTCTTGTAAATGATATACTTTTAAAAATATTTGCAAAAGTAAAATTCGTATGGAAACTGGTACTTCCGGTGAACCAATTTCAGCCATAACTTACAAGGATTTGCCAAATTATAAAAAGAAAGCTTAAGTATGATGTGTCACACCTATCAGTTAATTCGTCTGAGCTGTACAGAGGACACATATATGCACGGCACTACTCTCAGACACACACACACACTCACGAACACAAGTACAGAAATAACTTTTTGAAGCCCACTTTTTCGGAATTCGGCGATTTAGCGAACAGTAAATTTGTAAACATCTCATGTTTGTAAATTTTCTTAATTACGATACTTCATTATTATTTATTTGTAAAACCGAAAAAACTCGAACGATTGCCAAAAACCACTGAATCTTCCACCACTGAATCTTGTGAAAAAATTTAATTATGAATTTTCATCCTAATTAATCAATATCGCAGTACAAGGCCGAATTTTTGTTGAAGAACTGTTTTTTTATCAAAATCAAATCGTTATTTGCGCTTTAAATTTGGAAAATTATCTCGACCTGTTTGCAGCTAAATTTAGTTTAGTTAGATCATAATCACTTTGATAATCCTGAAAAAATTCCTTATTAGGTTTCCACTTCGGGTACACCGATTTTAGCCAAAATCATTTTAGCCAAAATGCTCAAGTTTTATGTTTCACTCCGATCGGTTAATCCATCTGGGCTGTAGAGATTTAAAGCCCATAGACAGATATTTTTTAAAAACTACGTTTTTGACTTCAGATTATTCTCCTACATACAAGAAAGTAGTACAGTGTTTTGTCAAAAACCGTCATTTCTGCTCAATTTTTGTAAATATGATCCGTGCCGGTATTGTTGTCGGAATTTAATTTAATTTGTTTTAGTGCATAACCGTTTTTCTGAAGCTTTTAAAAATATTTTTAAAAATCAAAGAAATGTTGTATGAAGGCTGCCACTTCTACTGTATCGATTTCTGCCAAAAATCATTGGGATTGAGAATCCACACACATTTACACAAAGGGATTCTAGTTTAGATGTTTTCTACTCGAGATGTTTGTAAATTTACCATCCGCTTCATCGCCGAACTCCGTAAAAACGATTTTCGAAGTGGTATGTGTCGGTCTGGGGTCATTTTACATCACAAATGAATTAATTAATTTTGATTCATAAATGAGATAACGTAGCGAAATTTGGCAATACAGATTTTTGATTAAACGAGTTTCTTTTTACCAAAATTCGAGTGTTAACTTTCACTTTAGAAATCAAATGTGATGTTTTGTCGAGATTTAGATATTTTCAAGATAACCAGGTGTGAGATACCATACACATCCCTTAATTTTGATTGGGATTTTTAATATTTAGATGTGTATGAAGAAAATGTTTTAAATACAGAAAAGGGTTTGTTTTCATTTAACTGAACACATTATATCAATTTATCTTTTATTTGTGTAACCTTAAATGTCAGTCTCCGTATAACTGATTCAAACAATTTGTGCAACTTGAGTAATATGAAATGTTCGACAATCTGGGAATAGAATGCCATTTTCTGGGAGAGTTATGAATTTAGTAAAACTATAGACATAGAATGGTCCACCTGTTCAATTGATCTCTCAATATTAAGTAACATTTTGAAACCACAAACTATAAAGAAAATTATAATTTCATTTCAGACTATGTACACATACACAGTAAGGTAGGCAGACATTATAAAATTCAAATTAAACTGTAAAATTTATGGGTGTTCTCAGATAACATAATTTATATTATTCATTGTGCATGACTTATCATAAATAAAAATAATACAGAAATAATCCTATAAAATCCAATCTTTTCCAACAAAATAAATTAAATTTGAAAATTTTCCATTTCTATGTATATCCAATGTTTACATATTAAGGAGGATGGTGGACCATATTTTAATTATTCATAGAATTTTGATAACAAAAATATTTTTTTGGTGTTGGTCGGCCGCGAAACGGTAGCATAAAATTGATGAATATAATAGAGATGTTTCGTAAGCGTTACGTAAAATGAATAAAAACAAATTTTCGGTACCACCAAATTAAGAGGGTTTTATCCACCTGCACGATCGTACTCGATTATATATACATTTTTATTTGTATACCAAATGCTTAAGAAGGACGAATTTAAGTATTTTGGTGGGAATAGAAATATTACGGAAAGAATCTTAAAAATAGCCTTTGGCGGATTTCTTACTTACTCACAAAGAGAAATGTTCAGAGGATATTCAAATTGGTATATTATAAAAAAAATGTGTTCACCAATTCCATGAAATGTTTAATAATACCTCAAAGCAGACGAATTTCAAAGCTCAGTGTTTATTTGAATTCCAAACTTTAAATTCAAAAATAATCCTTGTATTTTTAATCCTATTGAATACCTATACGTAGCTCTGCATTTCTTTTAAAAATATGTGTTTAAATAAACCCATCTTCAGATCCCTATAAAAGTTGTCATTTCTTATGTACCACAGTACATTAACTATTTTCTTGGGCTTTTGAATGGCTGATGGGGCGTATTTAGTGGTATAAGACTACTTGGATTTTTCTTTAGGATTGGTGTCAGATAATTGAAAGCCTCTTTGGTTAAATCATAAAATGACATATGACGTTCATGACCTGCGGGTTCAAAATAAATTGATACAACCAAAGGCTTATCTGGTAGTGTACGTCACTATTTGGATTTATCTAGGATTGCCACCAGAGAAATTAAATTAACCTAAGAATTATAGTAAACTATTTCTTGTTCATGATATAAACCTGCGATATATTATGATACACAATATATATTATGAATTATAATATAACTCAAAATTTGTATTATTTATCCTCAGGGATCATTTGCAAGTTTTGCTATACAAAATTTTTTTAATTTTAACTATATTACATTTTTCTTAATTACAGCTTTTAAATGTATTACATAGTTTACCGTTTCTTTTACATCTGACTTAGAAAGTGTACGTCTACATTATGCATGAAACTACTATTTTTCAAAGTGTACATTTTATGGGGATGGTAATACTGTAACGAAGAAACTTTCTTAAAATTTCGAGCCAACTTCAACGACTGACACAACGGTGGCTCTCAACAGAAAAATGTTTACAATTAAATTAAAAACTAATATCTGAAGATATTTAGTTTTTATTTGCTAGCCAATTTTCAATATAGAATTCGTTTCGTAATAACTAGTGACGTCAGCACACTCACAGTATAGAAACACTATTCACCGATAGCGAATGTGCGATATTGAACAATTATCCAAACTCAACAACGGTTTCATAA
Source organism: Nephrotoma appendiculata (assembly GCA_947310385.1). NCBI lineage: Eukaryota > Metazoa > Arthropoda > Insecta > Diptera > Tipulidae > Nephrotoma > Nephrotoma appendiculata. The sequence goes on along the minus strand of OX371224.1, from coordinate 31,312,307 downwards.
ATGTTGTTTGATCCTCATTGTAACAGAATCAATTTTTATGATGTTTTAATCCATAAAAATTTGTCTGGTCTTGCCGCACTCATGGCATAAGATTAACTCCATTGTTAATCTTATGCCATGGGTGTGACAACAAATAAATAAATTGTTACAGAAAATGTAAATTTCTCAAGTATCATATATTCAAATGATATAAAAACGTCGCAAACACCACCAATGAAAATAAAACGAATGCTCCATATATGGATGTGGTATAGGTGCAGAAGCATACTTTTTTTCAACCTTTTTATGAATTCACAAACAGAAAACATACAAAGTGTCATGGAACAAAAAAATAATTTAACACCATGTAAAAAATTGCAAAGTTAAATAGGAGAAGGTTTTCATTTTAACTTTCAACAATAACAAAAACAAAAAACCAATTTTGTCATTTTTATTCATGAACAAACAATAGAATGAAACCTCTTCGTAGAACACACATCCATATGTAAGTATGCTCTCACACAATAAACGTAGGCAAATATATTATTCATTATTAAGCGAGCGAGCACAACAAAAGATTATGTTTCCATTTTCGTATAAGATACGGGTATTAGTGTTTCTCCACGTTTAGTACGTTCTTGCTGCTACAAGACATTTTTTTCATAAACCTATTTTTTCTTTTAGAAGTAGCAAAAGCTAATAAATTTAAAATCGAAAGTAAAATTCATCAATATAGCATAGAACAAACCTAAGAAAATAATGATGTATTTTACTCCTTAGGGGCCAAAGTACTCGTAGATGGATTGCTAGATATCTACTTACGAAAGTACAAAAATGTTTTGTAAAATTCAAATTTTCAATGAAAACTCGATAGCAATATAAAAAATGGAGGGACATATTGTGGCCAATACCCGACTTTCTTTTACCACGAATGTATGCAGTGATTTCAAATACACCACACTTGATTTCTGTAGCGAAAAGTTAAAATAAACAATTTTGGTAAAACTGTCTTGTAAAATCAGAGACATTATCCTTGCTTAAACTTCGATAATGCAACAAGGTTAACCCTTCTTGTTGGTTACAATTTTAATTTTTAACTTTTTTTAAATCATTTTGTCGTTTTTTTTGCAAACGCTACACTTTTCTACATCAATTAGAAATCTCCCATTGAAGCTGGTACTTTCGGTACAAAAAATGTTCACTAAATTACAAAAGGATGTCCCAATTAATGGAAAAAATTGAAGCCTTTTTCGAATAGCCAATCCGCTTGAATCTTGGAGATGAAGAATTTTGGTAAAATATTTTTTTTTCATCGAAACTTGTCTTATCCTTAAATATTTGCTATTAACGAAAAGCTCTTGCGGAAGTTGCAACTTCCGGTGCAACATCCGATGGTCAGATTTTGGAGTTGGAGATTTAACAGTTGAGTTTGTATCTCAAGATAGAACAGTTCAGTGTTTAACTAAAAAATTTGAGTCTGTCCTTTAACCGCCTACCGAAACATGTCATCACAAAATAAATTAATTTTTTTTTTATTTATTTTTTTTATCGATTTTGGCATTAAAATAAGTTAAAAAAAAATTTGTTTATTGGCATAAACCCTGATTTTTGTAAAATAATAAATCTAAAAATCAACCGGATCAACCAATATTGGTTTTAGCACCTGTGTTGGGCGGCACAGCGGTAGCGTATATAGTGGCGGGTGGACGCCGCAACATGTACGGTTGACTAGCGAGTCAATGGTTTGACAGGCCGTCAAGTGGCACCCATACTAGTGGCAAACAGGTGGAATTATTTTGAACGGCAAGTCAAACACACAATGACCATTACAAGTTGCCTAATTTCAAATGGGAGGTACAAATTATTTGTAAGTATTTCTTTATTTTTATTTTCATTAAATTCCAAATAGTTTTTTCATTAAAATTTTGTTAAACGAACATCTTTTGTAATTGAAAGCTAAAATAACGGGGCTTGCGTATATACATACGTTGTCACCTCACGTTTGAAGACCACAACATATTAAGAAAATTTGTATTATTCTTATTAAACAATATTTGTGGGTTGTATCAGGCGTTGGTTTCATTAACATAAATCGAGACACAATCTAGATTGACATAACGTGATGTACCAGCAATAATTTTATATGGTCGTAATTTTAATAAATGAATTACAAAACCTCTCAAATCATTATGATGGAAGTCGCGCAAACTTCGTAACGGTTCGACGCGTTCAGCTTCGGACAATTTCGTTGAAAAACCCAGCGTACCCCACTCCTCTGCATCCATTCATATACTCGTCATAGGTTTGAAGTTCTGGATTATGTAGCAAATGTGTTGTTGTTCATCCGGAGAGTAACGTTAAACCTATAAGGTCTCCCTGAGGCACTCCTGCAGTATGGCAAGCTAGTGGATTTGGAAATGTGGCAGATCTTCTAGCGGTCTCCTCAAGGTAAGAGAGAATTTGTCTATTACAAAGACGTCCCTTCCATATTATGTCACTTAATTGTGGCAGGGTGTTGGCCTTTTCGGGTGGGTTCAGCTCCATGTCTACAAACCCCATGCCTAAGTTCCTGACTTTTAGCCGGCTACATGTAACCACGTAGAACCTTGATGTTCTGTCTGCTAATGGACCCTTGGGGCAATCCGATCCACCTTAAGCATAAAGTTTCACCCTGATCAGTCTGTACTGTAGCAAAGACAGAGATATTTAGTCTACACGGCAACACACATACCAACACAGACATAGAACCTTTTGAAAATCATTCTTTTGGACTTCGGCAATAGCGAATAGTAAATCTGCAAAAATCTTGAGGACGAAAATTTTCGTGATTAATTGGCGAAAAATACGTGAAATCACAAATTTTTGTAAGTCATGTTTTAATTTTTGTGATTTTTATGTTTTGAATGTGTAGCCTTGATTGAAAAAAAAATTTGAAATGCTCTAATTTTTTTTGTTGTTGTCGTTGTTAAAGATATAGGGTGTCAAATTTTGTGAAAAACGATGATCATGATGTTGTATATATGTCAATAAATAGAAAAATAATTGTCCGATAATTATGATTTTGGGCTCATTTTAAAGGTAAGTTAATAAGGATTTATAAAAAAATATAAAAACAGTATACTGTTAAATTCCTTCATCTTTAAATTTTCTCAAAAACCTATTTTTTTTAATTTTTTTTTTATAGGATTCTACAATTAATATTTTACAACATATCAAAAAACTAGAATGCCGTTATTTTTTGTTTTCTTGCAAAATGCGTTTGAATAAGAGCAGTATTTCATTTTTATATGGTAAAACTGTATTTCAGTGGATATTTCTCGGTGTTTTGAAATTGTTTACAAGGATAGTTCAGTTAAATTATTGATATTTATTATTAAAATTTAATTGCATATATTTAAAATTTCAAACCCAATAATTGATAATTTTATTTTATTGTTTAACATTAAATCTTATTCAAATTAAAAATTGCAATTTAAATTTAACATAATCGTCAGAATTAGAACATTTTTTACAATTCAAATAGCCATCCTCTGTTGAAATATCTGCATGGAAACCGTGAGTTCCTTTTACTGTTTTTAAATTTTCAAACCTAGTTGCAAGTTTGATTTGCTTGGATTTATGTTCTGCGTCTGAACAAAATCCAAATTTGATATCTGTCTTCAACGTTTTAGCCCATTTAAATAATGGATCTGCATTGGTTATTGTACTGCTGTATTCCATTGTGAGACTAGCTCTAAATGCCATTCTTTTGATGGTACCTCCTACTCTATCACATGGACCTTTTCCATGAGCTGTTGCATGGAAATGCCATTCACAATTAACTCCAAAATCCTCTTTGTGTTTTTAAATGTTCTTAAATTTTTTTTTATTTTTATAATGCGTGACTGCGCCATCGGTAATATAATAAATTTTAGATAAACTGGATATATTAGTTTTCAAGAACTGCATCAATTTTTCAATGAATAAGTGAACCGCTACAGTATCGTGGTGAAGACAATCCGATATTATAATGAACGTGTGGTGAAGTAATTTGCCTTCCAAATTTTGGTAAATTACAAATGGATGAATAGTCACTTGCTTATTATTCCAATGAAATGGCTTGTGTGGCATTTTGCATTATAAATGCATAATTTTCTACAAATCACATAAAACTATCACCTCCGTAGACTTCAGCGCCATTTTTTTATTTTTTAAGAAAGCTGGACTGCTGAAGTGGAATGAAGCAATGAGGTAACAGATTCTTCAGCTTATTTATGAAATAATCCAGAAATTCATCCAACGATTGAGAAAAGGTCTCCAGATTGCAACTATCGGTAGAAACCCACTGATTAAATTTTAACTCAGCATCCTCGCAGCCATGTTCCCGAAATACATTTTTCAAATATTCTTTAAAGTCCTGGGCAGCTTTCGCATTGTAGAAGGTAACATGTCGGTGTAGGCTCATCCCATAAAATAGTTGAAATACAATCGTGGTAGTGCGCTATCTTTCCGTTGGTAATAGTTTCCATTTTGGTACCATAAATAATTAATTTTACATTTTGATGTATGGTACACACGCAGACTGTGTGCGTTCCACTACTACCTGGTTGTACACAGTATTTTGAACGAAGTAGTGAAAATTTAGAAAATCCAATTTTTTTTGATTCGTCATCCTGATTCATGTCATATTTCTTTCGAAGCACTCTTTCAATGTACACATCGTTAGCCGTTTTTGAACTTTAGCTTTATCGACTGTTAAACAATCGTTTTTGCCTGGCATTATTCGACTAGCATCATCATCAGTATAATAAGATAATACTGCTTGCTTCAGCTCATCACTTATTCGCTTTCATATTTTACATGCTGGACGACTTAGTGGCCTATTCTTGTCTCGTAGATCTTTAGCGGTTCGCACCATATGTTGCGTTGCTTTGAACTCATTCTGGATTTCTTGAATGGTTAATGATTTTGGCTTAACTGAATCTTATCACTGGTTTTCTCCAGTTCTCGAATTTAGCTTTTAGATCACCAATCAATTCATCATATAGTGCAACCTTCCTTTGATCTTCGGTTGACTGATTCAAAAGCGGCACGATTCCCGCAACCAAAGATGTTGATGGTGTTATTGAACCTAAATCTATTACTTTTTGCTGTTGATGTTTTGGCCTGGCTTCTAACGTACTCGGATATATAAGAGACTTTCCAAGAAAGCATAACACTTCATTCATTTTTTCCAAAACAGACACATTTTTTAAATAACACTTCACTATCACTGCTATTATCGTTACCGGCTATTTGAGGTGTTAGAGGAGATCTTGTTGATAGTCCCGCAACTGGTGACAACTCTAGTTCTATTTTTCGTCGTTTGCAGGTAATATTTATATAGCATGTTGAACAGAGATACAAATTATCTTGATTCTCAACTGATTGTGGCATAAATTGCTTAACATAATCCGTAACTTGTTTTAGTTTACTCGAATACTTTGAATCGCGATATGGTTTACAACACAGTTAAATCTTTACTCTTATTTATATCAACAATGTTCATTTTTTGTTTTCAAAAGAATTACTCATCGTTTAACAGGTACGCTTGCGTCAAGTAAAAATAATCAACCCCCAATAAAAAAAAAGGAAAACAACATTTTATTTACTCTTTTATAAAATATCCCAAAAAAGAAAAGGATTTTATGGTACTTACGACTAACCAAACGATATAAACCAGGGGTGGCACCTCATAATTCTGTGACTCATATTTAAATATGACACAAATTTGTACAATAAATAATAAACCAAACACACAAATTAAGTGAACTACGTCTTTTGTAAACAATTTCAAAACACTGAGAAATATCTATATAGCCTTCCATATAAAAGTGAAATACTGCTCTTATTCAAACGCATTTTGCAAGAAAACAAAAAATAACGGCATTCTAGTTTTTTGATATGTTGTAAAATATTAATTGTAGAATCCTATAAAAAAAAAATTAAAAAAAAAATAGGTTTTTGAGAAAATTTAAAAAGAACATTTTGGCGGGAAATTTAAAGATGAAGGAATTTAACAATATACTATTTTTATATTTTTTTTATAAATCCTTATTAACTTACCTTTAAAATGAGCCCAAAATCATAATTATCGGACAATTATTTTTCTATTTATTGACATATATACAACATCATGATTATCGTTTTTCTCAAAATTTGACACCCTATATCTTTAACAACAACAACAACCAAAAAAAATTAAATAACTCAAAATTTTTATTTTAATCAAGGCTACACATTCAAAACATAAAAATCATAAAATTAAAACATGACTTATGGCTCCATAGAGTGAATTTGTGAGTTGAAGAATTTTTCGCCATTGTATTTTACTACCCAAAATAAAGTAAAATTTCTCGTCGGTATAATTAATCATAGTCGGTATGGTAATTTTTTACTCAAGCCATAATCGCAGAGTTTACTTCCTTTGTTGAGATAAGCACAACAGCGTCAACAGTACATGTTGAGAATACAACATGCAGAAACAGTCAGTGTAAAATATTTCCAGAAACCCGGCACCAATTAAGTAAATATTAATTTTTAAATTTTTCTATTTTGTCTATTTCATATAGACAAGAGAGCAGAAATTTAATCTATAAATAGGACCGATTAAATAAAAATAAAGCAGAATTAAAAAGAATTTACAACCGAATAGTTCACACTCTGATTATTTAAACTTCACCAGTAGAGTAATTTAGATAATCAGTATACAACAAAATCAGAGCAGTGGCCTGATTTTTCATTGATCCTTCCAGCTGGATCAACAACTATTTGGCCCCATCCGTGGTAAAACAACTAGGCTTGTACCGATTATACGGCACCTCTGTTAATTTACAATACCCGTTCGATTTGCATGCAGTCTACATGAGTATCAAATATCAACGCCACGGTAGCCAAAATCTATTAAAGCTCCCACAACAAAGAACCAATTGGTTCAAACAACATCAGCCATGGTGTCTAGAAGAAATCAATCACACCGAGGAGGAAAAAAACTCTTCTCTTAAGAATTATTTCTAGAAAACTTGGAGCACAATCCAGATGGAAGATAAATATAGAGGATTTCATTTAAAACGAGCCTTCACACCGAACGAAAATCAAGAAAAATGGATCTAGTCAGATGATTACAGCTCGAAGCGAAGTTTACATTTGATGCATTATTCGGCGCAAATGGAGTTAATCCGAGCAGAGCATAAAAATATCGATGAATGAAACCTATTATACCAAGTTATTTTTTTGAGCTGACACTCAAATATCTGGGAAAATCAGCACTCTACGAAAAAAATGTCCATTATCAAGATTTAATAATCGTGGGGCGGGTAGATGATAGGTTGGTATTTTCGTAGACTGTGGATATATAAATGCTAGTGTTGTCAGTCCACTATTTTAGGTTGCAGTCGAAAACTGTGAGATTTTGTTTATACGTAATTTGAAATCTGGTTGAAAGTTATCATGGTTTGTTTGTATTCACAAAACAGTAATTGAACGCTTCACATTGTTTTCATAATGTTGTAGCTAGATGGAATCCGCTTTGTCCTATAACTTGCAACTTAGTTGCTTGTTGTGTAAATTTGCGTTTATTAGTGTTACAATAAATATTTTAATTACCTTTACTGGTGTAAGCTTTGCTTGGGAATGACAACTTCAAAATTATATTCTGAAATGTACAAAAAGAGAGAGAGGAGGAGGGAAGGAAGCAAATATTTGCAGCGATTACATAATGGAACTTTTTATTGAATTGGTTTTATGAATGTGAAGATTAAGTGTGTAAACAATTTAGAAGTAAGTAATTGAATAATATTAATACAAACAATTAATGTTAATGTTATGCTCTAATGCTCTAATAGAGACGTTCATAACTATAATACCAGAAACACACATTATCGATTACCAATGTATAGTAAATCTTTTTCGCAACGATCCTTAGGTTATAATGGAGTCAAATTATATAATTCTCTGAGCAATTTCTATACTTTGGGAGAATTACGAGAGTTACAATACAATCAGTTTTTGGGACTATTGAGTGTATTTATTAAAGATAGAATTAGTATTTAGCTAGTATTAAGTATAATAATTATGTTCTATTTTATTAATTCAAGATAATAAGATTAAAAAAAAATGTCATTATTGATAAATAAATAAATAAATAAATAAACAATTATATAAATCAATCCATTAGGTTTAAATTAAATTAAGTCTGAGTTCGCTATACGAATACAAATAATATCGTAAAGGTATTTGGACTATTGTAGATAATGATAAAATAGTTTAGCTTAAATGCCAATGAAATATGCTCAATTACATTTTGAATAGCTTTCTTACCGTAAAATAATTTTCAAAGTATTGTCCGAAAAATGACCACTAACTGGTTTATGACCCTTACGATCAAAAATCAGTCTGATGGTTTAAAAATGTTCAGTAATTTAAGCGTCTAATGATTGCTGGATATTGGTCGAAAACCAAAGTCAATTATGTCTAGCCAAATCCGACCAACTTCGCTAGGCTAAATATAGAAATCATTAGTTGCTCAAATTTGACTGCATAGAATTTAGTGGTTCAGACCAACGGTTGTCATTCATAATTGACCGAAATGAGCAAGACCATTCCTCGTGATAAATTATAAGCGAAAACTGTCCGATATTAGTAAGTCAACATTGTCCAACATATGAGAACCGAAGCGACAAAATTAGAAAAGATTATAAAAAAAATTCGGTGACAATGTCGTCGTCGTATCTTGTCGCTGTATCTCTGGTTCCGTTTATACCTTAAGGCCGCTCTACGAACTTCACTGAATCACTGTTTAGTAAAGCATAGTTACCTTTGGCAATATTAGCTGCGCCTGTATATGTGTATTCGTGGATTACATGGATTTCAATCAGATTTTCCACAATATTTCTGGTATTTCCAACCACTTTTTTGCCTTCAACTCCTACTTTTAGAAAAAGAAGCTAGAATTGAAACTGTGTTGTTCAGAAAACGATTTGTTAAACAATTGTATGTTCAAAGTGTTCACAGTAGAAACGGTTTTAAGAGGTAGTTGTGGTACAGTAAATGAGGGATCATTTTCAATTGATTTATTTTCCGTTCTATAAAACTAAGCAATTCAGGTAGGATCTTCGATAAATTTCTTAACGAACTCCCCATGGTTATTCCTGTTATTTGATCATCGGCCGGTCAAAGATTCATATCTCTACAATGAGTATATCTATAAATAAATAATTTAGATTAAAAGGGAGAGGGGCATTACCACAATTCAGTAGATCATCCTTTATAGTAGCTAATAATTAAGTTTGTATGTTATCTTACGAAATTTTGGAACAATCCCACTTATTGCAGCCCTTTTCGCCGTTTTCTTCGATATAATCAACTTACCTTATTTATTTATTTCTTCACAAATTTTGAATTTATTAATCAAAACTAACTATTATTTTTTTACACCAATAACTTTTATATTTTTAAAAGTAACAAATTTCACCTTTTAATAATAATTCACACACAAAACACTTTACTTCCCAAATTTCAACCCCCAAACTAATAAAAAGCGTGAATTTTTGACACAACATAAAAAATACCATGGAATGACCACAAAATCCAACAATAAAACAAACGAAACGACAAATTTCAAAGTTTTTAGGGCGAGAAAGAGAGAATTCCTGTTTTGTAAGAACCAAATATAGTCATTATCGTCCCTTAATTTTACGCACTCAAGTAGTCAATTTCGACTATTGTTTGGAAATAACTTTTTTGTTTTATGTAGTTTTGTTTTATTTCCTTAGCTAATTTTATTTTGATATTCTAAAAATGAATGAATTTCGACATATTTTTTGCAAAATAAGTTTTTGGTTTAAAGTTAAAAGGCATTTCCGTCTCTTTCTTGTTTTTTATTTATTTTGATCCTAAAAGAGCCGAAAATGTCGCAATAGACGGAAAATAACAAGGAATTATGGAAGGTTGAACTCATTGTCAAGTCATTGCTTTAATAATCGGAAGCAAAACACCAATAATAATAATTGCGTGAATTTCACTTTGTTAAGAAGCTTAAGGCCGACAATTTCATATTTCATCTTCCATAGCAGTAAAAATTAATACGACACTCATCGTAAAAAATAACAAGAACCAATCAGTAATAAAATAATAATAATAATTTCTTCAATATGACCAAACAATAAAAAGAAAAATTAAATATTAATACCAAAAGATTAACAACCAATAAAGCACAAAAACAAATAAATCGAGGTGCTTTTCTAATTGCTAAAACACTTTAGAATACAACAAAACAAAAATCGAAAATCTAAATGTTGATTTATAAAATTAATAAAGAAAAAGTAAAAAGCATTTTCCAGTTTCAGTCAGAAAGTTAATTAACTGAATAAAAGAAAATAAAATAATAAAAAATGAGACAACGAATAAAGAAAAGCTCGAGGGTAAATGTTATACAATGGATTGGAAAATAAGAAAAATACTATCAACTAACTCGTATTCTACCATAAAAATACCAACAGATAAAATGAAAGTGAACTGTTTTTGTAATTTTTTTTGTGCCAGCTTATTACTCATTTTATCTGTTAATTTGCTGTTTCCTAGGAAGCAACTAAGTTGAAGAAAATTTTCTTTTATTTAGCAAAATTTTGTTTTTGGTTTCATTACTTTCATGTCTTCATCAAAAATAAATTAATTATAAAATAAGAACTCTAGAGATAAATTAGAAGACCTACATATACGAGTACGTACATAAATGAAATAAGTTTTAATGTTGCTTTTATGTATAAATGTTGCAATGTTTATTTCAACAAAAAATCCTTATACATATATGATAACCAGTAAACAAATTGTTTGCAGACTGTATCTGTTTGGACAAAAACTGATATAATTAACAAAAAGTTGCTTGTTAGACGATTGTTTCTTGAAGAGCACTCGAAAAATATTTCTTTATTATATTCAGTGGAGCCTTATTATTTATTTCAGGTAGATAGCAACACAAAATTGGACGATTTTCATTCACAGCTTCAGTTTTACTTCATAAAATTCATTGATCCCGCCGCGTTCATCTAATGGTTGTTTTTGTGAAAAATTACGCTGTTTTATTTATACAGAATTTATCCAACACCCGACAAACTTTCACCGACGAAGGCAACTAAAGAAATATAATATTTTTATTAATTATAAGTAAAATTAAGTTGGCAAAATGTTAAAAGTCAATGACCACATTTGTGTCAAATACAAATCTCACAGACAACCTCGAAAACAAATTACGCTTTAAGAGACTTTACGTTGTAAAAATGTTATATTCTTTAAAATAAATTTATTCTTCAAAGTTTTTTGGCATAAATGCTACATTTTTCAATACTCGTAAAACGGAAAATCTTCGCAAAAACTTCCACTTCTGCACATGCACAGTACTTTTCGACAAACTTATCGACTTGAATGTTATTTCGAGTAGTCAATTAGAAACAAATCGAGATCGAAAATTTTCTATTTTATTTTATTATTTAATTGTAGATTATGTATCAAGGAAATGGGTGATAAAATCAGGCCCTCTGGTCTGATTTTATTTAATTATATAAATTATTTTATAATGAAATAAATAAAATAAAAAATTGAAAAAATTATTCTTTTCTGCATCGGTGTTAAGTTTCTGGAGATATTTCAGAGGTTTGGCTTGTTTCTGTATTGTAAAGTAAAATCGCATATTTCAAAATCCGGTATTTCAAAGTTCCGCAAAATAGTATAATAATCCCGTAATGTTGGTATCTAGTGTCTCTTTTATTGGCCAAATATGAAGAAATTAGGCATGTTGGAATGACCTACTGGGCTGAACCCAAAATAAGTGTTAAAAACTAAATCTATCAAATACCTGGCAAAATCATCACTGTGTTTTCAATAACAAGATTCAAAATGTGGTATTGGAAAAAATTCGTAAAATAAAAAACATAACGGTTAATACAGTTGGTCACCCGCTTATGTCAATGAAAGTTTAACACTCTACAAGATAAATTTATTGAAAAGAGCGATGACCTTGCTTTTTTATAATTATTTTATTTGTTAATTTTTTTTAGATAATTTTTATGTCAAATAATTGTGTTGTAAATATTCAAGGTCGAACTATTAAGGATATTGTTTCACTTTTTAGTATGAACACCTTGATTGTTGATGTACCAACCCAACACCATTTGTCATCTGCTTTTTGCTAATTGCAATTGTAATCAAAATTCTGCTGGTGTAGCCGTGTATGTTCAAAACTCTAAATTGTGTAGTGTTGTTAATTTAACATTTCTAAGTGCGGATAATATTAAAGTTGACTTAAATATTTCTGTTTCTATAGATTACATGCTTTTGCCATTGTCATCTTTATTGAGGAACTTCAAGCATTCCTAAATCAAAAGACTGAAAAATCTATTTTTATGCTAGGTGATCTTAATTGAATTTTTTGGTGGATTCTAGGGTTGGTAATGATTATACCCTTTTAATGGCTTCAAATGGTTTCAAATCTCTTGTTAATGATATAACTTGACTCTCCTCTTCTACTTGCTTGGATCATGTTTTTGCTACATATAAAACAAATTTTAATTTTTCAGCTACTGCCTTTGTTGAACATTTTGAAGTTACTGACTACTCAACTATTTGCTTGATTTGAAAGAATTTAGGATGAATTCAGAAGAAAAATATTTTTGTTTTCTAACTATAAGGTTGTAGGAAAAGTTCGTCGAAAAAAAATTTGATCTAAATATATTTTTCTAGAATGTTCTTGAAAATCGAAAATATACAGGAATATTCTAGAACGTTCTTAGCTCTTTCATACCAGCCCTATAAATATTGACCCGCGCGTATTTTAGAGCAGTTATGGAGAAATTGTCGAAACGTGATTTGCGAGTAATTTTTTATTACGAAAAGCTGCGCGGCTCCAACGCGAGTACAGCCACAGCAAATATCAACAGCACATTTCGGGAGTCGAGTGTTCACGTTTCCACAGTGCACAAATGGTTTGCTCGATTTAAGTCAGGAGATATTATATTTGATGACGAGCCTCGTACTGGACGACCTTCCAGTACGAATAATGACGAGCTCGAGCGCGTTTTTAAAAAAATCCGGAGGCTAATGTACGTTATTTAGTAAAGATCCTTGGCTGGCATTTTACTACCGTCGCCGATCATTTTAATCGGTTAGAATATCAGAAAATAAAAAGGCAATGGGTACCCACCGACTGACGGAGGGTAATCGCATGAGCCGCTTGTCTATTTGCCAATCGTTTCTTCTAAGGTCTAAAAGAAAAGAGTTTCTGGAAGATTTAATAACTGGAGATGAATTTATTGAATGGGTTTTATACGATAAGGATAAACGCCGTGCAGTTTGGCTGCCTCATGGAGAAGAGCCGCCAATTCAGCCTAAAAAAGACCCTCATCCATCGAAAATTTTACTGCTGATCTTCTGGGATTCCAAAGGACTGCTATTAATGGAGTTACTACCGCAAAGAAGGACCATTGATGCTTCTATTTACATAGATCACTACAAAAATTAGCTGAATCTATTAAAGAAAAGAGGCATAGACGAGCCGCAGTTCATCTCCTTCGCAGGACAATGCTCGACCACACGCTGTCAAGATAACTCAAAAAAAAAAAAAAAATACGGGAACTTGTTTGGGAAATCGTACCACACCCTCGTTATTTTCCAGACTTAGCACCTTCAGACTACTACGTGTTTAAGGATTTAAAGTTTTATATAAGTAAAAAAATATTTAATGATTTCGATAGTTTAAAATTAGAACTGACCACTTTTTTAATACTAAACCTTCAAACTGTTGAGCTAAAAGTATCAACAACCTCCCTAACAGGTGGAGCATTGTAATACCTACTGATAGTGATTATATTGTAAATTAAAGTTTAAATTAAATAAAAAAAAATTAATAAAAAAATTGTGGATTTTTTTTTCTTTTAAGATCAAGTTGAAGCTAAAATTTTTTGGATGAAGTTTTTTTGTAACAGAAGCAATATCCAGTTTCGTTGTGATAAGATCATGAAATAGTTCAACCATAGTAGTTTAGTAATATTCTTATCAGATCGAAACTGGATATTGCTTATATTACAAAAAACTTCATCGAAAAAATTTTAGCTTCAACTTGATCATAAAAATTAAAACCCCATTGGGTTGTTTGGTAAAAAGAGCATTTATATAATTGTTCAGCGATTCTAATATATTCCGTGTTATCTGAAAATACAACTAAATGGCCTTAGGGCCGATATATTCGATATATCGCTTTGAATTAATTAATTAATTCAGTATTAATTGGTAAGGGATAAATATTAAAAATATGAATTTTTTTTCTACGTACTTTTCCTACAACCTAATATTTTGAAACTGAAATTTTCTTTGTTACACCTAGAATTCCTTCTGAAATTCATAAGATTATTAGAGGATTAAAAAATTCTGTATGTGCTCTGAGGATAGTTTTAGTAATGTACTGATCAAAAAAATTTGTTTTAAGATTATTGACCAACTCACATTTATTTTTAATTTTAGTATTGGTGCTGCCACCTTTCCAAATAAACTTAAAAATGCCATAATTATTCCATTGCTCAAAATCGGGGATTATACGCTAATTTCAGTTTTTTCAACATTTTAAGAAAAATTTGTTACAGGATGGCTACTGCCATCCTGCAGATATCACTAAGCGCACGCAGAGGCCTCCACGGTGATATTTTACCGACTACGTTCTCAGGGAGAAGTGCGAAGGGTCGTGGGGTTTGAGGCATGCATGGCTCCTGGCTTACACCGTGATGATACAGAAATTTGAAATTAAAATAAAAAACGCAAATAGTAATAAAACAAAAACCGGAGTTCCACCGAAATTCGTCGGACGGAACTTGAGGAACGAACAACACAATAAATATAAAAGAAGAGAGGTGCTTGGTGCGCGCATCCATTCGAAGTCAAACAGGGCAAAGCCCTGGTTATAAAATTGGATGCGGGCACCAAAGGACCGCAATCAACACGCCGACACAGAGGGGAGTCTCCGCTCCCACCATACCCAACCGAAAAAAAAATTAGTAATTCATTTTACTAATCAAACTACTACAAAAATAAAAATAATCGCCGAAAGGAAAAGAGAAGCGAGAAGAAACGAGACGCGAGACCAATGTGCATCAAGCGCGCGAACACAATCGCTGTGCGGCGCTCGATTACAATAAAAAATTTGAAAATTTAATATAAAAATCAAAATATTTATAAAAATAAAATCAAAGAAAAAATTCAAATAAAAATAAAAAAAATCGTACCCGACCTTTACCAAGGTCACCCAGTAAGGTGTTGATGGCAGCGTCCTTGTCCACCAAAATGGGTTGCGGTGTCTTACCAAAAAAATACGCGAATAGCCGGCTGGCTACCCGTCGTCGTTGCGGGGCCTCTCCCCGATACCAATAAAACAAATAGCCGGTTGGCTACCCGTTAGATGCGTTGCGGGGCTTCTCCCCGATACCAAGAAATATACGAGGTGCCGGTTGGCCACCCGTACCGTTGCGACCTTGTGCGGTCGGGCGTTGCGGGGCCTTTCCCCGATAACAAATAACAAATGGAAAGGAATAGACAGTTGTATACTCCTTAATTGCGGTGTTTTCATATAAACCAATTAATAGCCGAGCGCTTCGTCCGCCACCCTCCCGTGAAAATGTGACGAACCAAAACCGTCTGCCCTTAAATACCCGTACTTAAATATGAGCACTCTTTAATATTTGCGGCACCTGATGATATTCAACCGACCTTGCAGAAAATGTGATAGCCAAAGACAAACGGCCACCGTTAGTAAATTGTGGTATCCGTTAGTAGCTGGTGGAGCCCGACTAATTTATCCATTTATCCGTTGATAGGACGTTGCACCCTCAAAACCTGGTAACCGCGAAAAATGGCGGTACCCGTTTGTAAATTACAATGCTCACAAACAAAACAGAAACACCCGTTGAAAATGGCGGTACCTCTTATTTTCACAAGTTTTTATTAATCTCCCTCACTTATTTCACATACGGTTTTTTTGTTTTTTTCCGTTTCCATAAATATCTCGTGACGTCAAAAAAACACAAGTTGTAATATCTTTTATAAATTACTACATATTTTATTTGCCATTTACTATCTTTATGATTTGTTTATTTTTTGTTTTTACAAATTAATTAGAAATTCAGAGTCACCCTGAACTATTTTACTTTATTTTAAATCAAAGGAAAACTCTGTCAAAAACTAAATTCTTTGCTTTAAATACACATTCGACTTCATTTATATAAACCAAACTTCTCATTTTATTTTATACAAAAAAAAACTCGCTCGTTTACACAAACTTACTTCTCAAAACCAAAAACTTGACAAAAATCACAACTCGAATGTTTTTCCACAAAATCAAAACTTGAATGTTCATGATAAAAACTCTTACTCAGCACAAACGACGCGCAAAACATTCCAGACAAATTGTCTTTCTTCACTGTTTCTCGTTTACATCAATTCGCATTGATGTAAACGAGAGTGCTCTTAACCTGCACCGACCAAAGTAGCCCGCCTCAATGAAACCTGTACTATAATTTGTTACACATTTATTGCAATTTATTACAACAACTCCCGATTTTATTACAGTTACCGTTTTCGAGGAACGAGTGGTCGGTTTAGCTTGTAATTAAACCTGCACCGCCAAAATTGTAACTTTTGATGTAGCTGTGATATCGTGATGAATCTTGGACCAGAATTTATTACAAATTAATTACATTGGTTAAATAGTTCAAGATCAATCCTATATCTTGACAAAGGGTACATTTCACCCCAAAAGGTTATTTATGACAAAAACATCAATTTTACCAATATTAATATAGTATTACACCAGACCGCCACCAGATATTTACTACAAGATATAACTTTTCGACCTTGTGGAGGGCAAATCAACCTTATACAGGTGTGCAATACCTTATATATAAGTCAGGTTACACGGAATTGGCTCCAAACGGTAAAGGGTTCAAACGTCTAATTTATAGTTCGATTTTATCACATTCAACAATTTATTACACCAGACCGCCACCAGATATTGAGTCAAATGTTACTCCTGGTACCTTGTGGAGAGAAAATTATCCTTATACAGGTGTGTAATAAATTATCTTTGTATCAGGTTACGCGGAATTGGCTCCAAACGGTAAAGGGTTCAAACGTCTAATTTATAGTTCGATTTTATCATCTTCAACAATTTATTACACCAGACCGCCACCAGGTATTGAGTCAAATGTTACTCATGGGACCTTGTGGAGGGCAAATCAACCTTATACAGGTTTGTAATAAATTGTTTTTGTATCAGGTTACACGGAATTGGCTCCAAACGGTAAAGGGTTCAAACGTCTAATTTATAGTTCGATTTTATCACCTTCAACAATTTATTACACTAGACCGCCACCAGATATTGAGTCAAATGTTACTCCTGGAACCTTGTGGAGGGCAAATCAACCTTATACAGGTTTGTAATAAATTATCTTTGTATCAGGTTACACGGAATTGGCTCCAAACGGTAAAGGGTTCAAACGTCTAATTTATAGTTCGATTTTATCACATTCAACAATTTATTACACCAGACCGCCACAAGATATTGAGTCAAATGTTACTCCTGCAACCTTGTAGAGGGCAAATCAACCTTGTACAGGTGTGTAATAAATCATCTTTGTATCAGGTTACACGGAATTGGCTCCAAACGGTAAAGGGTTCAAACGTCTAATTTATAGTTCGATTTTATCATCTTCAACAATTTATTACTGTACAAGGTTGATTTGCCCTCCACAAGGTACCAGGAGTAACATTTGACTCAATGTCTGGTGGCGGTCTGGTGTAATAAATTGTTGAATGTGATAAAATCGAACTATAAATTAGACGTTTGAACCCTTTACCGTTTGGAGCCAATTCCGTGTAACCTGATACAAAGATAATTTATTACACACCTGTATAAGGTTGATGTGCCTTCCAAAAGGTCCCAAGAGTAACATTTGACTCAATGTCTGGTGGCGGTCTGGTGTAATAAATTGTTGAAGACGATAAAATCGAACTATAAATTAGTCGTTTGAACCCTTTACCGTTTGGAGCCAATTCCGTGTAACCTGATACAAAGATAATTTATTACACACCTGTATAAGGTTGATGTGCCCTCCACAAGGTTCCAGGAGTAAGATGTGACTCAATATCTGGTGGCGGTCTGGTGTAATAAATTGTTGAAGGTGATAAAATCGAACTATAAATTAGACGTTTGAACCCTTTACCGTTTGGAGCCAATTCCGTGTAACCTGACTTATATATAAGGTATTGCACACCTGTATAAGGTTGATTTGCCCTCCACAAGGTCGAAAAGTTATATCTTGTAGTAAATATCTGGTGGCGGTCTGGTGTAATACTATATTAATATTGGTAAAATTGATGTTTTTGTCATAAATAACCTTTTGGGGTGAAATTTACCCTTTGTCAAGATATAGGGTTGATCTTGAACTATTTAACCAATGTAATTAATTTGTAATAAATTCTGGTCCAAGATTCATCACGATATCACAGCTACATCAAAAGTTACAATTTTGGCGGTGTAAGTTTAATTACAAGCTAAACCGACCACTCGTTCCTCGAAAACGGTAACTGTAATAAAATCGGGAGTTGTTGTAATAAATTGTAATAAATCTGTAACAAATTATAGTACAGGTTTCATTGAGGCGGGCTACTTTGGTCGGTGCAGGTTAAGAGCACTGTAAACGAGACGCATATAAGAAAAACATTCTTGTGGAATGTTTTGGTTTTCGCGCACCCGATACACATTGGTCTCGCTCTGTCATTTATTTGACACTCGCGCCGCGCGGGTCAAACAAGAACCCAACAAAGCCGATTCACACAGCGACTTTATTGAGCTACCCCGTAGTTTAAAATTTTACCAACGAAAATTTTTTTTGAATATGAAATTTTGGGTTATTCTGGATTGATAGCCAGATGGTATTTTTACATCAAGATGAGGTTATCAAGATGATGGAAATACAAAAAATTCAATGTTTCATTAGTTCGAAACCAAACTTCCATCATCTTGATAACCTCATCTTGATGTAAATTTTTTTTTCTTTTCAACTTCTTTTCATATTAATCAAAAATATAATGCTTAATTTTCTCCTGTAGACAAATTTTTTTAACAATGTTCAATTCGGTTTTAGAACGTCGTTAAATACAGACGATGCGATTCTCAAATTTGTATCTGATATTTACAATGGCTTAAACAATAATAAAAAATATGGGGCTCTATTCATTGACATTACCAAGGCGTTCGATACAGTTGACCATGCAATTTTGCTTAGTAAGCTATATCATGCTGGATTTAGGAGTATGGAGTTGGAATGGTTTAAGTCGTACTTAAGTGTCAGAAGATCGTGATCAATATGATTCACATAACTTACACTGCAATATGATCGAGCGGTGTCATCAGCAAATGCTACCCATTCTCCTTTGAAGTTTAGCTCACAAATTGGATTAATAAATACCAAAAACAACACTGGACGCAGAACAGATCCCTGAAGAACACCCCTATCAATTTCTAAATAATCACTATAAGTATTACCGATCCGAACACATTGAACACGGTTTGATAAATATGATTTTAGTAGAGCCAAAGAAAAGCCTCTAAAACCGGCATGATACAACTTAGAAAACAGTTTCTTGTGATCAACAGTATCGAATGCCTTAGTTATGTCTAAAAACAAACTGGAAATTTTCTTATTTTTATTTAAACCCTCATAAACAGGGGACAAGAAGTCAATAAGTGCATCATCCGTGCTTCGATTATGTTGACAACCATATTGTTTTTTGCTAAAAAACGATTTTTTGTGAAGGCAGTCAATAAGCGTGACTTCAAACATTTTTCAAAAATCTTACAGAAAACCGAAAGCAGGGAAATTGGTCTATAATTGCTTGCAAAAAACCCAGAACCTAAACTCAAATTAAAAATATGTGCCAAAGCTTTTAATATAAATAATGCTATTTGTTTTATTATATTATTGGAAACGTTATCAATGCTAGTTGAGTTAGAATTCTTCAAATTCTTAATGAGGCTATATATCTCGTTTTTGCAGAAATCGGATTAAAGAAGCAACTATTAGAATTGGATTGTTTCTTTCCGTGAAGAAACTCACATAATTCGAGTTCACTAAGTGTCTGTTGCTCAATATGTGCCATGGTTAAATTTCTCGGAATATTAGCAAAAAATGCATTGAATATTTTGCCCATGGTAAAATTGTCATCATATATAATCCCATTACCATCTTCAATACCTTTAATGGTACCACGCGAGGAATGTTTACCAACTATTTCATTCACCAAATTCCATTGACTTTTAGAATTCCATAGGCAATTTTGAAATTTATTTTTGTAGTTGTACGCATGTTTTGTACTTATAATTTCTTCATTTTTTTCTTAAATTATAACTAGCTGAATGTTTTTTTTTTCAATCTTTT
Organism: Nephrotoma appendiculata; assembly: GCA_947310385.1. Classification (NCBI taxonomy): domain Eukaryota; kingdom Metazoa; phylum Arthropoda; class Insecta; order Diptera; family Tipulidae; genus Nephrotoma; species Nephrotoma appendiculata. The sequence continues at coordinate 31,291,836 of OX371224.1, read as the reverse complement.
AAACAAATTATTTTTAACCCTTATGTTCTTAAATAGTTAAAAATTTAACCAATTCTTTATTTTAGAGTTTACAACATGCCTTACAGTTTTGTTAGACCATTAATGCAACATTCGATTGTTTCAATGTAGCAATATGCTTCGTTGACGTCTGATATATTATACAGGTTTTGCCATGAAATATTAGTAAGCAACTCATGTAAATGGGCAAAGTCTATTTTAGAAGATAACATACTATTCTACATTACTATTATATATCACTAGAAGAACTGTAGCATAATGATCATAATGAGCATAATGAGCATTTAAATCAAAAACAGCGACTTGAAACCATTAGCAGCAAGAAGAAGCAAATAATCTTTATCAATTGATGCGTTTTTCAATAAATCAATATCCATATCACCGATCAGCACGATGTTTCTCGCCCTAATCGTAGGAAGACAATTCTCTAATTCACTTAAGAACAGATTAACACTAAACTCATGAAGTCTATAAAAACAGACTAAACTTAATTTTTCTCGATCAATAACTAAATCAATATTCAAAGTATCAGCACATCTATACAGATTAATTGCTCAATGTTTAACTACATAATACTTTTGTGAATGTAAGCAGCGACGCCGTCATTCCGATTAGATGGATTACAATTAGCGAAAAGTTCACAGTTATTTATTTTATAAAAGTGAAGTTCGGATTGATCAATAAAAATTTCACTTAAAAATATAATATGCGGTAGCTTTCTAAAACTTTGCAAATGACAAGTGAGCTTACGAAAGTTGTTTCTCATACTCCGAATATTCTGTTGTATAAAAAAATATCGTTATTATGATCCAATATTTGAAACTGATTGTCTTCATCATTCAGAGAATCACCACACAAATCCACTAGGATTACGTTTTGTAAAAATATATCAGACATAAAAATTCCGTTTTTCTCATCATAATTGAATAATTTATAATCTACATATACTAACTATATCGCTTACAAACATTAATTTTTTTTAAAGCGTCAAACACTCAAAATTTAATCCATATATACATACGTATCTCATAAACATATCGCCATAGTTATTTTATAGTTTAAGGTTCTTGTTAGGCTTTTACAGATTGCTCTATATGTATCAACATACCCAATCTTATCATAATCCCTGAGTTCCATCCCAGGTGACCATACTCCAGAGCTGCTTGCTCCAAAAATATTTTTTTTATCACATTTTCATCCAACAAACCTAATTCCATCATAATCATTTATGAAATGGCTGAGTTCCGTATCACGCGACCGGATTTCCATACTCAATTCCATCATAATCGTTTAAGAAATGGCCGAGTTCAATCCCAGGTTATTACTTTAGATATTTTATGGGATTTTAAAATACGGGATATTGAAAAACAGGATTTCGAAAAACGGGCTTTTGAGCCGCTCCTATATAGCTTCAGCACTCCAAAATAACATGTGGATTATCGCAATATGCTGGAGTTAACTGCAATGGGCGGCCGCCTATCTAATAAACGTGGATTCTGCAGGCTCGTAACTATTTGCAGTAGCATTTGTATTAGATTCAATATTCATGTACGCTATAAACTATAACATAGTTATTTATACACATAACTAACATAACGGTTATCAGCATGTCAGTTTTTACTTTCCAAAGATCGTTACGAAAACACAGTTGACATCTGCAACCTTAACCTAATTTTCATAAATGCTATGAAATTATTTTTATTTACAGACGGTTTCAAACTGTTATACCAATTCTAGACTTAGACTTCGGTTTGTCTAATGAACATTCCCTCTTAACAAAACCTCAATAGGAATTTCTTCTACAACAGGAACTATTTTTTTGCAAATTTAATTTAGAATGCTACTATTTCTGATAATTTTTTCTTAAATAAAAACTACAACCGAAACTACACATAACAAAACCCCACAAGCGAAGATTGTAATATAAAATCTGGTCATTTTGCTGCAAATATAGAATAACTATTCGGCCAAAATATAAAACCTCATCCAAAACAGTCAATTAGCCTAAGCCTAGTCTGAAAAAACATTCAGACGAACAATTTTGTAGACACTACCTTGAAACTCAATTTCAGCTAATCCGGAATTTCAATCGATTTTGAGATTAGCATATCAACCATAGCACATAATTTTGTATACCAAAAAATATTCTAGTACCGAACACAATTCAATTGACCAATTTGATTATACACTAGTACTCTATGTACTAGTATTACAAATTAATTTAATTTCATCTGGCTTAGTCAGGTGTATTTATATTTATGGACCGTAATATTTAAAGGGATACAAAAAAATATATCCAATTTAATTAAAACATATTGGATATGTTACATTTATGCAAAAAAGCATTATTTGTATAGAATTTCAGCAAATATTCTGTTACAATTTCAATACTCCAATTTTTTTATTTACCTGTCATTGTCCATTTTTTTCCTGCTAACTAGAGGTAGATAGTCGACGTGCAAAGTACACATGTACGTATCCTATTTATAAATCCGATATAAATATAAAAAAAAATTGTATTTTAGATTTTCAGACCATATGCATTTAATTTCAGTTTTGTATTTTACATTGTTTATATGAAAACAAGGTAATTCAATGTGGGCGAGCTTTTCTGTCATCGTCCGAGTATAAGTTGTGCTGTATTATAAAACCGATACTATCGATGCAATACGATTATATAAAGATTTAAATTGTTAAAATTATATTGAAATATTATTATAAAGTGTTGTTTAAAATCTGATGTCATGCACGATTTCAATATTCTTCCGGGAATTCAATTTTTCCAATAATTTCCATTTTTTATTTATTCTGTGAGCTTTTCCCATTTTTTTGTTAATTAAAATTAAATCGTTTAAAAAATATTAATTTAAATGTAGAAATGAAATAGTAACCTCGCGGCAAATTATTGATAACCGACCATTTTTTATTAAATTTTATTTTTTGTGGGAAATTGCGAATTTATATTTTTATCCAGCGGACACGAGCTAATAATCATAAAATAATACATAACTGTAGTCTGCAGTGTATACAAATGATCACTCCATTTTTTGGCAGTTTTATCCTTGATGACCCAAAATTTTTCTGAACATAGTGATAAACTGTTTTTGTAAATAATTTGCAAACCAAAAATGGTTATCCTATGTTTAAAATATTCGTGCACATATTTTGTTTGTGTGTGCATTTTTTTACTGGAAAATTTAATTAAAAGTTGAGGTTCAATCGTAAATTGAAATGTAATTTTTCCACCGTTTTATTTGTTTGTGTGTATCTAACAGGAAATACAAAGTTAACGCAAACTGGAAAATGAAAAATAAAAATATATTTAGCTTTCGGAATGAGAATAGTTATTTACTATCGTTACACGGCAACATGCATTCATACATAATATTCGGTTCCATACGTGCAATCGATTATTTGTATACAGTTGTAGATTTCGAACAACCGAATTGTTTCTATTCAATAAAAAACGTATATTAGATTTTTACAAAAATTGTCGGAAATGTATTTAAATGGGTACAATTAAGTTAGGTAGGAATAATAAACCTGTAAAATCAATTTATTATGCGATTTTTCAGAGGTTAATTTTTGTTTGAGAACTAAACCCAAACTAGCAAGTCGACAAATTAATTTATTGTTGGTTCTACATAAATCGGATAATTGAAACATTTTTTGGAATTTGGTGTATACATAGCAATTTCAACTTTTGTGAGAATCGTGTTATTCTTTGGTAGTTTCTTTAGGCCAACAAAAATACTAAAATGAAATTGTTGAATTTTTTTGTACCACATGATCAAAATGTTCCTAGTCTCAAAATGTTCCTAGTCGCAACTCTGACATAGATACCATAAATCATGAAACAATGGCCGCCTTCATGACCACCCAGATTTTAGTTTATTTTATTGGAATAACATTTACATTTTACGTATAAAACTATTTAAGCTTGATGTTATGATTGCATTTAGGCAGGGAAGTCGAACAGTGTTTTTACAATTCATGGAGAAACTATTAAAATAAAAAATTTCCTTCCACCATTGAGGAAATAATTTCTTAATTCATAAAGGACAGTTTTCCAATACGGTCTTTACGGTGGCAACACGAATAAGTTCATCTGTCCCAGGATGAGTTTCGAATATGCGTCCTAAGGACCAAGGTCCGGGAGATATGTTGTCATCCTTTAGTTTTCCATTTGAAAACCGAATTTGAATCGAAACTCGAAAGGTTCCAAAAACCCTTCCTCATATTTTATAGCAGTTTCCAACGATTGGTGTATCACCTTAACTCATCTGTGGGCACACATATAATATAATTGGGGAGCAAACTATGCGGATTTAAATTTCTCTCTTTGCACCGATAAAGCTGGATCCGTTTGTCAGAATATATTTGAGTGGAAAGACCATGCCTAGATATAAAAAGTCTTAGACAGGCCAAAAACGCATCTGTAGTAAATTATAATACCATACTTCTGGACGGACTTTACGACTAGGCAAATAGCGCTCTTATACATCTTGACTCTTCGTCCGGTCTGCATTTCACTTTGTCTATCGATAGTAAATTAGCCGTTGGTTATTGTGACGTCTTCAAACGATGGCGACTGCAGCTGTTACAGAACGAACTACTTGTTCGATTACATTTTTATCACTAATTATAAAGTAATTTTGTCGGATGATTTTGAGCAATTGCTGTTAGGATATGCAAGTGTCGTACGTGTAACATCTTTGCGAGTATTTCCGTGAACTGATGGAGGACGTCCTGGATGTTTGGTGAACAGCGAGCGAGTGATCAACAACAGGAGAAAATGGCTGAAGTTTGCAGTCCCTATAGTTCGGAGCCAATGGTGATTGGATTAATCTTGAAAGCCTCTCACTTTAAAAATATCGCACAGCAAAGGTAGTAGCCCGTTTAATTTGAGAAACTTAAAAGTATAAAAAAAATGCTTTAGTTCTAAATTTATCAAAAAGACGATAACGTTTTGACGATTTAGATACTCTTAGCAATGATAAGCCGGCGGGATTATATTTCGAAGGAATGTGATCCAAGTTTAACATAGTACGGTTTACGATGAAGGTTTTCCAACATCTTGGTACATCAGCCAAGCAAGAACGATGGTAAAATCTGTCCAGCTAAATGGTTGCAGATTCGGGATGTCTAAAGGATGACACAACGTAGAAAATAATTTATTAACACAGATGGCGGCATATAACTCTAGTCGTAGCAACCTTTGTTTTGGGTGCTATCATGCGAACTAATAATCAACTGTTTTCAGATAAACAGCGGCTGCGTAGGCGTTTTCCGATGCGTTGGATAATCCAAGTAACTCTAATTCGACGTGTGATGGTGGAATGGTCAGAAAATGGGGCATTTGAATTTTTCGAGAACAATGAAAGTCGAATGTAGCTTGTTCGGTTTAAAACGGTTTTGAAAAAAACTGTCTTTCAGGTTTTGATAAAAAATCTCAGATAAAATGTGTATGGTGAAAAACCCCCTCTGTTTTCGAGTTTCAGAAAATGTCTGCAATGGATCATAATTTCGGCAAATTCATTTCCTCCATTTTTACCATTATGTTGCATCTTGTTACACAATAGAACTACGTCATTTCACAGTTGAAAGGGATCGAACTCAGATTACAGATAACATAAACGTATGAAAGATAATTTAGAAAAATCTATTTACATGTCCCTACTGTGCGTATTAAATCCAGTAAACATCCTCCTTAGTATGATGATAAAATCATTAGTTTAAAGAATAGGAATATAAGGCGTATAAAGACAAATATCAGTTCTATTTAGAAGAGATTGCAAGAATATTAGTTCGCAAGTGAAGTTCGAAAAAATAAAAAAGATTCGAAACATTTCTGGAGGAAGACATTCATAAATATGAAAGCCTTAACAATGACGATAGCGTGGTATTTGTAGCTTCGCTTGATGGTATTCCGTTTCACTGTTAAAATATTATAAAAATTTGAGTTGTGCTTGCTATATAATCTGTCATTAAAACTAGCAGAATTTCCACGATACAACCTTTCTCAGCTTCCAAAGGAGTTTCTTCGTTTAAATATAAATATTTTAAAAAGTATATAGCGTTTACGAAAAAGCGATTAAAAAAAAAATTTAAAATTAAGTTTCAAACGATTTCAAGTCATATTTTAAATGTTACCGTAAATTACGAGTTTTGATTAAAAAAAACTATGTTTCATCAAAAATTCTGGATCACTACAGCCCAACCACGATGACTATTCGGAATAAATCTTATTAAAGATTTTTCCATAAATTAGAGCTATATGCAAAATGTGGTGCACATTTGCGTACCAGAAGTGGCAGCTTCCATAACAGTTTTTTGAATTTCTACAATGAAGCTTACATTTTTAACAACTCTTGACTTTGTTGGTTTTCTGAAATTTAAGTATAGGAATAATGATTAACGATTATGCATTCCAATTCTCACAAATTATCACCCTCACGCAAACAGCACTTGAACGGGTTTTGAACGGGTTCATGTAGAGGGATCTTAACTATCATCATGTTATTTTGTTATTACAGAAAACTTAATTTAGAAACGCAATTAAAATATTTACAAAAACTAACGACAAAAAAACTTAAATTTTGACATTACCGTTTCTGTGACAACAATAATAACAATTTTTTGTGTGTGGTCCACTGGCCAAAATGGAAGCAAGAATTATAATATGTACCAAATTAGAAATCGGGTGAATGATTTTTGATCTCCTACAAATCGATGTGTTTGGGTTAATTGATATCTCTATTATGGTTTTTAAGCTCACCACACATTCGCCAGGAGTATCTAAATCAATCGATTTTTAATCTGTTTCATATTCGCTTTTATTTCGGTGAAACGTCGTTTGCAGGTAAAAAATCTTACCTAGAGCCCTATTATGATTTCCACTACGATAAAATTGTTACATGATACCGCATGAATTTGTAATCATGAAACATGATAACTTACCGGCAACGATTCGATAGCGAGCAAACTACCGTCAACACAATGTTCAAAATTAACTTACTAATGCCCGGTTGAAAAATGAGTAAAGGCCTGCTAGTTGTGTGCCAGTTAAATGTTTTATATGAAATGTGGGCTGGGATGTTCTAACATCACTATTTTTCGATATTTTATCGAAGTCTACGTCTCCTTCTGCTAGAATTAATTTAACTTCTGTTTCGTTTATCAATTATTTCTTCTCTATTGCTATCACAACCTACTAGAATATATTTGAACTATCTATTTCACTTATTTTCATTCTAGAATCGAAAATTAATTATTTGGTGATGGAAGTGCAGTAGAAACTTCATAATGTTGCTGCAATCTAGCAGGCTGGTAAATGTTATAAAAATTTAAACAGAGACAAATTTATTCTACAGAAACGAGAAATAAACTTCGATAAATTATCGGTGATGTTAGAACATCCCAGCTTTGTTTTCGCAACCAGGGTCGACATGCAGTAACTATCAATGGGCGCTTTCAGATCCGCCAACTGTTGGCATCATGATCAGTGAAATCATCGCCAAGTCGATTTGAAAATTTCATAGAGTTCAAAATTTCTATAACGTTGGCTGTGATTTTACTAAACATGTTGTCAACTGTTGAGTGACCTGAAAGCGCCCAATATTTTCATTTCGATACATTTTCGATCGAATAACGGTATTTTGGAAGTAAACATTTGCTTTCTTTCATGTAAATTTTAAAATTTTCATCAAAGTAGCACGGTTTTTAAATTTTCATCAAAGTAGCACGCGAGTTACGACATGTCGGGCCAGAAAAAAATCAACACAAACTTGATTAAATGTATTTTATCAGAGCCTCCTTAATAAAAGAGCCATAAGATTCCGCCATTTTTTTCCATGAGCTTTCCATAGAGGGGAAGCTTTTTGTTCTTTTTCATACCAATCAGTGTATTTTAATATTTGTTTAGAAGCTTTTTTGTATATAAAAACATTAATGCTTCGTTTCAATTTTTAATTTGGATGGTTAGTTCAATATTCAGGAAAAGCATATTTTAAAATTGAGTCATATTATGTCGAATTAACGCAAAAATATTTAAATTAGTCTACCACATATTTTTTTTTTATTGTAGAAATAAGAATTAATTATATGTGTATGTAAGAAATTAATATAGAGTGTTCCATCAAAAATTTCAGCATTTCTTTCCCAAAACAAACGTTCGTTAAAAAAGGCTTTTGGAGTAGCAATGTAATATGGGGATTATTGTGTTTTGGGTTCTATTTCAACATTGTTGATGACAAACTTCGAAAACTGTTTTTTCGTTACTTGTTAAAAATTTGATTTTTCATCGCAACAAATTTGCAGCCTACATTGTTTCATCCTGTAGTATAAACAAACTGGAGCTTCATAAAATAAAAAAATTATATTATAGAGCTTTTCGCAATAAAAAACCAATCAAAAGATGTCGCTAAGTATAAATTAAAGCTAAATATTAAAACCTAAACGTTTGTTAACTAAAATTTAACAATTTATTATGTATACTGCCTGGTTCAATAGATTATTTAAATCTCTTGGAACTGAAAATAACCGAAAACGAGCGAATTGAAGAAAAACAGAAAAAATTTGGAAAAATGTGACATTTTTCTATTATTGTTTTCCAGCGCGCAGCAACTACGATGATAAATATTTTGCGATGAAAAGCTTTATTTATGCCAACCGTTTTATAAATAAAAATTATGATTGTTTTGAGTTTTATTAATTATGTTAAATTATTATACTAAAGATTTCGGGCTAACTTACAATAATAATGGTTTATTTTCGCAAATAGTTATTTAATTATTTTACAATTTTCTGTAATTTCAAGTAAATTTATTACAGAGACATCTGTAAACGGATTTTCAAACTACAGAAAGCTCGGTTTTGCAATCGAATAAAATTGAAGTTTTTTACGTTTTGTTCTGTTTTGTAATAATATTTAATTAAGAAAACCATGACAACGTTGATTTTTTGAATACAAAATAATAATAGATTTTGATGTAAAAATTTTATTATATGAATAATATTATTGTTTCAACATGGTGATTCATAAAATTTCGTTTCAGCTCACGTTTTCTCTTTAATTTTGTTATAAATGGAGAATGTTTAGATTGCTATTAAGTGCATCGTTCATCTCAAAAATTCTGAGGTGCATGTGACCACAATTTACCAAATAAGTTACATTTTTATAAAACTAAATTTTAAATTGGATGTAAGAGGAATCCGCGGCACCACCCTTTATTATCTTACTTTATAAACCTACACAACTAAACGGAAAGCTCGTTTTTATAGAAAATTAATAAATTTATGCTCCGCTTTAGTTTAAATTTACCAAATAAATACTACATTATGATGGCTGATTTTCAAATATGTGTTCTTTGAATAGTTTATTAAAAATATAAAATTAAAATTTAGATGATTTGTTTAATTTTTTATTCATAAGTTCATGTTCAAAAATTTTCCAATTACTACGGTTTCTTATAGCAATTCAATAAAAGCTTCCCCTCTACTGGAAGCTCTCTTTTTAATATTACGGCTCTTCAAAATCATAGATGGCTCTGATTTTATTCCATAGATATAAATATTTAGCTTGCGTATAAATATATACAAATAAATAACCCCAAAGTAATGACACATACGCACTGGTAAATGTGAAGTCAACATACGTTAAATAAGTGCTTTAATTGAGTTTCCTTGCTATCGTTTTGATAGAGGAAATCATTATGCGAAGCGGATCAAAACTACTAAATTCGAACATTTTTAGATCGGACACGGAAATCATAATAGGGTCCCTCAATTTTATCAGATGTTACAATTAATGATTAGTTCGATCCCTTTATGGAAACCCGGCAGAAATCACTCAAGGTTTGAAGGTGACAAGGACAATAATTCCTATTGGAATTTATTTTTAAAATAAAATTATAAAATTGGACACGATTCTAAATGTTGTGTCATCCAATCTAGAAATACCTATGATCAATAAGGTGCCTTGAAAGCTTTTTAATAATTTTATACACATTTTAACGGTTTCATAATGTTGTGCGGAGCGATTTTGGGATAGGGTGTTTTAAACTCCATTTCATGTTTATTCACTTAAATTTAATCTTAAAATAATCTTTGATCATTACTGCTTATAAATATATAAGAACTGCTTATGACTGACTCGAGGACTTATAAATTTATAACTATAACTTAAAACTAAAATACGCGTCTTATATAATAAAATTTCGAAGAAATGAAAATGTTATGCAAGCACTACGGAAAACAAATGGGCATTTTCCGAGATTGCAAGATTGCATTTTCATTTCTTGTACTCAATTCTGTTAATATTGCTAAAATTGAACGACCTTACTAACAATGGGGAAAACAAATAAATGAATCGACTTTTCCGGTATATTACGCAACATTCCTCTCCGTTTGAGAGAAGGAAATCTTCTGGAAGAAGATTTTTCTTTATGGAATATGGTTAGTAAATATATCGGAGTATGGTTCATTTAAATGTTCTTATGTTTTGTTTGGGTGCCTTCTAATATTATGTGCAATTTTAATCTAGATTACTTATAGTTTCCAAATAATTTTTTTTAAATATTGGTTTTGTTTATGTAATTCCGAAATTGTTAAAGATTAAGGTTTCAAGGTTATATTGTGATTTGCATTGCATTGAAAATACATTTTATATGATATGCAGAAATTTAGTAGTTTTAAATATTAAGTAAAATTACGTTACGTCACAAAAGTTGCAAATGAATGAAATTGTTTTGTAATAGTTTTACTATAGTCTGTAACGTTAAATTTAAATTTATATATAATTAATCGTTTTTAAATAAAATGATCTTAAATTTAATATAATGTGCCTAATTATTTTTATTTGACTAGAAAATAATTTAATAAGTAAATTAGTTAGATTTCGAAAATATCATTTGAAAGAGAAAAGGGTGTTATTGAATATTATAATAGCTGATTTTGGTAAATCGTATAAATAAAATTTTGTTTTATGGCAAATTGTAATGAGTTATGTGATATTTTTTATCTATATTCCTCTTCTTGTCACTCTCCTTTGGATATAAGAGTCCTTTATGCTATTGCAGTTAAAATTTCTAATTTTCTTAACGTTTACCATTCGATGAGTGTATTTGCTTATTTCTATTGGACTGTTAACTGAATCTTGTGATGGAGCATAATGGCTCGTATGATTGTTTGTTGGATTTGATAGCTGATTAATTGTCTGTGTTATTTGTTGGATTATAAAAGTTTGGGCTCATAAGATTTTTTGATGATTGATTTGATAAATATTTGATTTCCGTATTATAAATTAGATCCTGAGTGTTTGGAATTCTTTGTTTATTAACTAAATTGGTTGAGGTGGTGTCTGGTTTCGTAAGATTGGTAGTTTGATTTGATAATATATTAGTTTGTTTATAATGAAATTGGTTTTGGGCGTCTGGGCTCGAATAATTGTTTTGTGATTGATTTAATGATTGGTTAATTATATTATGAGCATCTGGGCTCGTTTGCTTATTAGTTAAAAAGGTTTCTGAGTTTGAATGTTTGTTTTGATAATTGATTGGTTATATTATGAGCGTCTAGGCTCTTTTGCGTATGAATTAAATATGTTGACGGGATATCTGGATACTATTGATTGTTCGATAATTGGTTTGATGTTTGATTGGTTTGAGTGATTAGATTTTGAGCGTGTTTGCTCGTTTTCTTATGAACGGAATATGTTGATTTGACGTCTTGAGATAATTGAACGATTTGGTTTGGTTTGGTTGATTGTTGAATAAATGGATTCGTTGGCTTCTTAACTATATTTGATGAATGATTTTCTAAATTTGAACGATTTATGTCGTTGCTTTGGATTTGTGTTTTTTTAAATTGTTGGTTTCCAATGGTTTAGTGATTACTGAATATCAGATAAATTAGTTCGAAGAATGTCCGAATTACTTGATTTGTGTTTATGTTGTATAATTATTTGAGCTAAATGTTTCCGTTTATTTGATGAGAATCTTCGCTCATTTTCTTAATTAACAGGATTGATGGTTGGTTGTTTTTGCTGATTGAAAATCTATTACTTCTTTCTGGAATAACAATTTGGGATTTTTGGATTTGCATGTGTGCCTTTTTGGCCAGTACTTGTAGTATCGCGGTTGTATTGTGAAGTTACTGTTTGTTTGAAATAAGTTTAATTGTAAGTTTGAGTGTTGATGTTGGTTAAAATTTGGCGTTCCGTTGTAACTTCCTCGTTGCTCTGGTATAGCAGGATTGCTAAACTGGCTCCAGGTATACGGCGGTTGCTGATAGATTTGGTTTTTTCTTTCTGCATTTATTCTTGTATGGCAAATGTCTTAAGTATGATTAATTTTTTGAGAATAGTTACATCTGATTTGGTATATGATCTAGGATAAGGTTGTTGTCTTTCGATCGTTGGTATAGGGCGAGTGCTGGTGATTCATTTAGTTGTGTTGCTGGTATGCCTATTATCGAGTTAACCATATGGTCAATTTCTTCTGTTTCGTTTATAATTTTGGTGTATAGTCCTCGTTTGAATGTTTCCACAGCTTGTAAATCTAGATATTTGTTGTAAATCTGGTCTATATATCAGTATTTGCTTTTAAAACTGGCCTTGTATTGATCGAGTGCATCATAACGTCTTTAACCAAAATTTCTGGTTTTCTCCCCATAATATTGTTTCGTTTCCAAAAATTTTTGTTCCAGTTCTATTAAGGAATATTTTGGTAAAAAAATATCAATAAGCGTTTTTCGCAATGTTGGATAATCCCGTATCTCTCTGTGATAAATTCTCGTAACTGCTTCTCTTGTCAAACGGAGTTTTATTAATTTGTCGAATAATTGCTTTTCTGTAAGTTGTTGATAAGTGTTTCGTAAATAATGTCTGCAATGGTCAAAAAACGGTTAAGTTCAGTTGGTGTGTCTTTTGTGCCAGCTCCACTGAATTCTGGAATAAGAGCGATGTACTTTAATTTATAACTATTGTAGCTGGTTCGTTTCGTAAAATTTTGACGTGTCGAAGTGTGGTTTCGATAACGTGTGGTATATTGACGATTTTCTGGATCTCCTTTTGTGTTATTTGACCATGATTTACTGTCGTCGGTGACGATTTATAGGTCGTTTCTATTTTTGGTGTTGAAAATTGGTAAGGCTCGTTCTGCATTGTTGACATCTGTTTTTCTATAGATTCTTTTTTGATGTGAAGATGATTTCTTGTGAAAAATATACCATTTGTTTCCTCGTAGGATCTTGTGAAACGAATATTTTTCACCCGCCAATGTTGTGCGGAGCGGGTTTAACATATAGTGATTTAAACTACGTTTCACGTTTCACTGTTTATTACATTTTATCAACATTGAATTCACTTAAATTAAGACTTAAAATAATCTTTGATGAATAATGCTTATAACTATATATAAGAACTGCTTATGACTGACTCGAGGATTTATAAATTTATAACTATAACTTAAAACTAAAATACGCGTCTTATATACTAAAATTTTGAGAAAATGAAAATGTTATACAAGCACTACGGAAAACAAATGTGCATTTTCCGCGGTAGCATGATTGCGTTTTCATTTCTTGTTTCAATTCTGTTTATTTTGTTAAAATTGAACGACCGTACTAACAATGGGGAAAACAAATAAATGAATCGACTTTTATTGCCTATGTACAATTTGTTTTGTTGCGGATCCTTGAGATGTCCACGGCATTTTATATTAGGTAGCTTATAATACTTTCAAAACGTGTATAAATTGAATTTAATTCCCGATAAACTTTGCTACGAATTTGACAATTTGAAACGTCAAATGGAATTTGTCTATTTTCAATCATTTGTACCGTCAATCCTGGAGAAATTCACGGGTTGTAATGAACTTTGCTTTATTTATTTATTAAAGATGTCTACAAGTGCTGACCCACTTTCAGATTACACAATATTCTATGCTGCAATAAAATATTAAAAGTGATCCTTAAAATGACAAAAATCTGCGAAGTAAAGGAAATCGGTAAATAAAATCTTGAAGGGATTTTAAAGTAGGTATATTAGACAAAATTCTATGATCTGTTCATGTTGGACTAAACTTGGCCATTTCATAACGAACCTTATGAAAATTGGTTTCTAGATTGGTTTTTGATTGAAATATAAATTTTAGATGAAAAAATGGTATCTGCACATTCTACACGATTTAAATTGTTTTAAACTGAGGAGAACTCGGCTATCTCTTAGTTAATAATTGTAAAATTTACATCGCAAACTGGGATAATGCGGGCAAAATTTATTGATTAAAATTTTCAATGTAATTTTATGATTTTCAGCGGCCGTATGCGTTATTTTCAGTTTTTGGCTAATATCTCTCCCACTAGTAACCAATACTTTCGGTTGTTTTTCTAATAGCTTACTTCATACTGAGAGTGCATAAAAAATTCTAGTCCGAAAATTTTTATGTAGTCTCAGTATGACCTAATCTATTAGAAAAACAACCGAAAGTATTGGTTACTATAGAGGAAGTTTTTGAGATATTCGAAAAAAACTGAAAATAACGCATGTGGCCGCAGAAAATCATAAAATTACATTGAAAATTCTAATCAATAAATTTTGCCCGAATTATCCCAGTATGCGATGCAGATTTTACAATTTTAATTTAGAAATAGCCAAGTTCTCTCTTAGAATGTACAGTACCATTATCTCATCTAAAATTTATTTATATTTCAATCAAAAATCAACCTAGAAACCAATTTTCATAAGGAAAGCCAAGTTTAGTCCAGCATGAACACATCATAGAATTTTGTCTAAAACTATACTTTAAAATCCCTTCAATTCCTTCCCTGTCACTTGCGGCGAGTAGCGTAATCTCTTATTTTACGCTGCCAAATTTCTTCTATTTTATACAGTATTGATGCCGTTATAATGATTGGCATCCGATTCTAATGGACTTTGCTATGTCTATAATGAATTTCATGTTTATTTGAATTGGCATTACTAGAGATGTCCACGGAATCTCGTCTACATTTTTCGACTGCTTATAATATTTTCTATCTATGGGGTGATTATGGGTCAATTTTCATCAGTCTTACAATGGTTTTTGGGATTTTGAAGTTCCGTGGTTTTGCCAAAAATATTAAAATTTCCTCCTACAAGATTTTAGCAATATCTGCAATTGGGTTTTAAATTGGCATTCCAAAAAAAACCACAAAACCGTTTCAATATATTTGTTTAAAAATCTGGAAAGCTATAGATCTTTACGGTTTTTACAGAATGTGGAAAATTTAGAAAATTTTATGTGTTTTAATGTATTTTACAAAATGTCTACAGCAGTTCTGGAGATGTCCATGCGAACTGTTTATGTGCTACATTCACTCACGGCAAAACACATAATACGAAATAACGAATTCGGTAATTTAGCTTTATCGATATTTACAATAATGGCAAAGTTTGGAGAAATAAAATTCAATTGTGTTGAATAAAAACCAAATGACTTTAAAATACCAACTTAAAAATACTTATTACACAGTATCAATTCAGCTTTCTCCTAAAACACCTAAACTTATTATAAACGACTTAATTACGGTAGCGTAAGGAGCACATCTAAGTCTATGTCTAAAAAATAAAAACATGAACGAGTAGCAATTTCAAAAGAATATCAGTGGAAGTACCACAATTAAATTCCGTGAATCAAAATCTTATTCATAATACCTTTTCAATTCCATATAATTGTATTTCTTTATAATCTTAAAAGTCCTAGACTACCTTTCGAGATAATAAAGAAAAACAAATAACATCCTTTTAAGGATCAACTTCATTTGATATTTATTTTTATTTTATGTTGTCTTTGTTTTTTTTTGGTTGATACAGACAAACGAAACATAAAAATACTTATGTTTAATAAAATAGCGTAAAAAGCTCCGAGTTATTCAAATCAACATAAAAATAAAATTTTCTAATTTAAATTGGTAATTCTGTGTTATCATTTTCCCATTTCTATTGTGCTTTAATTGTGCTTAACATTTAACAACAAATAGAAACAAAAAAATCTACCTTCTTGGAATTTTGACGGAAAATGAAAGCGTTTTGTTTTTGTATACAAATGCGAAAAAATCTAAATCATTCATCTTAAATGGAAAGTTGAATAATTTTGAATGACCTTGGCAATAATGAATAGGCCAGTAATTATTGTCTCGCGTTTTATAAAAATTTGTTTTATTGTACGTAATGCATTCGAACGTGACATATGACGCAAAAACATTGTCAGTTGATTACTATTTACAAAATTAAAACGTTTAGTTTAGTAAAGAAATTCAACCGATCGGTGTACTCGTGTTGTATATAAAATCAGTTAAATAATGCGAATTACTCGAAGAATGGCACTGTGCCTGTTAATCGTATCTATTGCTTTTCTGACGCAGAAAGAGGTTTACGCCGCAAAAGGACGATCTAAAAATTACCAAGTGAAACAAAATCCAAAAAGTACACACGTTAATCACAAAGTAACGCCTAGTGGCCAACACAATTGGAATATTTTTTCATTTATCGCCCGCAATCGATACCGGCTACCATTTTTGCAGAATCGGAATGAAACAAAGATTTTTTATTCGTAGCCCGCACACGCATTAATTGTATACCTATAAAACGGAGAATGGTGAAAGTGTCGTGTGTGTATGTGATTTATGTGATAAAAAAGACAACGGAAACATACCACATGCTGTGCGAGTTTATCAAATTTGTTTTCGTGTACTGTGTACAATGCAATACAAATTTCCACCCTAACAAGACTTTATTGTTAATTACTATTGTTTAATTTATAATTATGTATGTTTAATTGTATATAGTTTATAATTTTTCTTAATAAAATTGTCTAAAGTTACAAGTCATCGTTTAATTGCGTTTGTTCTATGCGTTATGTGATACCAATTTAATAGTGTTTTCGGTTGAGTGAATATAGCGACTGCGACTCAATCATATAAAATGCACCTGTCATATTTTGACGTTCTGTTTACTTGAAAACAATTAAAGTTAAAGTGGGTGTGAAAAACATAAATATCTAGATAGATATAAATTAGTTAATTAAAAAAATTATATACTTTACGTAAAGCAACATAAAGATTTTTGGCCGACAAGTTTTTGTTTGTTTGCCTTGTAAGGTTTGCTTTTCTTATTACCGTGGTAATTATTATCACTAAAACTGGGGAATGGTCTGATGATGGCCCAACTTCATTTTCGACTGTTAGGTAATTTAGAAGGTTGGAAGTTTTATTTGAGTTCGGAGGTTGGCTTTCTACTGAAGTGAAATTCACATTTAAATATTCTGTCTGCTTCAAATAGCTCTCTGCTATGCCAGCTGCGTCGATGCGATTGATGAAGTGCTAGAAACATCTAATTCATCGGATCTAGTTCCTATACTTGGCGACTTTAACCTTCCAAATATCAACTGGAAACATGACATAGAGCTTAACTGCATTTTTCCATGTAATATCAATAGCGATGCAGAGTCCCTATTCGTCTATGACATGCTTGGTTTTAACCTCAGCCAAATTAATATGATTGCTTATAACATCGATAGGTTTCTGGATCTGGTCTTCACCACTGAGGCGGATGTTTTCAAAGTAACTGAATTAATGAATCCATTTGTTGTAAACGATATCAACCACAAACTTTTGGATATTGTATGTGTATGTGATACAACTTAATGTAACCTGATGAAATCTGAGCACCTTCCAAGAATGAAATACAACTTCAAGAAGGCAAATTACGCTGGTTTGCAAAATTATTTAGAAGCAACAAATTGGGATCTAATTTTAAATGTTAACAATGTGAACGAAAATGTTGATACATTTTATAACTTCATTCCCCACGGCTTTGAACTTTATGTGCCACTTTACAATAAAGAACCGAAAACTCATCTTCTGATGACCTGCTAACCAATTTAAAAATCGAAATTGTAAAGCCTATGCTAAAATGGTGAAATCTCGATTGGAAACCGACAAGCTAGCTTTTGTACAGCGCAGTGATAGATTTGACGTCTATTTCAATTTTAAGTACAGGTTTGACTTTTCCAGTATTAAACCAAAAATTAAATTAAATCCTAATGAATTTTAGAAATACTTTCGATCCAAACGAGATATCGAGGGATATCCTTCCAATATGACTTATAAGAATACCAGCTTATCGAACGCAAAAGTGATAGCAGCCATGAATGTTCTAGCAGCCTTAAAGGAATTTGGAGATGGAGTAGCTTAACAAATCCTCTCTGCAAACTTTTCAACTAATCAATAACCACAGCCCTATTTCCTGATAAATGAAAAATTTCTAATAAAAAACACCTATCTTTAAATTGGATAAGAGAGAGGATGTCTCATGTTACAGAGGAATTTCAAAATTTTCGTCAATTCCAAAATTATTTGAGTTGATTGTGTGCAATGCTTTTAAATCTACATTGATACGTCACATCTCTATCTACCAACACGGGTTCATTGCCTGGAAGATCGGCATGTACCAATCTGGTCCAAGTGTTAAATGAGATAGAAAAACATCATCAAGTAGATGTAGTGTAAACAGATTTTACCAAAGCAATGCAACATTATCAAAGTAACCTCTGGTGCCCCTCAAGTTGATAAAGTGTAGGATGAGCTCAACAGACTTAGTGAGTGGCGTGTCTCAAATTCAATACACCTTATGTAAAATTATGTCGTTCCATCGAAAAAAATATCACTAAACTACGGCATATAAAATAAATTTCGTGGAAGTTCCAAGAGTACGTGAGATTATTGATCTGGGAGTCACAGTTATTGAAAATGTTATATAGCGGATATACATACGCTACGCACATTATAGTACGCTTTTGAAAGATCTGTGGAGTATGTTGTAACGGTTTCGAGCCTCTTTTACGCTGTGCACATGAAACGAATCGAAAGCATACAAAAAAATTCCATATATGTTCCTGTTAAAAAAAAAACTGGCTGGAATTATGATTATTACAAACCTTTCTATGAAAATATGGCTCGCTTACCTCCTTACTCTACAAGGTACAAAGATTATAACATGTGCACGCTTGAAAACAGGCGTCTACTTCTGGAAACCACTTTTATCGGAAATGTCCTTCTCGGCCACATCAATTCATGCTGAAAAACATTTCGATAAATGTCCCAAGCAGGACTTTGCGTAATCCTCATTTATGGCGACAACAATCCCATTAATCGATCAGCAAAATCATTCAAAACCTTTTTTCAATATTCAATTTTGAATGTGATATTATTTTTCAATATTCCTTAATTTTCCAACTCGCTAGATGTAAATTCATTTAGCTTTTGAAGTATTTTTTACAGGACATGGTTTTCCTGTCTTGGTGCTGTCTTGATATTTTCACTCCGCTTAACCATTTGTGCATTGCATATGTTGTACCTTCTCATATTTTGGCGCTATTTACAGGGATGTTTTGTATAGGATTACATCCTAGGTAGAGAACTCTTACTTGTTTGATTTCTCTTATGGCTCTCATTCTTTGCAGCTCTTTGGCTATCTCGCAGCCGCTGTTATTTGCTGGGTGATGATTACCACACTGTACTGCGCAGAGTATGCAGTGTACTATGTAGCGCAGTGTATTGATGAATGTTTCCTAGTGTACTTTACGCATCTGGGCTCCCTATTACAGTATTTGAATGTGCGGTTGTACGCTGGACACTTGTAGCATTGCGTCATTCTACAAGTGTTCTTTGATAATGTCTCAACCTTAACTTTCATATTAATGATGGCTTTGATTCCATATAACTTATCAATGCTCTCAGTATTGTCAAATGTTAGCATGAATAGAGGGAGGCCAACTTTGGTTATTTCTCTTTCGTCGTTTGCGATTTTAGTGACATTTTTTTCTAGTACGTTCAAAGAATTTATGATTTTGAATCCTTTCTGGCTATGTTCCTCCTTCTATTTGCACAGAAGCGTCGATAGCTCTTCCATTGTAAGATAGGGTTCTGCGGTTTCTCCCACTAAATGGCACGCCACTGATTTATTTGTGGCTGCCCACAAACCTCCAATATGTGGAGTAACTGGAGGATTGAGAAATTCCGAATTAGTCAAAATTTCGTTTAATTTTGCTACTGCTTTTGGTCGCAAAGGTTTTTAATTTGGTGTCAGCTCCAACATAATTTGTACTAATGTCGCTGTATATATATTTGGGAATGCCTCTTCGAGTGATGAATCGTCTTAGAGCTGCGACATGAGTCTTCCACTAACTCCAAGTTTTATGCGTTTGTAGAGAAACATACGAAATCCTAGTCTGGATGCACAAACTCGCTCCCTTGGCAGATATCCCATCTTCTGATTATTCTGGCTATAGTTTTGTATCTGACACATACCGTAATTCTTTTACATGCTTCTTGATGTAGCTGCGGCTGTCTATGATCCAAAATGTTTGTCGCAATGAAAAAAAAAGTTAAGGATGGACTGGGATGTTGGAATCTTTTATGTATGCACAGGATTATTATTTTGCCAAGTGGAAAGGTTTTTGACAAAATATAAGGATGGACATCACAGGGCATTTGATTCGTAATCTCTTCAGCAAAGTCCCGTTCCTAGTCCCATTATATGCAAAGCTGCCTTGATTTTGGGAATCCCACCGATGTTAGAAAGGAGTAGCGTATTTTTTTGTTCCGTTTTATTGTGTTGCTTACGAATTGTTATATATATACCCTACCACCCTGATTAGTTTGAGGAGCTGCTTTTCTTGACCACAGAGTGATGAGGCAAATAAAAACCATACGAATTCTCCAAAGTGGGCTTAACTTGATCTGCTGTAATTGCTCATACTCCTGAAGAAATTTGGTACATTCATCCTTTAGGAAATTGTTAGGCACAAATCTTCTTTCAATAGAATTAAGCTGCTGAATAGCACAATTTAATGAAGATAATTTGATAATTTATCGCCCTCGTCGTTTTTTTTAATGTATCTTGAAATGGCGTTCAGTTTGGGTTTCGCCATCCGAATATATGCTATCTCTCTTTATTTCGTCGAGTTCCCGAAATTTCTTGAGCTGTAAATCAATATTTTCAGCAAGAGTTATATTCAAATTTCGAAGATCATATACTCGTTTACCGCTACCAGCTAGAATGTATCTAAATAATGTATGTTGAGTTACAAAGATAGGAAATTACGTCGAATCACCTTGCAAAATTTTGAGGAATACATCTGCTCCCAGAAAAATTTCAATCTTGCCACCTTTACTGAACGTTGGATCGGCTAATTATATTTTCTTTATTGCTTTGAGCTAAACTAACCAATATCCAAAAAGCGAATGCTTATTACCACATTCGAGGTATAAAATTGAACTACAACTCAATTCTTGGTGACGTTTTAATATGACTTATAATTTTAGAATAAAATGTGGGATGTTAGTTTTTATTGGGCTCGATTCTCGTGGCATACATAAAATTGCTGTTATGTTATTTTATTTCTCCGCTTTTTATTGGAATTTGTATTGAAAAAACAATAATAACAGAATAACATAAAATTATAGATCCCGGAATCGACCCCATAGGGGTTGAACGCTATTTATGTCACCATTAAAAATTATCTTTGGCGGAACGCTGGTTTTATTCTTCCACGCACAATTTTGTGTGGGCTTAATCTTCGTGAAACTCATATAACAAATTGATGTGAACTACGGTAAACCCTTGCAACTTTTGGAAGTATGTGGGCTAAAATCTTAAATATGTTTAAAAATCTGAAAAAAACGAATAGTATTCATTTTTTATTCAAAATAAGAAATGAAATACACACTTTCATTTTTGGATGCTTCGATTTGATTAAGAAAAAGTAATGTTAGTAAATCTTTGATCTTGGTTTTGATATTCTTAAGAATATCTTTCACAAAAATTACCAATTATTGATAAAAGAACTTTGACTTTCCACGATAGCAGTTTTCAAAGTCAGCATCTATCTGAAAAAAAAATGTGATAAACTCATTAGCAAAACTACATACTCGTATAATACGTAATGTCTTACTAGTTGTGGTGCAATGGGACGTTTATAAAGCGGCTATTGATTAAATAGTTCTTCATTATTTAAACGTTTTATCTCATCCTTCCTCAAATGAAAACAATTCGACTGGACCAAAACCTGTCTTTTCATTACTTCACACGTATTATTTTTTTAAACTTAATTTTATGATTATTTTGAGTATACTTATCTCTTTAAGCCGTAAGTGACTAACCTACAAAATCCACTTGATATAGATATTCAGTAGCGCATGTCCATAGCTTCTGAGTATAGGCTAAGGGTTGGTCTGATCGGGTTATAGGGATGAAATTATGATTTTCTCCATTTTTCGTCGATAAAATCGTTCGTCATTCGTGATTTTAACTTATAGACACATAGGGAACAAAACATAGGGAACATCAAAATTTCACTCTTGTAACATAATCAGACCCACCACAAATCTATATTCAGAATCTATCTATAGTCATGGGGTATCAAATCGACATAGTCAGATTAGCGGCTATATATGCTAAAATGTTGAATGATGAACGATTTTATCGATGAAAAATGGAGAAATCAAAAATCCATCCCTATAACCCCATCAGACCTACCCCTTACCTATCTATACTCATAATCTACCTATGATCATGGGCTATCGAAAAACCTAGTTAAAGTTAGCCGAAAGTTGCCAGCCGCAAGATAATGCAGATAGTGTCTTGACTATTTCAACAGAAAGTTAAACTATTTTTATGCTCTCGCTCCTATCGATTTTTAAATTCCTATAAACTGAAATAATTTCCCCTTCACCCAAAGGATATAACCCGATCCTAAATTCATCCTAAATTCGAGTTTATGACTGATTTTTACTGTATTCAAGACACTATCTGCATTATCTTTCGGCTGGAAACTTTCGGCTAACTTTAACAGTATTATCGAAAAGGCATACACGGATTAGTATCTACATGACAAAATCTCGAATGACGAACGATTCTTGAAGATGATTGATATTTTTTTATTTCCTATATCGACTACTTTCGGCTGTATGAAGCGGATATGCTATTCATCCTTTTAACCTCATCAGACCCACCACTTACTTATACTCAGAATTTACCTATGGTCATGGCTGATCGAATCGGCATAGTCAGATTTGCGTCTATATGTCTTTATGAACGAAACTTCATGACTTTATCAACGAAAAATGGGGAAAATCAAAATTTCATCCTTATAACCCCATCAGACCCAGCCCTAACCTGTAATCAAAATCTACCTATGGTCATGGCATACAGAATAGGGATAGTCAAATTGGTGTTCAACTGGCAAGATCTCGAATGACAAACGGTTTTATCGACGAAAAATGGGGAAAATGAAAATTTCATCCCTATAATCTAGTCAGATTGGTATCAATCTGGTAAAATCTCGAATTATAGATGGTAAAATCTCGTCAGATTTTTCGTTTTGAACATTGCAGTTAATCTTTTTTATCGACCCAATCTGCATTGTCGTCATTTAAAAATATTTTTGGCTAAGATAGCAAAATCAATATCTATTCATTACCATCTTTCGGCTGGAAACTTTCAGCAACTCTAACAGTATTTGAATTTGACAATTTTTTCAAAAATATCACCACCACAAAAATATCGTGGTTTGTAACCCACGACAAGCAACGATCGAATTTTTTTTTAACTTTTTAATATATTTGCAGGCCTTACCAATTATTAGGTTTACTTGACCAAATGTCAAAATGTCCAGCCTAAATGATGGCATTCATTACGAATTTGAATTTTCCTTACCTTGGGTGCTAAATTTTTTAATTGACCTTGAAATTTTTTTTAATACGAATTAAAAAAATTTTTTTATTTATTTATTTACCATGCAATGGTAAATTGCCATGCATTTATTTACCATGCTCGAGGCTGACCCTGCTCTTTCGCGGTTATGCTTTTAACGTCCGTACTTTACGCCTCGTCCGTACTCAGCCAACTCGAGGACGTACGGTTATAGGACCGATTTAAGATTATCCGCAGATTGTAAGCCCTATGCCAGCCTATACTGGCATGGAAGATGGGTCGGCTCATGGGTTTTGCACACCTAACAAAAAATTATACCATAAATAATTACCATGCCGAGTTTTCACATTTTCTTTGGTGTATAAGTACTGCAATCACAGTATTTACTCGTGCAGTGGTTGAATGAACATATATTCTAAGTCAATGTAACACGATCCCTATGTTTTGTTTGATTCCACAACGGCAAATACTTTTGAGGTAAATGACATGAGTAATGAACTCTGCTATTGAAAATAATCGAAAATTGCACGATAATTTGCTTCGCGGGGATCGATTTCGCAAAATTTTCACGTTATAGTACATTGCCTGTATATATTTTTTTTATGATGAAAGCTCAAAAAATCGGGCCCTTCTCCCTAGGGTATTCAGAGGGCTTCGGCTGTCTCTGTGTACACCTAGGTAACACCAAGGTAGCCGCGTCCTCGTTGTGGGGGCGGGTACTGCTTCGGTAGCAGCAAAGTGCTACCGGTAACCAACTCCTAGTGGTATACATTGGTTAAAACAAACAATTAGTACAACAAATACGGAAAGTAATACCCCAGGTGGTACAGCAGCAGATATGCTGACAAATACACGCTCTTCGGAGACAGGCCCAATAGATTCTGGGGTGGGCCAATCATTGTTTAACTCATTTGGACGAAGTTCTAAATTACCAAGATCACCAAAATCTTCAGCTGAAAATATGTTTCAGTACGAGGAGGAAAATGTCGAACTCCGTTAACAACTAAGAGAAATAAAGGAATTTACAACTAAATTGAAAGAAGAATTCACAATTTTAAAGAAAGAGAATGAAGAACTCAAAATAGCAGTTGAAACACGTGCATAACTTGGGACGACACCCAGCCCTACAATCGATGATGACATTAATCCATTCCATACGAATGAAGAAGAATTAGAAAGAGAAACAAATTGGATGTTGAAACGGAGTAAAAGCCCAAGTAAGAAAAGGAAAGCTCAACACTCACCAGAAATGGCAGAAACTTTACCGTCAACTTCAAAAGAGGTTTCTAGAAAACAGTTAATCATCAAGAAACAACTAGCTCTAGAACAACAACAAGCAGCTAAACCAAAAGGGAAATCACCTTCACCCATAAATATCGCTGAGTTCACACCAGAAGTAGAAAAATCACTCAAACGGCAACCAGCTCAACAAAATGAAGCACAGCCAAAGGTAAAAGCCCCCCCACCGATGGGGGAACCAACTATACTCAGAAATCCAACAGACAGACAGAGAACATACTAGAACCCGTTTCAAAAAAGGGCTTCCCCTGTTCATGCTAACGTTTGATAAATCCGAGCACATAGAAAAAATTTACAATATAACTGGCATACTCAACATGTGAGTAAAGATCGAAGCTGTTAAAAGAGGCAGTACAAGAATAGGACAATGTAAAAGATACCAAGGATATAACCATACGCAACGATACTGTCCGCGCGAACCAAGATGTGTGAAATGTGCTAAAAAGCACCTAATACAAACTAGCAAACTATCTAAAGAAGACACAGCAAAATGTATAAATTAAATTGTTATGGGCAGCATCCAGTCAGCTACCGATGATCTGAGGTTACCAAGCAGTTACAGAAAATTAGGGATCAGACACGCAAACTCCCTCTAATCATCCAAACAAGGATCGAGCAAAATATGAAGCATCTATGCGTAGGGAGATTTACACATATGCTCAGGCCGCTTCAAATTTGAAAAAAAAATGAGACCAACGGTACCGAAAATTTCAAAAACACTGTCCAAGCAATTTTAAAGAGCCTTGAGGAGCAGAATAAACTAAATAAGTTAATTCTGGATCGACTTAATCTGCTGGAAATATCAAGCTCCAAAATAGTTAAACATAAATAATGTATGCAATACATAGTTGAATTCATAATTCCGGAGCAGAAACCAGACATCAAAACTACTCATTAAGAATAGCTATATGGAATGCAAATGGATTAACACAACACCTAGAAGAAATAGAACTAATATACTGAGAAAATTGATAAATGCTTAATATCAGAAACACATTTTACCAGCAGCTATTATGTATCAATCCGGAGATATACTTGTTACCATCCCACACATCCTACAAAACGAGCAAGACAAGGGTCAGCTATATTTATTAGGGATAATACATCATGAAGAATTAAAAATAGAAAAAGAATCCATGCAAGTAATCATCGTGACGGTTAAATTTGGTTATCACAACACCTGTAATATATCTGCGATATATTGCCCCCCACGGTATAACCTAAAGAAAGAAGACTACATTAACTTGTTCCAGAAATTAGGAAGTAATTTCATTATTGGAGGTGACTTTAATGCAAAAAATACCTTCTGGGGTTCAAGATTAACCTCTCGAAAAGGCAAAGAATTACTTGCAGCTGGCCAATATTCAAACTGTGAATTTTACTCAGGTGGGACACCAACGTACAGGCCAACTGATTCTAACAAAATCCCAGAACTAATAGATTTCTACATCATTAAAGGCATATCGGAACGCCACATCTTCTTAGAAAATGATGAAAGTCTAACATTTTATCATTTTTCTGTTATTATGACGGTTAGTGAAAATGTAATAGAAAAAACCAATTCACCACAGCTCACAAACAACAAAACAAATTGGGAACTGTTTAGGCAGCTGGTAGAGGAAAAAATAGAACTTCAAGTGTCAATCAAAAGTGAAAATGAAATAGAACAGGAACTAGACAAGCTCCTTGATGTCATACAATGGTCGGCTTGAGAATGCACCAACAAATTATTACCCAATAGAAGTAAGAGAACTAGTGCAGGATAAACGAAAATTCCGAAAGAAATGGCAGACTGCGCGTGTGGCGCAATATAAAACCACCTAAAACAACTCGTGCATCAACCTTAAGGTACTTATAAAAAAAGTGAAAAATGAAACAATTACAAAATATCTTTGTTCCCTAGCTTCAACTAAAGATACCGACTATTCCCTCTAGAAAATAACAAATGGTTAAAACGACCAAAAACGCAGATCCCCCCGATCAAACCAAACTATGGGAAATGGGCTAGAATTGCGAAAGATAAAGCTGACCTGTTTGATGAACATCTTGAAGAAACATTTCAACCTCTAGGTCGGCAGACCAATGACGAAAACGCTGCTGATACGCCCAGAATATCTGATTTCGAAGAGACCAGGCCTGTAACATTAAAAGAACTAAAAGCTGAAATTAAGAACGTAAAAGTAAAGAAAGTTTCTGATTATGATCTGATAACAGGGCAAATAATAAAGGAGCTGCCTGAAAAAGGCAGCCGTAAACTACTGCACATAATCAATGAGATCCTAAGGAAAAGACATGTGCCAATGCAGTGGAAAGTAGCAGAAGTAATAATGATTCCGTAACCGGGCAAGCCACCGAATGATAGAAAATCTTACCGGCCAATTTCATTTCTACCAACACTAGCGAAATTGTTTGAGAGGCTGTTGCTCAAAAGATTGAAAAGAACCATAGAACAAAGAAACCTTATCCCAGAATATCAGTTTGGTTTCAGAGAGAACACTCAACTATTGAGCAGGTTCATAGGCTTACAGATGTCATTGAGAATACATTAGAAAGGAAAAAGGTTTGTTCTAGTATCTTCTTAGATGTGGCGCAGGCCTTACATAGAGATTTACCAAAACAATATTATATGATTTTAAAATCATACATAGAGAATCACCACTTTAGGGTGAAATATGAAGATGAATATTCCGAGCTAAAAAAGATTTCGGCAGGAGTCCCGCAGGGTGGTGTTTTGGGACCTATTATCTACCTGCTCTTCACCAGAGATTTACCTCAATTAAACGATGTTACCGTTGCAACATTTGCTGATGACACTGCAGTTCTCTCAGTAGGAGACACTATCGAGGAATCGACAACGAAACTTCAAGAAGCATGTGACAAAATCATAAAATGGACAAAAATGTGGCGTATCGGGCTCAATGAATCGAAATCCACGCATGTGAATTTCACCAATCTTAAAGTCAGTTATAAACCTGTAATCTTTAACGGCCAGCAGATTCAGTATGCAAATAATGCTAAATATCTAGGGATGACTTTAGATACCAGGCTCAGATGGACAGAGCACGTTAAAAAGAAAAAAGATGAGCTTAATATCAAATATCGAAAAATGTATTGGCTGCTCGGGAAAAATTCGGAATTGTCAACCGAAAATAAATTGCTATTGTATCAACAGGTGCTAAAGCCTGTATTGACTTACGGAATACAGCTCTGGGGCTGTACAAAAAAAACCAACACCAAAATAATACAAACTTTTCAAAACAAAGTGCAACGTGGTATTATAATTAACGCTCCGTGGTACATTAGGAATGATGACCTTTATAGAGATCTAAAAAAAATCGGCTATCGATAAGGTGTATAAAAAGTGTACAAATTTTTTTCTCAGGGTCAGTCAGTTTTTTTGTTCGTTTAGGAGACAGTAAGTAAATAAGTCCTAGTTTTTAGTTTGAGATAAGTTTTGAGTTTTGATGGCAGAATAGTGTAAATATTATTTTTTGGCCCAATAAGAGGTGCAAAATTGATATCGGTAAGTATAGTGTTGTGGTAGACCTGCGACTGGAAACCAATCAATGGCGAGGTCCCTTGGTTGCTCGAAGCAAAAGCTATGAGCGAGAGCATCTTAAGTAACCATGCCCATAGGCGTGACACTCCCTTTCTGGCAAGGTCCTTTTCAAACTGGATTGGTACACAGGGCCTACACTCTGAAAATACATTTTTTCTGTTTGTTCATTATTTTGTTTTTTTTTTGTCATGATAGGTCTGTAAGGATTATGAGATCCTAAAAAACCTAATTAAACAACCACGGGTGTAAGCCCGTCTCTCGTGATGGTTTCAGACCATCAATTTTGGGTCCGCTGACCCACTTTACGTACCTTTTTATCCATTTAGGTCTTCTACTTATCTATGCCCAAAAGCCACGATCGTTCTCCTAACTTGACTGACCTGCAGGAATCAATGCCGCACTGGGGATAGGAAAAGAGAGTGGGGACAAATTTCTTTAACGTACAGGTGTATTGTTGAAAAATGCTCATCTGGATCGTTACATACTAACCTATTACTAGAAATAACTGGCCATACGTGACCAATTAGACATGAATATTGCTTCATTATATAAACCTCTCCTAATACTAAGAAACATAATAAAGGTACTTCTAGCAGAAGTCCGCTTATCAAAGCGGAACCATAAAACCGCGTTTGCCCTTCATTCAACAATAAATTCAAATTAAACGAGTACGAGTATATTATTTATTTATTTACATATATTGTTTATATATTTACAAAAGAAAGCACTTTACTGAATTGAATTGAAAGAAAACAATAATATAATGAAATGGAATGTCTATACTGTGCAATACATTTGGAAAATTTGTTTTCTTCCCAATATAATAAAGAAAATGGAAAATAAAAGGAAACTCATATTATTATTTCATTTTCTTGTGTGGCTGGAAGACTCTAAACAATAATAACATGTAGATTTTGTGTGTTTCACCTTAAATAATTTTCGTGGATCGAAATTCCTAAAGGAACAGATTTAGTTTTCCTCGAAACGTTTACTAATTCATAACAATACTACATTGCGTTTAAAATTATTCAGAAAAGGTACGAGTATATGCAAAAACCTAAAACCACCTCCAATCCATGTCCCAACCATCATATTTCATACCAACCGCACGTTTCTAAAATTAAACCTACACAACATAAAATGCATGCAACGTCGCAAGCAAACAAATTTTTAAACGAAAAATTTGTTTATTTAAGTCATCAGTTTAAAATTGCATTAAACTACAACAACAAAATTTATTAAAATTAATCATTTAAACTTGGGTAAATAAATAAATCGTTTTTCTTTTTTTTATGTAATTTTAATCAACTTTAAACAAAAAAAAATAACTTTTTTCTGTTGAACCGTCCTCCATCTATTTCAGTCATGTTAACACAACATAAAATAAATTGTTGACTATCATGCAATGTTTGTAATCAACATTAAACATAAAAAAAATGTGCATTACGTATACGTTCCGTATATAAATTTAATCTACACACAATAAAAAAAATAAAATAATTCCTTAAGGAAGAAATATTTTATTATCCAGAAAATAAAGCTTTTTCAACAAAAATAATTTTCCGGTGAGCTTTAACCGTTAGAATAATGTTTGTGCTGTATTGTTGGCTTATTCGTGTATATACATTACTATCTTAACACTGGATTGAAGGTCATTTTAATTCATTTGTAGTGTAATTTGTGAAATTACTTGGAAGTCATTAACTTCGCATGCACTCCTCGATATATAAGAAAACAAAATAACAGCAAACAAGAATGTAAAACATAAGATGAAAATTTAGCTTTTCCACATCTCATATTATCTGATAACATTGGTTTTCTTTTTTTGTCTGTGTGTGTGTGTGTGTGTTGTGTTGTTTGATGTGCTTTGAAATGTTGAATCCATTTAATTCATTTTTTGTTTGTTGTTGATCCATTCAGAGTTTTTCCAAATGTTTTCAACGGTTATATACTTTTTCTGCACAAGTTTTAATTTTTTGTTTAGGTTTATTGATTTCATGCTGGCACAAAAAATACGCACTGGAATCTAAACTGTAACCAAACAAAATAACAAATACTTGAAGAAAATGTTAAGAAAGTTTGGATAATACGGGTTATTCGCGTTAAAAAGATCATAAGAAATTGTTCGGAGTTTGACCAAATTCAAGTAACAAAAAAAAACTTTTTTTTGGGTGTCCTACCCGAAAATACCGAGCGGTTGGTTAAATTTCAATTTATTAAGGTTTTTTGTTTTATTTTGTATGTGGCAACAAATGTTTTTTATACTGGATTTTGTTCGAAAAATGAATTTTCAATGAAGCATAATCTTTTATAACCAAACAAAGTGTGTAGATTTGATTTTATACACCAAGGCATGAAAAGACAAAAAAATACAGTTCTTTTTTGTGTTTTAGGCCTATAGCCGGTGTGAAAATTTTCTGTACACATTATGGTAAGTGATTTGAATTTTAAATTGATATTTGATAATCCTTTTTTTTTGATTTTTTATCTGTTCTGATGTTGACCTTCTGTTTTTTTTGTGCCAACTAAATAAAAATTACGGTTTGGTTCAATAAACTTTTTGGCAAAAAATTTGATTTATTTGTATATGATTAATAATAAACCTTTGGAAAATTTATTCAGAGATGCTTGTGTTTTTTTATTAAATTGATTGAATTCAATTAGGGTGTATTTTTACATAAATCGTGATGCTTTCAACATTTTAGTGACTAATTTTTAAAATTTAATTCTAATAAAAACTTGAATTTCTTGATAGATTTTTTTTTTCCTTTTTTGAATCAATAAAGAACATAGTAAAAAAGGAATAGAATGAGTATCAGTATGCTTTCATTTTACGAACGTTGAGGACATTCCGAAAAAAATTAAACAAAACATCCTGACAAATAAAAAACAATTTTAATTATCAAATGGACATCGAACGATCCTAAATTATTAGAATCAGCTCCAGAACAGCTACGAAAAGTATCAGTTTGCAGTATTCAAAAGAAGGATGTTATTACAATAAAGTTGTGGGTCTTGAATTCAATCCTAGTTATGACTTTTTTCAGGTTCAGTGCTGTCTGAAGCATCCAGGTTGTTTGATACTATGGGCTAGTTGTAGCAGTTAAAGCAGTTAAATTTAAAAATTATGGTTTGAAAAGATTTATTCGGTTTATTCAAGATAGTTAGAATAAAATTTGTGTAGGAATGAAGTTACTCGAATGTGAGTCATTAATACTAGAGTTAATAGATCTGGTATGTACAAGGTGCGAAAACGAAAGTTGCCGCTTAAAAAACATTTTCATTTTTACCCAGAATACAGGTAAGTCAGATATCATAATACAAAATCTACTTAAGGAGTATATTATCCTCTATCTGTGTCCCTATTCTGGCTTTCACTGGGAATAGGGAATTGGGAAAAATACTTTCATAGCATTTTTCTCAAAATTATATTTTTCTGGCCTACTGAAAGAATAAGTTTAATGCAAAAATTTTCAAACCAGAGTGAATTGGGAAACTTTTGTTTCACAAAATTTTTATAGGGGCAAATATTTTCCCATTTAACTTTATTTCGAAAGTATTAACACCAAACCTGTTCCCGCAGTAGACCAGAAAAATACAATTTAGACAAAAATAATATGAAAATATTTTTTCCAATTCCCAAGGAAAACCAGAATAGGGCCACTGGTCGCAAATTATATAATTGCGAGGCAAAACATGGTTACTACTATTTGTTTTGCCATACCAATTGCCACATTTTTTTAAATTCAAATTTGTTTTGCGATTGTCAAGCAAAAATACACGAAACGATTGTTATGCATTTTCCGAAGTCGTAGTCTTTTCATGTATTTCTATTTTACAATCGCAAAACAAATTTAAATATAAACAGATGTGAGAATTGGCATGGCAAAATAAATCTACTAACCATATTTCTAATCGCAAGTGATTAATTTGCAACCGGATAGAGGATATACTCTTAACAAGTTGAAGTTGCGTCAGATTACATAATACAAGATCTACTTAACAAGTTTTCCAGCCTAAAGATGACACATAGAATTTGGTAATGGATACATCTGAATGTCAAAAATACAAGGACAATTAAGCTATTAAGAAATGGAGAATACTTTATAAAGAAGCATGCATTTTACGAGGTACACCGCCTGAAAGTTATAGTCCTCAAATAAATGCTCTCGAAAATGGTCGCCAAATTAATAAAAATTGTGGACTAAGCTATTCTCAAAATTCTAGACAAATCAAAGATTCTCAGAGTAGATGGATGTCTGGAGCACGCTGAATTACCTTTTATTGGGAGTTCAGCAGTTAAAATGTTATTTAGTCGTTTTCGCGTGAAGCCGTTCAATTAGAATTAGCAACCCATTTATCTACAGATTGCTTTGTGGCTGTATTGAAGCGTTTCCATTCAAGAAAGAAAGTGTAGCTTCACCAATTAACCAAAAATAAAAATGTAAATGAAATTATAATTTTTTTAAATTATAAGCGTCTTTCTAAACTTAAAAACAAAAGGAGGGGTTTAAAAAAATTCGAAGAATTACAATATATATATATATATATATATATATATATATATATATATATATATATATATATATATATATATATAAATTAACTGAATAATTTCGCGTGCCATTTTATTAATTAATTTTTCCAATTTAAATCTATGATAAATAATGAAATAAGTCTTTATGGTTTTGATTTAAGGATTTTAAAAAATTACTTGTATACTTGTATAACCTTTATGTGTACATTTTTCTAAATTCGATAACAACAATTTATTAAAATAAAATAAAAAAACACACAAATGTTGAAATGCATTACTGACTAATCAACACAACATTAGGCGAATGAACAATATTACTTTACGAAGGACCAAGTGAAACAAAGATAATTCGATATCATTGTTTTATTTGGATATGTATAATGTGGATGTTTCAACGACTGTGAATGTATAAATTTTAGATTTTTTTGTTTGTTATTTATTCTTATTGAAGATCGGGAAATAATTTTCGGCATGAACTAATTAAACTAATTTGAATAAGAAAAACTATGGATTTGGTAAATTGTAAATTGAAAACAGAAATTAAAAATGCACCTACAATTTTGATACAATATTTACTATAGCAAAATGTTCAAATAATTAACAGAATGAATTAGAAAATTATTAGATAGATTTTCTTAATTTATTCGGATATCGTATGAGTTTCACTTAGATATGTCAATTGTTTTGTATTCATATAACCTTATTTAAATGGAATAATCCAAAAGAAAACTAAGAAGATAAGATTACTTATTTTGAAGGAAATATTAGGTTCACCGATAATTTGCCTTTTTTCGTAAATATAAACTGGCTTATTAGAAATTTTTTAGCAAGAATTATTTTAAAAACGTTCTACGAATCGAAAAAAATTGTGAATTTGAATTTAACTGCAAAAAGTTTTAAGAAAAATGCTGGTATTTATGTATGTCTGAAAGTTAAAATGTAGAGGTCAATGTATTGGACTATTATTTTCTAATGCCACATTAGGTCTCACAGAAACCGTATTTTTCTTCGTTTCTTTCCCCGTTTACCTATGATACGGGTTTTATCTGCGCCGCAATTTTTTGATTTTATTGGTAAAGGGGAAACAAACGAAGAAGTTACCGGATAAAAGTTACCCTAGTGTGAAATGAGCCATTAGTACTCGTTAACTATTTTTTGTACAAGTTTTTTACAATGACAAATTATTGTTATGCTTTTCACAACATGAACGGAACTGAATTAATTCTTATCCGATTATGATGATATTGGGTATGTACGATGACTTTTGGGAATATGGGCGATGTTCTGAAATATGCCATTCCCGAATAGAATTAAGTGAATTATTAAACAGTGCGTTCAATTTGATATTCTGGAATGTATAATTTTATACCATACCTCCCAGCAATATTTTTGCGATTACTTTTCATTTGCGACATTTCTCCTGAAAGAATAAATGCGATACGCTATTCGCAATGCGTTGCGTTCTAAAGAAATGACATTTTGTATGTAAGTTCAAAGTATTTTGAATCTTTTTGTAGTTTGGTCACTGCTGTCTGATGAGACGAACGAATTTTTTAATATACAAAAAATAAAAAATTCAATGTTTCATTAGTTCGAAACCAAACTGCCAACGTCTTGGTTTGATAACCTCACCTGTAACCCAATTTTAAACTTGGGGCGAATTAAAGTTAATCTAGCGACAACATTTGAGAATTATATACGATACACGGGCAAGTATATGCAGGTTACCCTCCAGGTTTATAAACCCCCACGCCACAGCACCCACGCCGGTTTATGAAGACATAGCACGGATGATAACCGATATTTTTGAATCACATTATAAAGCGGAATGCCATTCTTCAAATGTCTGTGAAAAAATAACTGATAAGGGTATGTTCCAAATTAAAGTTACGTTTCCATCGTTTTTGAACTTAGATAATGAAGAGTGTATCGGCCATATTAAAAATTTGATTTCATTTTTTGTGTTAGTTCTCACACGAAGAAATTGTAAGTGGTCTGTTGTAAGTGGTCTGTAATCGAGAATTTGAAACACCACAGAAACGATTAAATAAATCTGTATCAAAAATGTCTAAGTCATCAAAAAAATTAAAAATTTTAAAAGATAATTAATAATAAAACAATTTTAACTAATTTTAGCGTATCATTTCTTTGAACTTCTCAACATATAGCACGTCATATAGGTCCATTCAAGGGAACTGCCCGGCCTACTATTAATTAACTATGACCATGGGGAAACTAATGCGAACCCATCTACTTGTGATTGAGTTTATTGGTTTCATACGATTGCTTTATCATTAATCTGGCATTCTTGTTAAGGTTGATATGTAGATATAATTGTTAAGGATGATGATATGACATACTGGACAAAGTTGGAGGCAATCGAATTTACAATTATAAATTTTATTCATATTTGATTTAAATCAAAAATTATATTAGAATACTAACGTGAATATTAATCGCAGTTCACGCATTTGATAAATTAAACTAGTCCATTGCATAACAAAATTGAGGGCCATTTCATAACCGACCGAGATTATGATTCGGACATGAATTTTGAATGTGCAGTCCCGTGTTTGTAGAAAAAAATTCAATAAAGTAACATAAAGTGACAAGTTGTTGTAAAAATTATTATTATTTTGTTTTCACTAGCGCTACATCACATTATAAGGGATACGACCGCTTCTCATGATATTTTCAGTCCATTGAATTCTACTTTGTTCCCAGATCTGCTGGTTACTAATAATATTCCCATAATATTATGAAAATAATCATTAGGTGCTATATGAAATTATAATTTTTTGTTACTTTGTGCCTCTTGTATAAAAAATCTACTTAAATGCTTAAAAAAATTTGTTTACCGCCCCTGAAACAGGTAATAAGCTAAGCAAGGTCGCATGATGATCGGTGGAATATCTGTAGAATACTCATCGAGCGGCTGATTAGCAATATCGCCTATAATTCATAAATATTGTCGCGCGAATAACAACTCCACGCACGAAAAACTATGACAATTATCTTTACATGATCGTGTGATTATCTTTTTTAAATATGTTCGAGGTGAGCTAAAGATAATCGTTTGAATGCGCTCGTACAACCTAGAACGAAACTATTATAAACCTGGAGGGTAACCAGCATATACTTGCCCTTGTATCGCATATAATTCTCAAATGTTGTCGCTAGATTAACTTTAATTCGCCCCAAGTTTAAAATTGGGTTACAGGTGAGGTTATCAAACCAAGACGTTGGCAGTTTGGTTTCGAACTAATGAAACATTGAATTTTTTATTTTTTGTATATTAAAAAATTCGCTCGTCTCATCAGACAGCAGTGACCAAACTACAAAAAGATTCAAAATACTTTGAACTTACATACAAAATGTCATTTCTTTAGAACGCAACGCATTGCGAATAGCGTATCGCATTTATTCTTTCAGGAGAAATGTCGCAAATGAAAAGTAATCGCAAAAATATTGCTGGGAGGTATGGTATAAAATTATACATTCCAGAATATCAAATTGAACGCACTGTTTAATAATTCACTTAATTCTATTCGGGAATGGCATATTTCAGAACATCGCCCATATTCCCAAAAGTCATCGTACATACCCAATATCATCATAATCGGATAAGAATTAATTCAGTTCCGTTCATGTTGTGAAAAGCATAACAATAATTTGTCATTGTAAAAAACTTGTACAAAAAATAGTTAACGAGTACTAATGGCTCATTTCACACTAGGGTAACTTTTATCCGGTAACTTCTTCGTTTGTTTCCCCTTTACCAATAAAATCAAAAAATTGCGGCGCAGATAAAACCCGTATCATAGGTAAACGGGGAAAGAAACGAAGAAAAATACGGTTTCTGTGAGACCTAATGTGGCATTAGAAAATAATAGTCCAATACATTGACCTCTACATTTTAACTTTCAGACATACATAAATACCAGCATTTTTCTTAAAACTTTTTGCAGTTAAATTCAAATTCACAATTTTTTTCGATTCGTAGAACGTTTTTAAAATAATTCTTGCTAAAAAATTTCTAATAAGCCAGTTTATATTTACGAAAAAAGGCAAATTATCGGTGAACCTAATATTTCCTTCAAAATAAGTAATCTTATCTTCTTAGTTTTCTTTTGGATTATTCCATTTAAATAAGGTTATATGAATACAAAACAATTGACATATCTAAGTGAAACTCATACGATATCCGAATAAATTAAGAAAATCTATCTAATAATTTTCTAATTCATTCTGTTAATTATTTGAACATTTTGCTATAGTAAATATTGTATCAAAATTGTAGGTGCATTTTTAATTTCTGTTTTCAATTTACAATTTACCAAATCCATAGTTTTTCTTATTCAAGTTAGTTTAATTAGTTCATGCCGAAAATTATTTCCCGATCTTCAATAAGAATAAATAACAAACAAAAAAATCTAAAATTTATACATTCACAGTCGTTGAAACATCCACATTATACATATCCAAATAAAACAATGATATCGAATTATCTTTGTTTCACTTGATCCTTCGTAAAGTAATATTGTTCATTCGCCTAATGTTGTGTTGATTAGTCAGTAATGCATTTCAACATTTGTGTGTTTTTTTATTTTATTTTAATAAATTGTTGTTATCGAATTTAGAAAAATGTACACATAAAGGTTATCTTTTATGAAATAATATAATGTCCTATTTCATTCTATGTATTTAGATTTTAATAAATATCTAAAAACCTTACGACGAAGAGAGAAAACCGATAATTTAAAATCAATTTGTCTACATATTCTCTATTTACTATATATGATCTACACATTACTACCTATACATAGCTACATACCTATGCATAGCTATGTGGTTGGTATAGGTATATTATACTCAATCAACCATGCCACACGAGCATTTTTTGTATTTTGGCATTTTTTTCTACCAATGTTTTGTTCTGCTCTCTCTTAAATAAAATTTTAACTAAACTGAGTCAAAAATGTCCTTGAAATATTTTTTATTTCATTTATGTTTGAGTTGTGTGGTAGAACAGAAAATTTGTTTAAGTCGCAATTAAAACTTGTATCATAGGTAAACGGGGAAAGAAACGAAGAAAAATGCGGCATTTTTTTTTTACGTGTGGCATGAGCCAATAAATGATAATTCCAAAATGTTATCATAAATTATTTAGTACATATTTAAATTTGATTTATAATTATTAAGTTAATATTGTCATTTTTAATATAAAAAGTAAATTTTCTTACTGCTTTTCAGTTCGAAAACAAATTACCAATGCTTGATAAATAAATGTAAATAAACCATCGAGAGCTGCATACATATAAATGAAATGTTTTATTTTGGTTTTGTGCATGTGCATGTGTACTTCGGTTTCATTTCTTCATAAAAATTCATTTCTTAATTTGTGAAGTGAAAGAAGAAAAGAGACCATTCAGTTGAATGAACATTGTATATAGTCTTTCGCTTGCTATACAGATTTCCCCTTCAAATTTTTGTTTTTAAATTTTTATATACATCTTTTCTCCATTTAACTTGTTCATCTGTATAAAATTCATTATTTGTGCCTAAAATGTAAATAGAATTGAATAATGTAACAGCACAACAACAACATATACAGATACATTATTGTTATAAGTATTTCTAGGTATAGGTTACATATACATATGCATAGATAGGTTCGTGTACAAAGAAAATTATTTTTGTACAAATCACTATCATCAATAAACCCTTTTGTATTATACTTTTCTAGAACTAGAGATTATTCGAAAATTATAACGTACCCGAATATTTTCTACATAATGAAATATATGAAGTAGAAGAAAGAATATTGCCACAAACATTACAAGTAAATTGTCTAGTAACAATGACGTAAGATTTCAAAATCTAGACAACAAAAAAAAAACTCGATGAAATTTTTTAAGATTATGGTTTATTATTATTTTTGTAGGGATTACTGTCCTCAGTTTTTACCCCCTTTTGGTAGATTTTAAGCTTTTATCTGAATTTTTCACTCAACAACATTTTTGTTTATAAAGTTTTTATTTGTATAAATTTTTACAAGATTTTTCCATATTTTTCGGCATGTCACTCGAATTTTGTGAATACTTTTTCCTATACATAGCTATATATAGCTATATATAGGTCGTTGGCAGCTGGGAACACCAAAATATATAAAAAAATTATGTTTTGCATCATAACCGATAAGACGTTTCAAGGTTTAATGCGTGTAAGATGATCATAAGATTTTTTTTCCATATAAATTTTGTCTAGACGCCCAAAATGACACTTTTAACATGTTTCTTTATACCATGTCATTTGCGTACGTATAAGTTTATGTATGTACATATATGGGTTTGTATCTTGTTTATTCATTTTCAGAAATGCGAGCACCCAAAATATATAAAAATCAATATTAACATCATGTTTATCGACTTTTCTCGATTATTTTCCCACTCCGTAACCTTATAACCCGATAAAAATATTTCTAATATTTTTGTGTTACATGTTCTAGTTTACTATACGTATATAGTAACAACAGTAGTAACAGTTACTGGAAATTGCTATTTTCATCCAATACAGTCCGATAACAAAATAAATAATTGAATATATTGATATTGGCCATATCAATATTGCTGACAATTCGGATTTTGTGTATTATATGCGTGTACGAGTACGTAATGTTATTGGCACTAATAACGCTACGAGACTTATGCTTTATATGATACGGATTTATATATTTTGTAAGTGATTTAGCAAATCTGTATCTTTCAGCGATTATGTAAAGTGTTCGTTTGCTTTTTCTTAGATACAATAATATTCTATCATGCGCCATTCTCTGTATGTAATAAAATATTATATTAAAGGGAATCGTATAATATGGTTCTTTACAATTGGACGTTCGAATAAATTATATTAAATTAGATCTTCAAAATGCGGGATACTTTATCGAATACTTTTGTTGATGCAATTCATCCCATGTAAGTTATTTAAACATTCCTTTTAACAACGCTGCAAACGCTATGTTTCCATCATGACCATTCGTAAACTATCTGAAATAGTTTGTGTCCTTACTGGTCCTAATTGACCACTATTTGAAAATATTTTCTTGTATCAGAAAA
This sequence comes from Nephrotoma appendiculata, assembly GCA_947310385.1. Taxonomy (NCBI): domain Eukaryota; kingdom Metazoa; phylum Arthropoda; class Insecta; order Diptera; family Tipulidae; genus Nephrotoma; species Nephrotoma appendiculata. The sequence goes on along the minus strand of OX371224.1, from coordinate 31,251,553 downwards.
ATGTGACGAAATAATGAAATAAAGGAAGAATTCGTAATGCATAATCGTGCTTCGTATTCGATTAAAATACTTCAGAAGTCTTGTAAACATTGGCTTATAAAAAAAGTCGAATGCCAATTAAAATATATTTGTATAAGTTTTCGTAGAAAATCTCTTGACACGCAGCATTTAACTATTGTGTGTTGATTTCTCATTATAATTTCACGTCCCACCAATTAACATGAAAGGAAAAAACTTTCTGTTTTCGAATAAAGCTTTTACTGTCAAGTATTCGCACCGAAATAACCTTTCAAATTCAAAAAGGGATTACCGCGAAAATACAAAAAGCTTTCGAAACAAAGTAATATAAGAAAGCATAATTGTTGTTCATTTGTTTTCACCGATTTTTTTACCGTTTATTCCTCATCAGTATATTGTGGTTTTCATTTTCATTGTTCGTACACCATTAATTAAAATTACAAAGTTATTACTTATTAAAAGTGAAACAAATGTATAAAACGTATATACAGACATTGTATATTGTGCTTTTGGTACGTACCGTATATAGTTGAAGTTTAAGCGCTGTATATAATGTGGAAAATTATTTGAATATTAAAGAAACCAGATTCACCTGTTCTTTTGTATGCCTGCTAGGAATTTATAATATACATTTTAAAAATTCTGAATTAATCGCACTTCACCTACCCCATCGAGGGGAAAGACTGATGTGTATACGAGAATAATCTCGATTTTAACATTTCTACCAACTGACACCGTAGCCTTTTAGAAATATTTGATTGATTACGTTGAATTTGATTTAAAATATTAAAAAAATGTTACGGGACGTTTTAATATCAAGGATATAAATAAATCTTTATTGAAAACTAAAGATTCATGGTCCTACTAGATGATTGATCGATTTGATATATACATGTAGCTACATATACAAACACATGAACGAAAAAGTTAGTTGACTTGTTTTATTTTTAAATATATGATCAACTTTAGTATTCAACGAACACAATGTAGTCTACTAATCTCCAACATGTCACAATATTCCATCTTCGGCGCTACACCTATATAAGAACACAGTCAAACATACAATAAGTCTGGCTTACTAAAAAGCTAAAAAGATGAACTGGATAACAAAACACACTATCTGGTATAACAGCTGAATAATAATACGTACAGGTTCTTAGAATATTGATGTAAAATACACTCAGGTAGGTTAAGGTAGGATTAATGAAGTTTCTCTTACACTTTTGCCCATTTTGAATAACAGAGTCACGTTCAAAATGAATGTAATTGAAAAACTTTTTTTTTATTCAACCTAATTTTTTTTTTGCCTAAATTCTCCTTCTTATTTTCATAATGAAACATAAAAAATTGAGAGAAAATGATGAAGATGAAGAATTATCTTGTTTTAGTTTTGTTTTGTATATTACAACTCTATGTACTGATACACACAAAATATTTCTAGAAACCGTGAAAATTTGATTAATGTTTCGTCATTTAAGGGTAATTTTTACTTTTCCCACAAGTGAAGCCAGATGGGATAAGTATTTTGATATAGTTGGTACCTATGGTACTAGAAAAATTCAAATGTTTTTGGTAAATACGCAAAATAGTCCTTTGACTGCATTGAACGCTATTTGTTTGTTGAAATGTTAGAATTGTTATCAATGGCTGTCCTCTGGCGAGTGCCATATATTAAACCAATAGCCAAAATTAAATTTTTACAAAGCGCTAATATTTCCGATAATTCGGAATCACGAAAATCGAAATAATTAAATTAATCAAGACGACCTTGAAAAATTTTGTCCAGGTGTAAAGAAGGTAAAAATATGCTGGATAAAAGGTTATACTCCAACCAAATAAGTGTTTCGTTAAATAGATGACAGATTCACCTTAAGTAGAATTAAGTTATGGGTAGTGCAATAATACGAGACTTTTCGCAACATATTCTAGGCAAAGTGTCATCCAGGGAATTTATCAGGCCTAATCTTTATTCGTTTCTTCTCCAAAAATGTAAAAAAGGAAAGTCAATAATATTTTACTTGCCGTATTCTGGATAAATATAAACAGTTAAAAACAGTTAAAAAATAAAATTTAGCTTTCTACTATACAAACATATTTTAAGACGCCGGCGATACTGAAGACTATACGGAGGCGAAGAAGAAGAAGAAGACATATCTTTTAAATAACATAGGATTTGATTAATTGAACTTGTTTCACGAATTATAATTAAATATTATTCATCATATTTTTAATTTAAGAGTATTTTAAACTTATATTAATCACAATGTTTTTATATAAGGGTTAATTTTTTAAGGAGGACAAAAACGTAAAAAGTAACGCAATACGGTTGATTAGAGAAGTTATGTTTTTATTACAAAGTTTGTATTTTAATTATTTAAAAAACCAAAATGGGCTTTAACCAAGAGGTATAAAACAAATATAGGTAAATTGATTTTCTAAATGTATAACACGATATTCAATACCCAATTAAGTCTTTAAATCACGGAAAAGATTCGGAGCCGAATTCTATTAGCATTTTTGTAGACCCCAAACAATCGTAAACCACCAAACCTAAACATTATTACCACCCACTCTATACCGCACCACCCATATCATCACCCTTTAACACCCTATACCCACTCCGACACACACACACCACCCACACAGACCCTCAGCCACCAAATACTAAATTCCCACACCAAACCCAAGACACCTCATCCCACCCCCTCCATCTCCCATACCACCACTCCTACCATCCCATAACCAAATAGTCCTCACAAACACGCATATGAAACCAAAATAGTATAGAATTATTTGAATCCTTCAGATTAGTGAAAAGACGGCAAACCGACACCATATAGCATTTTTTTAACAAAAATGCTTAAAAATCGATGGCGAGCCTAGTCAAATTTTGAGAACAGTGACGAAACGTTTTCTTCTGGAAAAAATAATCCGATAAATATAAAATATTGCTCATTTTACAGATAAACCAATATGAATTATTAATAAAATATAAAAGTGATTCTATGTTTCGTCAGTTCCTTTTTGAAAGTGTTCGCCGAAATTAGTTATTTTAGAATTTTTTCTTAAATATCATAATTTTTTTAATTTTGATCCTTAGCAATTTTTACTAATTTAGTTCAGAATATACTGAAAAATTAGAGATGTACAATTTTTTTTATGTGCAACATTTTGTTGCATATAACCAATTTCGTATTATATCTGATTCCCGTTGCGTCGAAAATTGGATGTGGTTTCATTTCTCTTGTTACAAAAAAACTATTCAATTTTTGTGAAATTAACACCGACGAACGGCTTTCTCTTAATTTTTTATCAAAATCATTCTAAATTACAGACAAAGAATCAAAAATATGTTGTACTACTTATCTGACATTTTTAATTTTGGGAAAATAATTGTGTGTGTGTTATCGAGTGGAGCGAAAATTTAGCGAGAAGTCTATGAAATTCCTAGCCCAGAGTTCATTTTCGTTCACTTGCCACGGATCGATTATTTTCTAACTTTTTCTATTGATATATGTATCTCAGATTCTAACAGTTGTTTGATACTTTAGTTATTATTCGATCAGTTTTTTTATATTGCCCTCAGAAGGTTTGGTGTCAAAAGCAATTTAATAAATTTTAGTTTTTTCTTTAATTTTGATTAGACATTTTTATTTTCTGGGATAACTTCATCTACGCCCAAAACTCGGAATTAGTGAAATAAATTTCTGATAAAAAATGTCAACAAACAATTAATAAACGAACTATAAGCTACCAGTGCCAAAAACGGTGGATTTCTTAACTAAAGTTTTATTGAAATTGTTGTCTGATGCAACACCTTTCAAACAATATACTAGACAAGTATATGAGAAAAATGTAAAGCAATATCGAGGTATTTTGAACGATTTCCTATGGCAGGTACCCACCCCACCCAATTGAGGTAGAATCCCAAAAGCTGTTCAAATATCCGAATTAAAAATAAAACATTGACGAAAAATCAGAATCACGAAAGCCGTTATCGTGATATAACGACCAGTACAGACATCCGTCCGTCCATCCATCCATATCGTTTGAAAGGTCAAAGATCAGACAACTCACCTTTTTGGCGCTGGTAACTAATATTTCGATTATTAGAGTTTACATATACAGTTGTGATGTATATGTGAAAAGTTCTTGAAGATGTAATTTTTTTTTGAATACCATAGTACTCAAAACTACCGTTGTGGCGTTGAAAGCAGTTGCAACTTGTAATATTCTAATATAATCATATCATAGTCAATCATATTATTATATTATATTATATTATTATTTATTATATATATATATATATATATTTACAAGCATAAGCCGAAGCTTTTATACTACGAAAAATAAAAGAAAATCACAAAAGAAAAAAAAGAAACAAGATTAACAATCATCAATATATAAAATTATTTACATAGGGGTAAGAAAATATTATTACAAATTATAATTACATTAACAATTTACAGTTAAATATACAAGTTTCTTAAAAATTTTAAGAGACTTAATATGTTTAAGTTCAAGGGGTAAAGCATTCCAAACAATAAACGCAGTCATCAAAACCGAATTATTATACATGTTACTTTTGTTAAGAGGCAAGTTGATGTTTCTAGTGCGCAGAGACCTGGAAAAATTTAATTTTTCGAAGAGATATAAAGGCAAACCAGAGGTAATAATTCTAAAAATAAATACAGCTGTTCTATAATGATAATACTCGAACACCGTACATCCCAGAATAGAAGTTTTTAAACCAGAAATATGATCAAATTTTCTGAGGCCATGAACGTATCGAGTACAATTATTAAATGTAACTTCTAATTGTCGCAGAGAGGAACTGTCACATCGGCTATAAATCACATCACAGTACGCAAACATAGGTACAACCAGACTTTTAATCAAATATACTCGCAACTGAATTGGACATATTTTTTTTATTAATCTTAGCGAATATAACCTATAGTTGACATGTCGACACAATGTGCTAATATGGTCACTCCAAGTAAGTTTGGAATTTAATATCAGTCCTAAATTATTAACAGTCGGAACAAATTTTATTGTGTCATCACCCAAAACAAGAGTAGGCTTAATAATGTTCGAATTATTTTTACACAAAAATAAAGATTTACTTGTATTGGGATTAAGCGCAAGAGAGTTATGTTTAGCCCATTATAAAATGTTACTAAGATCTTCGTTAAATTTTATTGCAGCCTCATTCAAATCTAAAGCTTTACATCCGATGTACAATTGTAAATCATCACCATAGAGATGAAAAGAACAATGATGAATGTGCCAAGGAAGATCATTTATAAATATAGAAAAAAATAACGGACCCAGAATTGATCCTTGTGGTACACCTAAAGCTACTCTACCCATGCTAGAGCAGTTAACCCCATGCTTTACAAACTGCTCCCGACTATGCAAATAAGAGTACAACAAATTAATTGCCGATCCAGAAAATTTATAATATAAATAAAGTTTTTGAAGTAGAAGTATATGATTAACACTATCAAATGCCTTAGAGAAATCCAATAAAACCAATAAAGCTTGTGAACCATGCCCATCCAAAATTGAAGAAAGATCGTCAACAATGTGTACCAAAGCCGTTGTAGTACTGTGCCCAGGCTTATACCCTGACTGAAATTTACAAAGAAAATTAAAATCTTCAAAATGCTGCAGAATCTGGATTTGCATTACATTTTCTAACACTTTAGAAAGAGCAGGTAATATACTTATTGGTCGAATATCTTTAAGACTGGCAACAATATCATTTTTTGGAATTGGAACGATAGAAGCCACTTTCCACAAATTAGGAAAAACTGACTTTGACAAACATTGGTCTATTATATACGTCACCTGTGGAAGAAACAGATCAATAAATAATTTTATTATTATAAAATCAATTTTATCATATGCAATAGCATTAGATTTAATTGAACGGATAGCACTCATGACAATTAGCTCATCAACACAATCAAAAGCAAATTTATAATTATCATCAGAATTAATAGATCGAATATCTGGTAATGGCAGAACCACTAAATCTTCTCGAAATTTACAGATATCATTTAAAATATCTTCAGCAGTGAAATTTATGTCAACTTTAGCAACAGAACACGAAATACCAAGTTTCCTTAAATTATTCCAAGTAAATTTAGAATTATAAACATTACCAAAATAAAAACGATACTTAGCTTGGTTAATAAACTTAGTAGTTTTGTTTCGAGCCCTTTTATAGGCAGTAAAATCACCATCTAATCCACTCCTTTTATAATTATAATACTTCAAATCTCTATATTGAATTGAATCCAATATAGTCTGGTTTAACCATGGAGCTGTTGGACAATTGTTAATGGTTCTTTTGCGGGGAACACACATAGAATCTAAATATAAGAAATTTGAATTAAACAAATCAACAATCATATTGACATCAGAGCAAGAATAAAGAATAGACCAATCAATCGAAAAAAAACAATTCACAAAATATTCATAATTAATTTTCTTATAATTGGGCACAACAGAATAAGTCAACTTATCTCTAGTGCGACAACATTTATAAGAAGCAAAAATGAAATCATGATCAGATATAGAAGGAACCGGACATTGACCATAACTGACAATATTATGTCGGTCAGGCTTAAAAACCACAATCAAGCCTTAAAGGCTTTTCAACCTCGTAGCACTAAACGGCAAAAAATGCAAATTAAGTATATTATAACAATCAGTCAAAATATTATTATTTAGCATATTAAAGTTAAAATCGCCCAAACAGAACACTTTTTCATATTCTTGTAATAAATCAGTAAGAATATCATTAATACTTGTAATATCTCCCCTAGAAGTAGGAGGTGGATTATAAAAAACAACAATAAGAAATTTACTAAACTTAGCAAACAGTTCAAATGCCATAAATTCAACTTTACCATTTGAACCACATGATAACACTTTGACATTCAAATTTGATCGATAGTATAATCCTACTCCACCACCACGAGCATTGATACGATCAGTCCTCAAAAATTTGTAATTATTTATTTGAAGAGATCTAGTTGAAATTTTGTTATTAAACCTGGTCTCTGACACAGCTAGAAAATCAAAATTAAATTCATGCAAAAGAATTATTACTTCATCTAAATGCAACGTTAAACTACGTACATTAAGATGACCAAAAAATAAGTAATTATTACTAGAATGTGATTTATCATTTGGAATGGTATGATTAGTAACATCTAAAGTAAATTTATCACATTGAATCTCTATATCAGATTTTGTGATGGATGCTGTTTCACTAAAAAAGGATTACTTCTTGATTTATTAACAAATTTCTTCACAAGAATACCAGCCGGCCACGATGATGCAGTTAACAATTTATCCGTATGAACATTCGAAACTAATAATTTGAAAGAAGAATAATCTTGTATAAACCCATTCGAATTTTTAGGGTTGAATCGATGAATTTTGACATCACTTATATTGAATTGGTCCCTTAGATACAGCTTCATATTATCCTCACTAACATCAGGATGCAATCTTGAAACAAATATGTGCGAACGTGGCTCCACAGTACGTAAACTACCATCAATAGCAGTACCAATAATAAAATCATTTTTCAAATCCAAATTATAAGTAATTGTTAAATTATCACTAATATTATGAAGACAAGTTATATTATCATTGGACAGACTTACACAAGCAGGTAATTCCAATGGAGAAGCCAAGCTAAGCTTGACAGAAGATGACAATTCCGGATTAGAACTTTCTAAAGGGACATCCGCATAACCAACATTGCCGACAGAATCACGAGAGCCCAGGTTAATATTATCCTTATTTTCAATATCTTGAAAATCATTATTCAGATTTGCCACCTGACACTTTTCTAAATTATAAAGTGATTTTTCAATATTCATTGAAATTTGTGACAGTTCCACAATTTTACTAGTAAATGTTGTAAGTAAGTCACTACACATATCACAAAACCAATGAACGTTTTTACTGCCACATATAAATTCATATGATGCTGTTTTTAAGCCCGCACAACGATAATGAACCACTTTTTTACACAAACCGTAACAAACCAAAAAAAATTCACTAGCGTCTTTGTCGCACATTGAGCAATCATTAGGTGCCATATTTATAAAGCGTACACTTGAATATTCAGAATATACACAGAAATAGTTACAATATTATATAATATGGCGAAAAGCTCAAAACTAATAATAACAAAAAAAAAAAAAAAAAATCACAACATAAAAGTACACAAACTATTCACATATATTTACAATAATATTCACAACTATAATATATATTTGTATAATTATAGCACATTAAAAATTAATAATTTTTTTATTTGAAGAAAATATTTTAGAAGTATACTGCAAAGCAGTATCATATCATTTCAAAGGCGTTGAAAAAGCTTCACTTTTATATTCAGCACTTCAATTCACAAATCCACCGTTTTGGCGCTGCTGGCTAATTATTTATTTATTACAGAATATATAAGTGAGAGATGTCAATGAAAAGATTTTGAAGAATGTCACAAATTTAACTAAAGCAAATTAGTACTCCAAATCACCATTGTGACGCTACAGATACCTATTTTCTCATTCTGATATTATCATGTGGTATAACGTTCTTAAGACTTTGGATAAAGAAATTTTTTTTTTTATCATTTATTTATTTGATAAATTCCACGTTTTGGCGCTGGTGTCAAATTATTTCTTTATTATAATTATAATGGTTTGAATAAAGTGATACGTGATAAGTTAAAGCACGTTAGTACACACAACTACCGTTATAGCGCTGGAAGTACTTACATTTCCATCGGTCATCATTCCAATAAAATCAAGTAACATACAAATCTTACATGATTGAAAGGTTTTGGAGAAGCAACAATTTTATTACCAGCACTTTAATTCATAAATTCTACGCATTGGCACTGGTGAAAATTTAATCCTTTGGCATAGAATATGAGAATAGAGAGAGATTTATATTTTATTGCCAAGAATTAGGAAAATTTTCGAGTTTTTTGTAACTTTTTGCGTTGAGACCTTTAATTTTTGAATTTTATATTTTTTTTTCACTAAATTCATTAATTGGAACCTACTTTCATATTTTTTCCGGCGAAATAACCTTCTCAACATAAACTGTTTTTTTGCACCCATCGCGGATCAGAAGAGATCGGTCAAGAAACTGATGGTTCCAGGGATCTATTAATTAGAATTAATTTAAAATTTTATTGGATGGGATAAAATTAGTACTGCCTGATAAACAATTTTATTTTTTAAGAGATGATATCCCGGGATTCCTTTACATTCTTCGTTAATTTTTATACTCGGTGATTATTTTTATAAGTGAATTACACTTTTCGGTGAATTATTTTTCAATAAATTGTAGTAGAACCAGTTTGATTCATACGAGAGAACTTCACCAAAGTGCTGTTGCCATTTGTTTCATGCAACAATTTTCGCCAAAATATATTTTATTTTATACACAAACATTTTAATTATAATCATTTTTAGTGTAATGCATCAAGTGAATTTTGTACACAATTATTTAGAAAATTTTGATTTTGTAATCTAGTAACGAAGAAGATCCATAGTCACGTCGGTTAAAGTGACACGACTAAGGGAATAGAGGGCCTACATATCGTTGTAAATTTTATTTAGCAAATCTTATGTCCTTGGTTTATAATTTTAATTTGCTTTTACAGTTAATGTTTAAATTGTGGGAGGGACCCACCCGTCAGTTATATATTTATGCTAGCTGTCCTAAAATTTCGCCATATTTTCTCCCTAAAGATTTATAGTTGAAAAAACGGGGTTGTCTTACAATAAAGAACCATACAGCAACAAAACAAAACAAACCCTAAACTTATTTTTGTGAATTTTAAAAATGTTTTTTTTTTGTTTTGTTGTTCGCTAGGCGGTTAACCATCGAATTACTATATAAAGTTATAAATCATTAGAGAGCAAATACAAGCCGCACAGTAATCCACTTTAAATGGAGATAATTGGTTTGTGTTGTATAGTTTATAAAATTTTTCATTATTATTTTGTGAACATAAACAACATCCACAGTGGAATAATAAAAATTTTTTAAATAAAAATAGGAAAAACGAAAAGTTTTCCATAAAAATCAAAATAATTTTTCTTTTTTTTAGATTAAAAAACTTTTTTTTTTTTTTTTTGGAATTGTTATTCGTGTAATTTTTATCATTTAAGTAATTCTTAAACAAAAGACTATTAGAGAACAATCTCAGACTTTATAATGCTTCGTAATTTTACGAAAGGAAGCATCTGGTATGGTACTTTAAAAAAGTGTTCTCCAAACTTTTGTGTATTTTGTAAAATTTTTGTTCGTAGTGCTTTTGCACATACAGAAAACTATAGGATTTTGTTGTTGTACTGTTTAAAAACAGAATAATAGATAATAAAATTTCGGTGAATGCTTATGGACGGAGTATGCACAAAAAACTACTTTGTATATAAATTTAAACTGTAGCAGTTATATGGTATAGTTTACAAGTTCGGTTTAAAATCTTTCCCAATGATTTCTAAGAAAATAAATATTTTTGAAAATAAAAACACTCTAAATAAATTCTGTGAATGCTGTATCCAGTCTTTACATATATATCGATTAGAAAATGATAGTATGATTGAACAGAAAAACAAATCGAATTCGAAGATCAAATAAAGATTTCCATTTCGTGGGTATTTTCTACTTTTAATTTTTAAATATTAACAATTATTTTACAGTTTCACCAGTGCCTAAAGAAGAATCATCAACTTGCTGTGTGAAATCCCGAAATACCAAAATCCTCGAAATCAAAACAAAATCCCAGAAACCTAAATCGCGCATATAAAAATCCTTGAAATCATAATTTCGGCATCAAAATTCAGGATTCTGAGAATTTCCAAAATTGAGACACATCGATTTCTTGCCGATTGAGATGCAACTCAATTTTTACCATGAAAATGGGATTCTGAAATGAGTTCCGACTGTTGCTTTGATAATTGGTTGTTTTAAATGGAACTAAGCTATTTCTCATACGATTAGAATTAATCAGATGGAAACAATTAATAATATCTTCTATTTATGGCGTAAAGCATACAAATTTTAATTAAATAAATTAAAACAACTACCACTCGATTAGGATGATATGATAAGATAGGGAGGAATCACATCTAATATAATGGAGAATACTTGGAACAAAATAAACTCGGGTATGATATGAAAATGCTCAAAAGTTTTTAAAACAGGCCCTAAGCCCTCGAGTGAAATTCGATAAACTGAGATACTACTTGCCTTGTGGAAATGTTTAGGGGCAAGTAACAACAAATTAGGTGGTCTGAGGAGCTTGAAACCCACCAGGAAAATATTATAAAAATATTCAATAAAGCCAGAAGTAGTATCCAAGCTAAAATGACACTACATACTCCTTATAAGGAAAACCTAAGAATGTTGAAAAGTGAGCTGAATAAGTTACAAAGGAAATTTTGAATCTCTTATAAAATTGAAGGTCCTCCGAATTATCTTTCTTTAGGAAATGGTTTTACAAATCCAAAATCTGCCGGTTACTTAAATAAACCCGACGTCTCATAAACAGCTTTACATGCAGTATCCTTGGAGTTTTATTTATCGGAACTCACTTGTCCGTGTGCACGGATGAAGATATTTGCTACATACGTGTAGGCTACCAAATGAACAATGAAATTTATTCGCGCTAGAAGATTCTAAGTCCTCTTTTGAAAACTACAAAATTAACTGTTACTGATGAAGTACAATTTCCCTTCATTAGCCTCGGTGGACCAATTTCACCGGTTTGGGTAAGGAAACACCATGCGATGGATAGCTCTGCACCACGTACAGAAGATTAGTAGAGAAGATATAAATAAAATTACAGGTTTAACAAATTGAATATTTAACGGTTATTTCAGCTTCCTAGGCGTGATGTGACTTTCAATCATCATCCGAAAAAGGCAGCTTTAAGAAATCAATGCTTAGGAAACAGTCGCAAACATCTTAGCAGTTTCATGAGTGACAACCGAATTTTTATTTTTTAAGGTGGAGGGGGGGGCATGAGTATGAAAACAAATCGATAATGCAGATAGTGTCTTCGATTTTCAGCCGAAAGTGGTAATAGAGACCAATTTGAATGCTGTTTGTAAAACCATTTGATAAGCCCTATTGTTGACTTTGCTTCGAGTGAACACAAAGTTTGGTGGGGATACCAGTATGGTAATTTGACTGGCAATGTTGGTCAACTTTGGCTTAATTGTGGAGAAGTAATGATGGGGATGCTGAGGTCTAATTATGAAAAATTTCGCTTATTCCATATATTGGAAATGCATTGAACGACCTGTCGTTATTGATTAAAATGCTGATTATGGTCATATGATAGGCAATAATTTTGGTCAACTTCGGCTTAATTGTGCTTCATCATGCTGTATCATTTATAGCACTTAGGTAATTTGATAGGCCTTAATGTTTGTCAACTTACGCCTTATTGTTGATTGATAAAATATGTTAATCTGGAATGCTAAGTAGGCCATTTAATTCATTTTTAATGCAGAGGGTTGGAGAGATTTTGCCAAATTGCACCTCTGCATTCCCAACAGAATTTCTATACAATTAGGCAAAGTTGACCAACATTATGGCCTATCCATAGCGACATCAATGATAAAGTCGTTGCAAATGGAGATTTCTGCCAACACTTGAACCATAATAATGCTATACACCATAGATACCATTGGAATTGGTACCGCGTCCACTTCTCTACAATCCGTTGAAATACCAGATATCGATTCTTATATGTGAGTATAGGCTGAATCCACACACCGAAGCGGCTGCATTAGTTGGTTATTTAAAATCCAACCGGGAAAATATAGACGTAGTTGATTGATCTACTGCTTCCTAAAGGCTGGGATAAAACTAATCTAACATTTGTTTCGTTTAAGGTTACTTTGGAGAGAAATTTCACAGTACAAGTTTTGTCACCTTCATTTTGGCCAAAGGGTGTCTTAGTACGACGTTGTGTATGTAAAATCAAAGGTTCAAAAAACAGCAGAGGAATTTCCCTACCATAAAAAAGGATTGACAATCCTGTCCAGAAATAATAGACTTGAACTGTAATTTTTTTTTGTCGAGATGTCAACAGCTACACAAATACTGCCATCACACTAAATTATATAGTGATAATCATATTTCATTTATGAAACGCATTTGGAGCAATTCCTACCACATTGGATTGGGGATTAGTAGGACTGGTGTTTCTACTAACTTAGACCCTTCAATTATTAAAAAAAAAAAAAAAAAAAAAAATTATCAACACTTATTTTTACAATGTACCCCATTCATCGGTACTTATTCCATTGCCGTGAATTGAATTAGATGTTTCCAAAGCCGTGCATATTGACAGAAAAAACTCATTTGTTTTCTAATATTGTTGGATTATCCCAAAGCATTCGATTCTTTGAACCTGAATGGACCTGATTCCTTGTAATACACCTACAGGTATACGCTCAGGAACTGATTCTTTTCCATTTACAATGACTGTTTGATATCAATCTGTTAAGTAGCTAAACATAAAGTAAGTGCTCTACTGTCAAAATTAGAGAAAAGCATCAACTTCTGTAGCAACAACGTTTTGTTGCTACAGAAGTTGATGCTTTTCCTGAGAAAAGAATCAGTTCCTGAGCGTATACGTGTAGGTGTATTTCAAGGAACTATACTTGGCCCAACTCTGTTTTCCCTTTTTATTAATGAATTACCATTAGCAATAAAATACTCCAAATATCACATGTATGTTGATGATTGTCAAATTTATCTTGGTGGCACTAGCGAAAATGTATTGGGTTGGTCCAAATGGGATCTTACTGAAATTGCTAAAACGCATGAAATTCGGATTTCTAAAAGAAGTCTACCAGTGATACCCGATATCTTTATTGAAGGTGTGAAGATTAGGTATACGGATCATGTTTGTTAAAGTTCTAATAAAAAACTTTAGTATATTTAATGTTAAATAACATTTTATCTTTATTTGATATTCGTTTTTAAATTGGATGTGATGTTTCTAATGGCTGCGCAAGAAGTGACGAGAACATTATTTTATTTGGCAAAACATAACTATAACTAGTGGTGAGGCTCTTAACTAGATCAGATTACTACACTATCGACACCATCTGACATTACTATGATTCATTTGCAGTGTTGATTAATGTTGTGTGTTTATGTTAACAGATATGAAATATGTATTATACATAATTATAAAATAATTGATGAATTGTATAAATTAGATTAGAATGTTTTTTACAGATACAAACTTCTACTCTGGATTGATAAAAAAAGAATTTATAATTTATGTCTAATAGTTATTATTTTTAGGTTTATTGGAGTTTGCGGCAATGATGATGTCATAACGGGCTCGAGTATCTGTGGCGTTAACAATGTTATTAATCTGGAAACTTGTATTAATAACAGGTTCACCTGGGATTTTCAAGTTATTAATGTTTGTGGTAAGATCAATTCTACTTTGTATATGGTTTGAAGCTTCATAAAAATATCTGCCCTAAAAATGATCGAATTTTGTTGGTGAGATCATGAGTAATTTCCCAAGTATAATATTGCGAATTTCTCTTTTAGATGTGATTCTATCTCAAGTCTCATGCTGCCAACTACTTTGAATAATGCCATTAAATATGTTAATGGACTGCGAGAATTTGACCACATATCAGGTAAGTTTAAAGAATTTTTTGGTTGCACTATGATTGATTTATTTTACTTTAGAGCATTACTATTATTTTATAAAGTCATTAATAATCGTGTTCCTTCATATTTATATTAGAAAATAAAATTTCAGTCTAATCGAAATGGTAAAATATTCTTCCTGTTAACCGTTCAAATACTTACAACAAACCGCCTCCATTTACCTCTTTCACAATTTGGAATGAGGTTCCGAAGTTGGCATGATTGATTATTAAATGGCCGTAGTGGTTTCCTTACCAAACTTTGTGTTCACTCAAAGTAAAGTCAACAATATGATACTATTAAAGTTAGCCGAAAGTTTCCAGCCGAAAATATAAAAAAATCGATAATGCTAAGATAGTGTCTTCGATTTCTCAGCCGAAAGTAGATAAATATCTCACCGTTGATCAATATTTTTCACCAGAAAGTTATTAGCCGATATTAAGAATAATTATTCCTTGATTTTATTAACTTCTTTAAGTTGATATTAAATTAAAAGTTTTACTTTACGATATGTTATAAAGTAAAACTTTTAATTTAATATCATTTTTCTACTCCAGACTAATTGTGAAATAATTTTGATGGGGATACATGGGTTTCCATAGTTAAATTTCTGAAAAATTCATTCAATGGCCTGGCGATCTTGTTGAACTTAAATTTGCATTGATGCCAGTATGACCATTTTATAGGCCCTAATGCCTGTTAACACCAGTCCAATTTTGAAGAAAATCTGATGGGGATACAGGGGTGTAATTCGAAAAAAAATTCCATAGTTCAATTTCTAACAAATTTATTGAATGTTTTTACTTTGGTTTTTCAATTGTTATGGTGTATTGTGAAAATTACAAATTGGTCTTACTTCAGAAATTCAATTATTGAAATTTTTGTTAAATAACACCTCCGTTTCCCCATCATTTCTTCAAAATTTCACTGTTGTTAACAGCCATTAGGACCTAATGCAAATTTAGGTTATACAAAAGTACCAGGCCATTCAATGAACTTTTCAGAAATTGAACTATGGACGTTTTTTTTAAATTACACCCCTGTATCGCGGTCAGAATTTCTTCAAAATTGGATTGCTGTTAATAGGCATTAGGGCCTATCAAATGGCTATAGTGGCATCAATGCGAGTTTAGGTTAAACAAGAGCGCCATGCCATTCAATGAATTTGTCAGAAATTGATCTATGGACATTTTGTCAAAAATCAACACCGTATCCCCATCATAATTTCGTTAAAGTTGGACTGTTCTTTGCATTAGGGTATATCAAATGACTGTAGTGGCATCAATGCGATTTAAGGTTAAACAAGAACGCCGGGCCATTCGGCTTGGAAGTTGACCAACATTATGACTTATCAAATGGCCATAGTGGCATCCCCTCCATACTTTTTCTAGTTAAGCAAGGTTAACAATATTGCTTTTTAAATTATGGTTAATTAAACATTTGTATTTCTCAAGTTTAAATAGAATTAGGTTTTACAACAACCTTCGCATACTAAAACATTAAAATTGGTTTCTGATGATACTGTTAAAGTTAGCCGAAAGTTTCCAGCTGAAACATAATGCAGATAGTGTCTTGAATACACAAAAAATCAGTTACGAACTTGAATTTAGGATCGGGTTATATCATTCGGGTGACGGGGAAATTATTTCAGTTTATAGGAATTTAAAAATCGATAGGGGCGAGAGTATAAAGAGAGTTTAACTTTTGGCTGAAATAGTCAAAATATTATCTGCATTATCTTTCATCTAACTTTAACAATATTCAACGTGGTTGAATTTTTATGTTTGGCCATCAACCAAAGACACAATCTGCATTATCGTATTTTTTTTTCGGCTGGCAACTTTCGGTTAACTTTAACAAGCTAACAATATAAGCCATATCATATGGTAATATATGTGTAAACTGGTTTCTTTTTTAATTTAAATATTTGTATTCTACAAGTTTAAATAGAATTAGGTTTTACAAAAAAACTACGCCTAATAAAACATTCAAATTAGTCTCTGTTGTTGTGTTGTGGAAATAAATTTTTCAGGTTATAACTTCCGACCAGGAATGTTGATCAACGTGGTCATATTTATTCACTTTCGGCTGAAAAAGCGAAGACACTCTCTGCATTATCGATTTTTTTTTTATCTTTCGGCTGGAAAGTTTCGGCTAACTTTAATAGTGTCAATTCATCTGTCACACATATCTGTCTCTTGTTTTCATCTCATATTCTCTCTGTTTTATTTTAATTTTTTGAATTAAAATTGTGTAGAAATTTTGAAGTTTACTTAAAATTGTCTTTTATGCTTTATAAACTGATTATAATAATGAAAATTCAGTGTACTCCATACAACTACATAGAAAAATTATAATAAAACTGTAATTGGAATTAGCAGAATTCCACCTAGCATACTAATGGCCTCATTTCTTTAACAATTTTGCAATATGGCGTCATTTTATGTCGACGGTTCCAATCTTGGACTATAGATGGCGGTATAATCAAATGAATGGAATGATTATTTTGTATAATCTTTTTTTCGTGAAATGCTACAATAATGTCAATTAAAAATTATAGTACGGGCATTTCATTAGAAGTGAAAGTGTCAAGAATTGTTTACGAATATTACCGCCATCTACAGTCCAGAAATTAAACTGTCGGCATACGTTTGATAACATATTAAGCAGTAGTGCGTCAATAATTTGTTATCACCAAATATTTACAATTAAAAAGTAATAGATGGGTTACTTTTATGAAAGTCTCTTAAAAAATAGGCATGGAGTTTAATTACATATACACACAACAATAACAACATCATTAAAAAAGGATCCTTTTTTTAATTTTATTTGTGTTTTAAGGCGATAATATAATTTCGAAACACAAATTAAAATTTATCAACATAACAACAACGTCACCAACAATATTAAAAATAATTTTATTCCTTACGACCAGTCTATTAAATTACTATCCACTTAATCCCTAATATTCACAAATATCCTAAAAATAAATAAACTAGCTACATTATATTGTTATAGAACCTTTTTATTTATTATTTTAAATAATTTTATATAAGGAGTATATAAATAATATTTTTGTTTTCGTCCTGTATATATTACACGAGTACTATGTGTAGCACAGCATCACAAAATAATTTATGTATGTGAAGTATGTGATACTCAAGGATAAATAAATAATTCATCATACACAGTTGATGAAAATTGAGATTAAAACTGTCGCACTAAAAATTCTCTATATATAAGGATACTTTTTGTTACTCCAGAACATCGTATCAACATTTTTATAGTTGCGCACTATATGTATTTATGTCAAGGGGCGACATGAATTTAAACATAAGGATCAAGTTTTTGTATAAGAAATAAAAACATCAACAGTTATTAAAAATTTATTTAAATGTATTATGAAGCTGTACAAAAAGTGTTATGGTTCGTTCTGACCATAATTGTTGAATTTGGATCGAAGCCAAAAATATTCTTGGGTAACAATTTTAATTACATGGCAAAGGGTTTCATTCATCATAAATATTAAAAATGTGATAAAAATTGTGTCATCACCCATTGTAACCCCGATATCATAACAATTTCAACTTTAGTACCTAGCTAAAAAAAATTGGGACCCAGATATACGAGTAATGTGTTATATCCAGATTGCAACTAAATACAGAAAACTACTTGCGTGTGCTTGAATAAACTTGGTACAAGTTTCACACTCAATATAGCTGTACATACATATACATATATTAATATAAACAACAAAATACATTTTCATGCACAAAACACATTAAATACATTTTCGCAAAATGTTGTTGCTGTAAAGCTCTCCAAGTTGTATCCATGTTTGTTCATTTGAATTGAGTTATAAATTTTATTACGTTGCTACCGCACAATTTTTTTATAGCGCATATATAAAGTGGGGGCTTTTCTAGGAAATTTATACGATTTTCTTATATGTGCGGAAAAACTATTCAATTGCACCAATGGTTCGATTATGAATGCATGAGCTTTTATATGGTATTAGATTCGCGTAATAATAAGCAATTCTATGTTGCATTTCTATTTGTATGAAACCGTATATATAGTTGTGTTAAAATAATAAATCAAACGTTACTTCGGAACATAATATCGAATTGAATTGGAAATGAACACGCAACATTTTAGTATTTCACTTACAACTCTAATAATTAATAAATCAAAAACTTTTCCGTTTAAATAATTTTTAACGTATTTAAGTGATGTTATGCGGATATACTTCTTATGGTTGATAGATTTTTTTATGTAATTCGACATCAATCGAGATAGCTTCATTTTCGTTTACAACCGGTGTGAAGTTTCTAACGATAAAAAGTGTCAACATAAAAGTGGCAACATAGAAGTGTAAATGTTTACACGGTACTGACGTTAAATAGAGTAGATTTTTAAAAATTTATATTAAACAACAATTTACAATAAGTTATACAAAAGAGAAAACAGTTGCAAAATTTAAATTTAATCACTCTACTTAAGTACAATTTATATCAAAATATAAAGTTCGGCAAAAATCGGCTAAATATTTTTTTCGGGCGTCGGTAAAACTGTTACCGAGGGACAGTCTACGGTTGCAAATTGTTTGTCGGGGTGGGCTATCGAAATTTGTGTGTGCCATTTTCTTAAATAGGCACATATATATATTCAGATAGCCCACTTCATGCTCTTTGATTATCTTATAGTCACCATGCGAGCACATCTCCAGATTTCGCAATAATTTACATAGTGTAGCACTGCTTCCGCGGAATTTAGATGAAAATATTATATTTTTGAAAATTTATGTCCAGAGCCATAACCTATTTAAGGAAATGGCACACACATATTTCGATAGCCCATTTCATCCCCTTTGATTATCTTATAGTCACCATGCGAGCACATTTCCAGATTTTGCGATAATTTCCATAGTGTAGCATTGTTCCCGCCGATTTTTGCCGAACTTTATATTTTGATACGTCAGTATCGTATAAACATTTACACTTCTATGTTGCCACTTTTATTTGCCACTTTTATGTTGCCACTTTTTTGTGTGCCTACACTTTTTTAACGTTAGAAACTTCACACCGGTTCATTTACAGCAAAACTGGTGTTTTATAGCGTCACCAAATATTAAGTCTTAGTTTTTTGAGTTTAGTTTCATCATTCTATTCTCCATATTTTGTAAATTCTTTTTTCCTTTTAATTATAAAGGCCCCAATATTTTTTTTAATAATTAAACTACTTTAAAATATTTATTAACATAATATTGATATGGTTTGCCAAACGGCAAATAACGTTAATTCTGCACCAGTACTTGTAGCCCACTCCAATGAAAACGGTACTAGAATTCTTTACAATTTAATTACAAATTTGTTACACATTTTTTACAGACGGTCGGCGCTTGATCGTCGTAGAGGAAAGACGTGTTTTTGTCTATCCTTTAAATAAAGTCGTTGAAGTTGACCCGAAAAATCATCCCGAATTTTTTGGTAAGTTTTCTCGCTAAAGTGTGGTAATCCCGAAAAATATACAACATTGGGTGTATCCGGTCCATGTATGCCTACATTTGAGAGGTCTCATATGTAGATTTTCCTCAGTTGTAGATTTCTTTTTACATGGTTCTGGAGGCAATATCTACATTGTTTTTTGGGTTTGAGTTTTACATAAAAATTTCAAGTCAATATGGCGTCGTAGTTGACAGTATAAACTTTTGTTTTTTTTTGTGTGCGTAACTTGTGTTGATAATTTCGAAAAATAGATAAAATAATTTAAAATATTGTGTTGGACGAGATTTCAACAATGGATATCGATAACCTGCATGTTGACGTATTGCTGCCCACATTAGCAGTTTTTGAAAATAAATACACGGAACAAGCGGAATCCAATATACCACCTGAATGGAACAACAATTATTTTGAGATTACAATTCCAAAATATAATTTAGACGAATTTAAAGCACATTCCTGAATGTGTTTCGAGGTTTGTTTATAATTTTAGTGCAATTTAAATAAGTACCTGAAAAAAATATTTCCAATTTCAAAAATTGTTTAGTGTAGTGATAACTATACTATGAAAAAGGCAAAGTATACTTTTGTGCCTCCACAAAAGAAATTATTATTGACAGTTTGGATCCTGAGCAAGCAAGAATCATTTCTTTCTGTCGGTGACCGATTCGCTTTATCACCAAGTACAACTCATTTTATTTTTACCGAAACAGTTGAAGCTATTAGTAAACTAAAGAGAAAATACATAAAATGTCCAAACTTTGATGATCAAAAAAAATTGCTGATGTAATGTTCGAATATAATTATTTGTAACATCAATTATTGTGATTATTAGTTTGTTTTTTATATTTTTCAGGCGAAATCCGGAATGCCCGGGATAGTTGATGATATCGATGGATGCCGCATTCCCGTGCTTTACGGATATATTCGTTGGAATGCTAGGCAGAATTCACGATGCCAAGGTCTTCAAATGTAGTCCACTTTTCAAGCAACTTGTTACAGGCTGGCTACTGCCAACCTGCAGATATTCACTAAGCGCATGCAGAGGCCTCCACGGTGATATTTTGCCGGCTACGTTCTCAGGGAGAAGTGCGAAGGGTCGTGGGGTTTGAGGCATGCATGGCTCCTGGCTTACACCATGATGATACAGAAACTTGACATAAGATAAAACCGCAAATAATAATAAACCGGATGTTCCGCCGAAATCCGTCGGCCGGAACCTGAGGAACGAACAACTCAAAAATTATAAATGGGAGAGAGGTGCCTTGGTGCGCGCATCCATTCGAATTCAAACAGGGCAAAGCCCCGGTTACGAAATTGGATGCGGGCACCAAGGGACCGCAAACACTAAACCGACACAGAGGGAGTCTCCGCTCCCATCATACACAACCGAAAAAATTTAATAATTCATTTTATTATAAAAAAAAAACAACAACAAAACAAAAGGAAACAACTTCCCGGAAATAAAAAGAAAAGGAGGGAACGAGAGAGAGAACAGCAATGCGCATCGAGCGTGCACCCGCTGTGCGGCGCTCGATTACAAAATTTAAAAATTTAATAAAATATAAAAATATATATAAAAAATGTAAAAAAAAATCGAAAAAAATTTAAATGAAAAAAAAATAAAAAAATTGTACCTTAACTAAAACAACCGGTTGCGGCCTTGCGCGACCGATATTGTTGCGGGGCCTCTCCCCGATAAAAATTGGGTTGCGGCCTTGGTGCCGTTGTTGGGCGACTCCCCGCCTTGCGCTCGAGCGCTTGCCTGGTTGGGCACTATGTTGCGGGGCCTTTCCCCGTTACCAAAAAGCAAAATCGTGGCCTCGACTGGCCGCCGAAATATGTTGGGCGTAGTATCTTCAAAATACCGCAAATAAGGATGGCCTCACTTTCCATAAAAAAAAACCCCGCTGCAGTCAACCGTATATCCAAATTTAACAATTTGAAAACAATTCGTTGTGTGTTGCCTCGCCAAAAATACCGTCGAAATAAAGTGGCCCAATTGACCACCTGTAAATAATTGGTTGAGCGTCCTTCACTAAACCCGTATGTAACTTTTGGGCGTTGCCTCGTCTAAGAAAATATACCGTCGCACAAAAATGACCTCAACTGGTCACCCGTTAAGGTAAATGCCAAACTTTTATATTTTGTACAATGTCTGAACCAACGAATCAACTGTACACAGTTAAAACTATCCACATTAATATTTCCCCCATTCAATTAACATTTATTTTCTTTTGGTTTTAAGGACCCTCGGTTATTAAATCAAATTCCCGACAACTGTATATATATATATATTTTTTTTCTCAAAACTATATTTTCCACAGAATTTTATTAACTTTTAATTAAAATAACAATATTTTTTTTTTTACAATACTTATTCACAAAAAAAATCAAGATTACTTTATAAAACTTGACTCAAAAAAACCTTTTGTTTTCATCCCAAACAAGACTATTTTTCAAAATTACAAAAAAAAACTTTGATGTCCAAAATCAAAAAACTCGACTTTTCTATTCAAAATCACAAACTCGAATCGAAAAAACAAACTGAATCGAACAAAAATCACAACTCGAATGACAAACAAAAAAAATATTCGAGCGTCGCACAGCTCGTAAAACGTTTTAGAAGAAAATGCATCTCTCTTCTCTGTCTCTCCTTTATACCAAATTTTCGTTGGTACAAAAGAGAGACATACAAGAAAAAAACATTTTTTTAAAACGTTTTACTTTGCACACACTCGATGCGCATTGTTCTCTCTTTCTCTACCATTTTCGTTCCGTTGCCAACATAACAGAAGAAAACACAAGAATCCATCCACCAAGAAATCACGTTCAGACAACAAAAACCCGGACGCAAGAAACCACGTGGAGAATAGAAACAAATTTACAAAAATGTCTTGTTAAGACCACACAGTCGTAACAAACTTGAGAGCTAAGAGTCGCCAGGTAAGCTAGATTTCACTTGATGGGGAATTCGGCATATAGAGCAACTGATTTTTAATAACTCCTTAATAGATAACGGTTATCTTACAAAGCAACAAATTATTTATAACATAAATCTAAGTTCGGTGCAATCTGTTATAGAGAGAGATCCCAATTGAAAGGCAAATTTAGACGACTTAAATTTATAGATGTCAATAATGGTAACTTTGCTATTAAAAATGTGGTTGTAGCATGTGTTCTCCATAATTTTGAATTGACGGAAGATGGAAACTCGGAAGACGAATGTTCGGACTGATGACACTCAACCTGTAAATAGTTTGTCAGAAAATAAAAACATATATTTGGCTAGTTTGTTATAAAAATCCAATGTTTATTTGTTTTATTTATTTATTATAAAGTTTCTAATTGCGTATAGTAGCATCTAACAGTCTTTTTAAAATTTCGTTTCTTTGTTGTTAAACTTAAAGCATTTTGTAGGTGTTTATATCAACTGCTTGTGCCAATTTTTCAACGGTCCGTACCTTTTCCTCCTCAATGCCCTTGTCGATAACTTCGCAGTTCTGTGATTTTACCATTAGAAGATGTACGGCAATTTGAAGATTCCGAATCAAAATTTTGCTCTAAATCCAGTGTAGAGGGGCTCACAGTAGTCGATTCTAAATTATTCTGAAATTCAAAGTAATACTCCCAATTAGATCTTCCGCGACCCAATTATGGCGACTGTCTTTTGTTTTTAAATAAGTTTTTTATAAATTGGCAAACTTTTTATTTAGCTCGGCAGCCCCAACATAATGCCCCTTATTCTGAAATATTTTTTCAAAGTTTTTCCAAATTCCATTTTTCTTTTTTTTTGGATTCCAAAAGTCATCTTTTCTATGCCTATACTCCGCTAACAATAATTTCATGAGCGCGTTATTCCATTTAAACTCACCTGCCACATCCGATGCTCGTTCTGTGGGTGGCACGTCCTCATTCACATTTTGTTTGCTCGAGAATTAATTAGAGTTTTGTAATTCATAATCCTATTATTATTATTTATTAATAATAAAATAGGGTTAGTTTTCAATTTCCAGTTGCACAATCAGTTTTCACTGGAATTTCAAAAACTTTTATTAATATAACGTTCATTATGTTAATACTAATCTCCATCACTTTCATGGGGGCTCTGGGAGAAATTTTTTCGCGTTTGTGGTACGCCTTCAGTGTGGTTAGACATGTAGGGTTTCCGTAACAATGTAAGTGAATTTGAATTTGATTGTATGTTCATATAGGCAGGTGCACGATTACACTTGTTTTTAAAGAAGGGTCAACCAATTCTCGTCACTGTTCCAGTACAGCTATTTTATTTGGGCAAACATTTTAAATATCTAAATAACAAGCCGTAAATGGCTTGCACTTAGTAGTATATACAATGTAGTTTTGTGATTGTCATTGTAAATGTTAGTATATTGTCTGAGATTTCTAAAATTTAATCGAAAGGTGAGCCTGAATAATAAAGCGTAAGTGCAGCGCAAGAGCTAAACAAATTGGGCTGATGTAAGACGTATTAATTGTTGTTAATGGTGGTGTATCTGTGTATACTTCACCTTGGCGTAGTTTGGGGGATTGTTCACCAATCATAGGTTTTTCGAGTGGAGATCGAGCGTAAGCTCATGTCATTTGCATAATTGCTTTAATTCAATGACCAAGCTTTGCTATCCCTTAAGGAAATCATGTTTAAATGTTGGCGCGAAGTGATGCAAAATTGCTTTTTATGACAATTGACATGAGTTTCATGTGTATGGTGCACGTGTAGACAATGGGCTCTTAATTTGGAAATTGTTTGTTCGGGTGGAGTTTTTGGAGGTGCGTACTCGGAGTTGCATAGCATTGTTTGTGTAAATTTTGTGCAATCATTTTCGGTCCAAAACTTTAGTATTTGGGCTACTGGATTGTTTGTTGCTGGAGTTTCTCAAATTGAGTTATGACAATTGTTATTTTGTCTCTAAGTAAAGCGCGCATGGGAAGAGCACTTCTTTCATTTTGGAGCCCTATAATGGGCCCTTCATTGTCAACCATAACGAGTTTGCATTGAATGATACACTAAAGATGTTGAACAGATTTTGTTGGGTGTTGAGCAACTGTTTTCCACTTTTAAAACTGGTTTTAACCGAACGTCACTAACATGTGCTTGTCATTGTTGCTGTGTTCATGTTTGTTAGTGTTGAAGTTTTGAATTTCAAATTACACTACATATTTATTGATTTACAAATTTTTGATGAATAAAAACATACCATGATTGTCAATTGTCTACTAATTATCCAAAACTAAAAATTGTAATAGGTTCCACGTTAATAATCCTACGATATGCCACCTAAAGTCGAGCACAAAAACTATTCCAATTTTGTGGTGAATTAAAATTAAAATTGTTAGCTCAAAATTCCAATGAGAATCCTGAGTGCATTTTTAAAGGTTTTTGAATTTTGTTATGAAGATCAAATGTATAAGCTTCTGAAATTTAAATAAATGGAAACAAGCTTTCGTTTTTATTGATTTGGTGTTTTTTTTTTTTTTGTCCGTGCTATTTGTTTTGGGGCCGAACACTCCCTTCTCTTTCGCGGTTTATTTTTCCGTCTTACTTTACGCATTATTTGCCAAATCGAAGACGTACGGCTATAGGCCCGATTTGTATAACCATCTACACATTGCAAGCTCCATGCCAGCCTATACTGGTATGGAAGATGGGTTGCCCCCCCCCCACTCCGACAGGGGCTCATAGATGTGTTCCATTTCATCACAAATCGTAATCTTCATTCTGTATTCTACTGTCAAAGCAATTAGTCCACAAAATATAACCTTAAGCTATAATAATATAATATTAAAAATTTCATAGTACTTTTCTTTTTTTCCAAAGTTGTACATAATATAATACACATTATATGTTTTGATCGGATACTATATAATAAATATTAAAAAATACTCTCAAGTTATAAAACAAAGTAATTTTATAAAATCATAAGTGACCTTAAATCATTTTGCCACCTAAAATTGACTTTCGTTTATCATGAGTGGAAACTGTGACAAGTGTAAGAAATATATCTCTAAAGGAAGGTTTTCTGGTGTAAAATGTGTGACTTGTCATAAAATATTTCACACAAAATGTGCGGAAATTTCTGATGAAATGCTAAATGGCTTCAAAACAGGATCCGCTACTTGGGTGTGTCCTGATTGCCGTACCAGTGCCAATAATTCTATTCTTGATAGTGGTTATGACGACTTAGTTGTACAATTGAGCTCACACAATCCATCACTCAGTGAAGTTATACAAATTCTGAAAAGTATGCAGCATCAGTTTGAATCTTTCAAAAATTCCCTCAGTTTCCTGTGTAATTCAATGGATGATATAAGAGAAACAGTTACCCGTTTATCCAACGAAAATCAAGCCATGAATAAAAAAAATTCTGCTTTAGAGACCAGATATGAGGCGCAGGAGCAAAAAATTTACTATATGGAGGCTCAACTTGATCATGCAAATCAGCAGCTCGATTCTGGTTATTCCTATAGGAAAAGGAATTAGGAAAAATATTTTCATAGTATTTTTGTCAAAAATACCATTTTCTAGCCTACTAAGAAATCATGTTTGATCTAAAATTTTATAATTTAGGAATTATTTTTTCGTATCGAAATTGGATAGGATAATAAATAAATTGGATAATAAATATTTCCAATTTAATTTTGTTTTTGAAAAAATTTACACTAATTCTGTACCATAGTATGCCAGAAAAATAATTTTTGTGACCAAAATACTATGAAAATATTTTTCCTAATTCCTTTTCCTATAGGAATAACCAGAATCGAGCTGCAGGATTTAAATAAAACAAATATAGTTATTGTTGGTCTACCATCCAGAAATGATAGCGAGATTTGTAATTCTATAGTTGAAGTTGTTGACAAAATTGGAGTACAAATTTCTAATGAGGATATTATGGCAGTTAGTCATATTTCCCACAACAAATCATCAAATTCACAATTAAAAAACTCGTATATTGTCACGTTAAAATCAATAGAATTAAAATCTAAAATACTAACAACATTTCGTAAAAAAAGAAAATCAATTTATCTGCATGACTCAGCTGGCAACAACTCTGTTGAGATTGCATCTCAATTCAAGAATTATTTTACGAATGTTGGGGAAGACTTGGCTGGTCAGATTAATAGTTCCAAAAATATTTTTAAATTTAATACCTATCACGTTGTTAATCAAACTATATTTATAAAGCCTACGTCGTCTGTTGAAATATTTAACTTAATTATTGATTTGGAATCCAAGAAAGGAGGTGGACCATATTTGCTCGATAGTAATGTCCTAAAATTCCACATCTTTTTCGGAGATTTTATCAAACGTTTTTAATATGGTTTTTGAAACTGGAATATATCCAAATTGTTTAAAGTTATCAAAAGTTATTCCTGTTTTCAAAAGTGGCGACAAAACTAAAGTAACGAATTACAGACCAATATCTACGTTATCTATTATAGATAAATTGTTAGAAAAATTATTAGCATTACGGGTTAATTCGTTCTTAGAGACACACAATTTATTATATAATTTTCAGTATGGTTTCCGAAAATGTTCAGGGACTGATGTTGCTTTGGTTGAAACAGTTGATATGATTAATAGTTCAATAAATGATAAGTTCTATGTATGTGCTTTGTTTTTAGATCTAAAGAAAGCATTTGATACAGTGGACCATGAATTATTATTAGATAAATTAAATTGGTATGGATTTAGAGGGAAATCTCATGACATATTGAAAAGTTATCTCGCGAATAGAAAACAATTCGTTTTTGTTAATGGCGCTAGTAGTAAGAGTAGTTTGGTGAAGTACGGTGTACCTCAAGGCAGTGTACTCGGTCCTATGTTATTTTATTATTCATAAATGACATGGGTAATCTCCCATTAAAAGGGAAACTTAGGTTATTTGCTGATGACTCAGCACTGTTTTATGAAGTTAAGGATCCAATTGACGGACTGCAGTTTATGTCACATGATCTTGACATTTTACTTGATTTTTTTAATGAGAATATGTTATCTTTAAACCTGGCTAAAACTAAATACATGGTATTCCGTTCAATTAGCAAACCTCTTCCTACATTACCTAGTCTTGCTGTAGCAAATGTCAATATTGAGCTTGTCGAAACTTATAGGTATTTAGGAATGGTTTTAGACTCGCATCTTAATTGGCAGCATCATATTGATACGGTCTGCTCAAAAGTTTCTCCAATAATTGGTTTTACACGTAAGGCCTCTCATTATATACCTACGAAAATACTTCGATGCATATACTTTGCCTTCATTCACTCTAGAATTACTTATGGCCTCGTTGTTTATGGAAACTCATCCCAATCACGATTGAGAAAGCTACAAGTTCTGCAGAACCGTTGTATTAAAGCAATATATAAATTACCAATTCTATATTCATCGAGAGATTTATACGCTCTAAAGGCTGAAAATATTTTACCGGTAAAAGCCTTACATTTCATGCAGACTGTCAAGTATATCTATAGGATAAGAAATGCTACTCTAAGCGTTAGTAATATTAATTTGAGTCCGTATAATCACCAATATCTCACGCGCAATAAAAATAATCTGAAACCTTGTACTATTATTAATGAATATGGTTGCAAACGAATTAGTTTCGTAGGCCCTAAAATGTATAACGAAGTCCCTGTTGAAATAAAACAGCAAAATTATGTTAATTTTAAAAAAGGAATAGTTGATTTTTTAAAAGCGGTTATAAATAAATATATTATATAAAAAGGTATAGATGCCAAGATTATAGTAGTCTTTATTTACATTGTATTTTTGAAATATGTTATTATCTGTAGAGTATAGAATTGAATATTGTTGTATGCAATTCTCTTTAAGGGATTCTGAATCCACTGCGAACTGCATCCAACAATATATATGTATAATTTATTATTTATTGTATAAAAAATAAAATTATAATTATTATTATTATTATTATAAAAGTTAATTGCAATATAATATTTTAATTAAATTAATGTAAATTAAAAAACTAAATAAATAAATAAATAAAAAAATAAAAAAATAAAAAAAAAAAATAAAAAAAATCTAAATGAATACAGCATTAGATAAACACGCTAATTTATAAGATTAGGTAGCATCACCAATGGAATATTAGATGTTTTTTTTTATATTTTACAGTGAAACTGTTGTATTTTTTATTTGTGACATTAATTTTATGAATAAATTGGTTTGCATTAAGAAAAACGACAAATCTGTAGATGAAAATTCCCTTTGCATCCTGCCCCTATCAAGATTCGAACCCGGTACCTCCCGATCCAAACGCCAAAGTTTTAACCACTGTGCCATTTGGTCGGTGATTTGGTGGTTAAAAACTAATATTTTGGGGATATTTGTGGGATTTGGAATTAGGGACCAAAAGACTCATTCGATTAATTGAGGCGAGCGTATGTTAGTATGACAGTAGTCTTATGGGATTAGTAGTTGTGCATGTAAAGGGGAGAGTCAGTATTGTATTAAAAATGTTGCCTATATACTGTGGTTGCAAATATTTCGTTGTGGTGTGACGCTTTTTAATTGTTTGGTCTAAGCAAGTTCAGTTGTTGGCCTTAAGGAGAATATTGAATTGGGTTGCATTGAGTTGTATAATGCTTGGACTGTTGAGGTGATCTTTGGTATCAGCAATAGGCATTTGATGTTTGGTTAACACTGTGACATAATCACACAGATTTGTATAGTATTTGTGTCTTGCGGCGGATGCAATTGGGTGTGCGGTTGTGGTTAAATTAAATTTGAATGACTTCTAGAGGAAAAATATCGAATTTGAATTAATTGTATGATGGATGCCATCTACGGCCGAACACAGAAACCATTAAATTTATTTTATGTGTCTGTTTTATGTACCTAATTGAATTTAGGTTGTTGCAACTGATTGCGTCAAACGATGGTTATTCGCGGTTGCATATAGCCTGAAAGATTAGTTAATAATTTATCCGCCGATTGGAACAAAGGTTGCATCCAATGTATTCTTGTAACTTAATAAAGACATTTTTATTAATCACTTGTTTTTTGTTTCGCAGTTATTTTGAATAATTTTCAAAAAGTTTAAAACATCACTCAATATTAGTATTCTTAGTATTCTTATAAGACTGACGGTTAATTGGATCCGTTGGAATGATATTTTTCATTATTCATTGTAATTTTATCTGCATAAGAATTATTATTTTCTCATACTTAAAAGAAAGAAAAAAAGGAGAAAAAAGGAAGGGAAAAGGAAAAGGGAGAAGGAAAAAAATTAAAAAAAAGGTGTCATGTAAGTGAAACATAGTTTGAGGAAAACGATCATGAGGTAATTGTACGGGATCATAAGAATGCTGTTTGTGAATTTCTTTAATTCTAATAGCAAAAACCATACGAAGGATGTAACAAATCATAAACAATTACTTGGTGAAGTATCCTCCTCATCCTTGTGGTGAGTGGAAGGAAGATAGTCAGTAGAAGTGTCCAAACTACCCAAGTAACATCAATAATACAATAATTCTTTACTAACAAGGGTTTTTCGAAACGGTTATGAGGTACTTGTGAGAACAAAACACCGAGTTGCATTGTGGAAAAACGACAGCTTGCTCAAGTAGGTTCTTTTATAATTGTGAACATTTAACAAATCATTATCCAGTAGTATTAGAGACCCTCGCAGGTTCAGGATTCCTAGTCAATTCGGACACCGAGTCGTGTCGTATGTAACAGATTTGGGTGATAATCGAATGAAGCAGCAGTAGTTGCATGTGCTCAAGTAATTTCATTAACGCACCCTGAAAATCATACTCTACAGTAATATGAGGTGAACAAAGAGATGGGAACCAATATCCATCCAGGATCATTTAGCAATTTGCATATATTATCAATATTTGATTATTTTCAGCAAAACCTAAAAAAAAAAATTGATGAACATATTTCATTGTCGGGGATTTAAATAGCTTCAATAGCTAAGTCATGGAGGGCTTTTATGGAAAACAATTCCCGTGGCGCTGATTTTCCGTGTTTGCCTTGTTTGGGCCTGCTTACAGGCAAATTCCATATATTGAAAGACGACGGTATACACATACTTAGGCACTGTATGTACATAAATGAAAATGTTATAATAAACGATGAATGGTTTCTTTTATTATTTATTGTTTTCTTCTGCCAAGCTATAGTACTGACATGGTAGATGGGCATGGCTTACGCCTTCAAAATATTTCCTACTTAGTATTAGCATCGAAAAACCTTTAATTTAAAAAAAAACATTAATCAATTTAATTTATATTATTTGATAATTGTTCTCCTGTCCGACCTCTATTGTCCTTGTCATATAAGCCAAAAATTTGAGGCTCTGTGCAGAATGACTTTTATTTTCAATCATAATATAAAATCATTGATCCAAAATGGCAGTAGCATGTATAATTGTCCATGCACCCGTACATAAAATAAAAAAAAAATTGAATGAACATATGTCCTTTCTTTATGGCTTCCAAATGGTCCAGTAAATATTAATGTCTAAAAATCGAATAATTTCACGGTTTTTGATATATCCCTGAACCGTTACGAAAATAATTACAAGGTTGTTTCGCTATATAAGAATTATAACCGCGATTTAAACAGCAATTATTCAGTGAAAATTTATTATCAAACATTTTTTTTTCATTTCGAAATATGTTTAATTTTTCAATTTAAAAAATCCAATTTGAAAATTCTCTACAAATGAAAATGGAAAACGAGAAATGTGTATTATGTACATAATGTATAATAAAGTCAACGTGCCTTCCACATTTATGCAATTCATTTGAAAAGAAGGAAAACTCTTAATATAATTTAGCCATTCTCTCCTCATATTTAAAATTAATTTTTCATCGTCTGTGTTCAAAAATAAGAAATGTGACAGTTTCTAGATTTTGAGTTATGTTGTTACAAATTATACGTCCCAGTGCTATACACAGATTATTTTATGTATGATGTTATAAGCTTATGTACAAAACACACCATTAAAAAGTCATCTCTCGTCATATAATTCGGAATCGAACGTGAATAAAATATGTACGGCATCGAGGTACAAAGACATTAAAAAATCTCCCGCGGCAAAATTAAATTTTTTTTCACGTTGCGTGGTTAGGCAGGCACAAATCATTTCACATTCTATTAACTAAGTATTTACGAGCATAGTTTTCCAATATAGCAATTTCGTCGTTTCCCTTATATTCATCCGGTACTAAATTTTAAATTATGCGAAGTGGGACATATTTTTCCATTTGAATCATTTTTTTTTATTTTTATTCGTTCACACCATCGATATAAATGTTACGACTAGTTAAGCGCATCAAATTTCCAATCAAAAAACGTTTCTATATACATATATATTTTCCATAACGCCATAATATACAATTCCATAACACATTTTAGTTTTCTCCGCTTTATTGTGCTGGTGTTGCAAAAAAGAAAACCAGGACAAGGAAAAACTTGAAATACACAAAAGAATTGTTTTTTTTCAATTTTTACGATTATTTTACCTGAACACAATTTGTTGTTGTTGGATTCACTGTAAGTTTATTGTATTTCCTCTCTTGTTTCATACAATTTTCCGTTTCTGCCTTTTATGGAACAAAAAAATATTTTCTCGTACATCTTGGAATCATTTGTTAAAATTGTTACTTTCATTTTTGTGGTGTCTTAAGGTAGCTTTACAAATGTATAAAAGCACAAACTACGCGTGTTTTGACTTTTTTGTGTTTGGTGGGTTTTTCGAATAATTGTTATGTAAACTCGTTGCTTTACGTCTCGTATATTTAAAGAAAAGTCGGAGAATATGATAGTTTAATACGGACGATGGTTTAAAGGGACTACTGGTCTAGTCAGCAACACTGTATCATTTCCACATTCACTCTGCTTGGTGAGATCAGGTAGGTGCGGTACCTAGACGAGCGAGCTCACCCGCCTTTAACATTCCCGTAAAAAAATGTCCTGGGGCTCACATCAAGTGGTTTTCGAACTAATCCAAGAAAACTTCGTCAGGTATATAGATGGTTCTACGAAAGATCAGATTGCTAAAATTAAAATCAAACACGGCGGTTACCATAGGACTCACATCCTGGGTCGTATGCAACTTCAACAAGTACTCCGTAACTGGGATAGGCTAAGTGTGAGAGGGCTTTAGACGTTCTACAAGGGGTTTGCATTGGGCTAACAACTCAATCTGGAAAACACAATTGTTAGGAAGCTTCAACGAAAGCCTCAGATAATTAACTCGGATTTACAACAAATGCTTCGGACTCGAAAGAAGGACGACGATTTAAAATGTTCATCATAGAATGCATACAGCTTAAATAGTACACGCTTAACAAAAATTCGGCCTCTGTAGAACCCAGTTAGAGATATACATGTGTTAATACTATTTCGAACATGCCCGATCATTTGGTGCTAAAAGGAATTAAGTCCGAAAGCTAGTTGTAGTATATCCAACACGTTTAGTGTAAAAGAAAACCAAATCCATGAACTTAGTTCCTTTTTTAATTATCAACGTTTTTTTTAGATTTAACATTAGCATGACAATAGTTAATATTTTTAGGCGATATGTGATATTTGTTCGACTTGTGTTCTCTGAAACTCAATAAATTTAATAAAAACTACAGAATTGGTAATTATTGTTGTTTATAATTACTGTTATTCCCACATTATTAACGTCGTCGACTGAATATAGTCGGAACGAGATTATTGTTCGAGTGATTTTGTGAATTATTTTTTCTAAAAATCATAAATTTAATAAAAACCGAGAAGTTAGTTGATCTAACACTGTTAATACGTAGTAAGTGTTATTTCCATATTATGGAGAATCAAGATTTATGAAAGAGAAGAAAGCAAACAAAATTCTTAAAAATTAAAATTCCGATTAACTGAGTGTTCCGATTAATTGGATGCCTGATAATCGGGTTTTTACTGTATTAGGAAAATTAAAGCCATTCGAAATTTTCAACTAATGCTTTTATTAATGAAAATGTACAAAAACATTTTCAATTTTCAAAATGAATTAAAAAACGCGTATGAAAGAGAAAAGGCAACAAAAATTCTAAAAATTTAAACTTCCGGTTAACTGAGTGTTCCGGCTAATCGGTTGCCGGATAAATGGGCTTTTACTGTAATATGAAAATTAAAGCCATTCAAAAATTTCAAAATGAAAATGTGCAAAAACAATTGCAAATTTTAAAATGAGTTAAAAAATGTATATGAAAAAGGAAAAAAATCCTAAAAATTAAAATTCCGGTTAACTGAGTGTTCCGGTTAATTGGATGAGTGATAATTGGGTTTTTACTGTATAATGAAAATTAAAGACATTCAAAATTTTCAACTAATGCTTTCATTAGTGAAAATTTGCAAAAACAGTATTTCAAAATGAATTAAAAATGCATATGAAAGAAAAGAAAGAGAAAAATCAAAAAGAATTCCTAAAAATTAAATTCCGCTTAACTGAGTGTTCCGGTTAATTGGATGCAGGTTAATCGGGCTTTTACTGTAATATGAAAAATAAAGCCATTCAAAATTTTAAACTAGAACTTCCACATTCAATGAAAATGTGCAAAAACAATTGCAAATTTCAAAATGAGTTAAAAACTGCGTATGAAAGAGAAAAAAGCAAAAAAAAATCCTAAAAATTAATTTCCGGTTAACTGAGTGTTTTGGTTAATTGGATGCCAGATAATCGGGCTTTTACACAATTTCTACATTTTTAAGTTTTATTTCGATTTTAAATATACATTTTATTTCAATTTCAAAATGACTTAAAAAGACACACATTATGTCATTTATAAACAAATTTCTTAAATCATTTTCAAAATGACTTACGATATGCATTAATAAATTCAACTTTTTTTATTTCAATTTCATTACAGATTTTATTCAATTTTAAAATGAAGTAAAAACATTCGTTTTATGTCCGAAAATACACAATTTTTAAGTCAGCCTTTTTCATTCGGGGAGCCCCTTTTAAAACTATTGGAGAAGATTGCAGGTAAAATATATTTTTTTATTTTGTTTTATTTTTGCATTTCATCGTTATTTGTTTGATTGGATGACATTTGAAGTGTTTTGTTCATCTTACCAAAGCAGAGAAAATGAATATTTTCAATAACTTTTACAATCTAGAACCTAATGATGAACTCGATATCTTCGTTCAAGGATTTATTGAAGCCGGTAAAGTTGCATGACGCAGGCAACGCAAGGAAGATGCGTAACTGTGGCAATACTCATTTGCGCATTAGTTTTTGAAGAAAAACACCTGTTTATCTATTTTGTCTCGAAATGTGTGAAACGAAATGAGTGTAACCGGAAAGATATAGCAGTAGCATTTGTATTTGTGTTAGTTTCGTGTTTATGATTGTTTTACTGCTCATGATTTCGGCTATTGTATTGACGAGCACGATCGCGCTTCTTGGCATTCAAAAGGTTAAACATTGTTAACGCCATACATATTTTTGTGTCCGTTACCACATCATTTTTAAAAATCTAAAAGAAAAGAAAAAAATCGTGAACAGACAAAAAAGAAATTTCTTAGAACCCGACGCAGTGCCACCAAAAAACCGGGAGAAATTTGATGAACCAATTCACAAGGAAAACGATAAAGAGCTAAAAATTTCGTGACGATTTTCGAAAAAAAAACTGTTTTTAACAAAACTATGGGACCCTTACAGCCTTTTCATTAATCGGAATGAAACTTCATGATTAAACTTTTTCCATAAATTGGGATCGTAAACGGTAAACCAGTAATGATACCATCGATAGGAGCTTTCTCGTTTATGTGAATATTTTGAAAAGTAAATCATTAATGAGAAAAACGACTATGTACTAATAGATTGCAAATTAATTTGGCAACAGCGGCACTATCCACATCCCGATCAGTTTTTCAAAATTTAAGCGAAAATGACGATAACGGTGAAACTATTTTTCAGCAAAAATTCGGCACCGTAAAGCTCAATCGGATTTATCGGAGAGATCGTTCTGTGTTGCTTCAATCATAATCTTTCATGAAACTTTATACCTAAGCTTTTCAAAAAATTTGGGAGATATCTGTGAATTTTGGCTGAAATCGGTCCACTAGAAAAGGCAGCCATCACAGGAGCAAGTATGTCATTACAAGAAAAACGATTATGTTCGAGAAGATTCTAAATAAAGTTTGCAACAATACCGATCCAGATAAGTTTTCTGAAATTTAAGCGAAAATGGAGATTTTAACCATTTTTCAACAATAATTCTTAAACCTTCTATTATAAGACTTCTACCATAAATTGGTAGGTCTCAGTGATGTTCGGCCGACATCGCTCTACAAGAAGTGGTAGTTTTCATAGAAGCTTTTTGCTTTTTTGTGTAGTACCAGAGCCTCCTTAATATAAGAGCCGTAACATTCCGCCGTTTTTTTCATGAGCTTTCCATAGAGGGGAAGCTTTTTGTTCTTTTGATACCAATCAGTGTATTTTTATATTTTTTTTGATGCTTTTTTGCATATAAAAACATTAATGCTTCATTTCAATTTTTAATTTGAATGGTTAGTTCAATATTCAGGAAAAGCATATTTTAAAATTGAGTCATATTATGTCGAATTAACGCAAAAATATTTAAATTAGTCTACCACAAAAATTTTTTTTTATCGTAGAAATAAGAATTTGTTAATATGTGTATGTAAGAAATTAATATAGAGTGTTCCATCAAAAATTTCAGCATTTCTTTCCCAAAACAAACCTTCGTTAAAAAATGCTTTTTGAGTAGCTATGTAATATGGGGGTTATTGTGTTCTGGGTTCTATTACAACATTGTTGATGAACAAACTTCGAAAACTGTTTTTTCGTTATTTGTTAAAAATTTCATCGCAACAAATTCGCAGGCTATACTGTTTCATCCTGTAGTAAAAATAAACCGGAGCTTCATAAAATAACAACATTATAATATAGAGCTTTTCGCAATTAATAAACCAATCAAAAGATGTCGCTAAGTATAAATTAAAGCTAAATATTAAAACCTAAACGTTTGTTAACTAAAATTTAACAATTTATTATGTATACTGCCTGGTTCAATAGATTATTTAAATCTCTTGGAACTGAAAATAACCGAAAACGAGCGAATTGAAGAAAAACAGAAAAAATTTGGAAAAATGTGACATTTTTCTATTATTGTTTTCCAGCGCGCAGCAACTACGATGATAAATATTTTGCGATGAAAAGCTTTATTTATGCCAACCGTTTTATAAATAAAAATTATGATTGTTTTGAGTTTTATTAATTATGTTAAATTATTATATTAAAGATTTCGCGCTTAACTTACAATAATAATGGTTTATTTTCGTAAATAGTTATTTAATTATTTTACACTTTTCTGTAATTTCAAGTAATTTTATTACAGAGACATCTGTAAACGAATTTTCAAATTACAGAAATCTCGGTTTTGCAATCGAATGAAATTGAAGTTTTTTACGTTTTGTTCTGTTTTGTAATAATATTTAATTAAGAAAACCATCACAACGTTGATTTTTTGTATACAAAAATAATTTTCGTAAATAGATTTTGATGTAAAAATTTTATTATATGAATAATATTATTGTTTATACATGGTGATTCTTAAAATTTCGTTTCAGCTCACGTTTTCTCTTTAATTTTGTTATAAATGGAGAATGTTTAGATTGCTATTAAGTGCATCGTTTATCTCAAAAATTCTGAGGTGCATGTGACCAGAATTTACCAAATAAGTTACATTTTTATAAAACTAAATTTTAAATTGGATGTAAGAGGAATCCGCGGCACCACCCTTTATTATCTTACTTTATAAACCTACACAACTAAACGGAAAGCTCATTTTTATAGAAAATTAATAAATTTATGCTCCGCTTTAGTTTAAATTTACCAAATAAATACTACATTATGATGGCTGATTTTCAAATATGTGTTCTTTGAATAGTTTATTAAAAATATAAAATTAAAATTTAGATGATTTGTTTAATTTTTTATTCATAAAGTCATGTACAAAAATTTTCCAATTACCACGGTTTCTTATAGTAATTCAATAAAAGCTTTCCTTCTACTGAAACCTCTCCTTTTAATATTACGGCTCTTCAAAATCATAGATGGCTCTGGTAGTACTCATGACTTCGACATTTTTGGAGATTTACCATTCGCAATATACGAAGTCTAAAAAGTAGTATATAAAAAATCTCTGGATATATGTCCGTGTGTACTGCCGTGCCGACTAAATGTACGTAGTTTCTCTAAAGTTCAGACGGATTGAGCGATCGGTATGAAACTTAATAAATTAGGAGATCCCAAATATTTTTTTGGATAAAATCGGACCACCAAAAGTGGCTTGTTCGATTTTACTAACTATTTTGAAAAAATACTTAATTAATTTGGTAACAATATCAGCCTAGATCAGTTTTTCAAAATTTAAACGAAAACTACGATTTTTGACAGAAAACATTTAAAAAAATTTAACCTCTGCTGCATTGTTGGATCGGGATGAAACTTTATACTTAAAATTTTACCATAAATTAAGAAGCCCCAATTATGTATAACCAAAATTAGTCTAGCGGGAGTTATGGCCCAGATTATGAAAACTTCATAATTTAAGCAAAAGTGACAGTTTTTAACAGTTCTTCAGCAAAAATTCGGTCCCTGTAAAATTCATACGGATTGATTGATTGGAATAAAATTTCTTATTAAGCTTCTTCTATTAATTGGAAACCCCCAATGATTTCTGGACGATATCGGTCTAACGGAAGTGGTAGCTAAATTAAATTCTTAACTTTCATTATTTTTCGATCACTAATCTTGGACACATTCACCATTTTTTAATTTCCCATATTGACAGTAAAAAATATTCTAATTGAATCAACATTGCGACTTAATAACAAAAATTTATCGTTTGACGTTGAATCGATCAGATTGTGTACGTTATTTCAAGGTCAATATTGATAATCGTGTTTTAGTACTTTGAATTTATGCATCTTGAGAAAGATCATAAAACCAACTGAATTCAGTAACCATCGTATTTTACAAGTAGAGCATCAAAAAGCCTTAACCAAGAAAAATAAATTTTCATTATACAGGACAGCTACCAAAAGTCCGGTAGATTAATTTTTTGCTTTGTAAATCAAGTGTGTTAAAAGAAAATCGGGCGTTAGCCCGGTAACATATTTAACCCTTCATATATTTTCCTACGTAAAATAAAGTAGTTATCTAGCCTACAATATGGGCACCCAAACTGTTTTCTACCAAAATGAGTAAAAGTGTTTTCTGACCGTAAAATCATGCTATAAAATAAAATCAATTTCTCTAAATTAAAAAACAAACATTTAAAATTAAAATTGCTCTTCTAATAAAGTACATGAAATTATCTACTTTTAAAGACCTGCCAGATATAGATTTACATTGTCAGTTCAGCGCATTTTGTCGCCAATATGTGATTCTGACTTTAATGTTACTTTTTAATTTTCCTTCGGACAAAATGAATGATATTTCGAATTTAAAAGGAAAATAAAGTGACAGTGTGAAGAAATGGGCGAATCGGAATCGGGAGTCGAAAACCTAGACGACCAAACTTAAGGAACGGTTCTAATGAAATGGGCAAAAAGCACAATTATTCCAAATCATCAGCAAAAAACAAAAGCAGGATAAAAATAATAATAATGAAGACGATGTGGTCTAAAGCGAATAATGAAGAGGAATAAAAGAATATTGATAAAATCAGTGAGACTGGGGGCCGGAGAAAAATAACTAAATCTACATCATAATCACTTAGAAAAACTACCAGAGGCAGAGATTTTCGAATAAGACGAGAATCTAAATGTTAAAGAAGAAGGGGAAAAAAGGAAACGAAAATGAACCAAATTAAACCGATATTGATAAAAAAGATGAAATTGAGTCACAACACGATAAATAAGTGACGAAGCTTCACACATGACGAAGCGGCACAGATGACAAAGCGATAGAGGATAATATAAGCAGATAAAGAGAATGATACAAAAGCAAAAGATTCTTAATTTTGTATGGGGAAGAATCCCAATAAGCCAAAAGAAAAAGATGAGCAAAAGGAGTGCGATCATGATAAAGAAAAACATGCGAACGCCAGATAATACAAAGCAAGAAGACAACGACGAAAATAAGGATGAAAGAAGAACTAAAAAAATTATTGATTCATTGAACCGTATAGGACGAAGTACAAGAAAAATATAATGAAACGGAAAAATTTAGGATATATTTGGATCCAAAAAGCAATTTAATAAAGAGACATTTCTATCTCATATCGACGAAAACTCCCGTAGGATTAATTATTGTTCTTTTGATGCTTCAACAGGAATTCAGAGCAAAAATTCAAAGAAATAGCTTTAGCAAAGTTAAAGAAGTTTTAAAATGGCATCAAATTCATCATTACGTGTTAACATACACAATAATGTACATCGGCGTAATCGTAATTTTGTTATATTTGTTACAGGGTGGCTACTGCCATCCTGCAGATTTCACTAAGCGCGTGCAGAGGCCTCCACGGTGATTTTTGCCAGCTACGTTCTCAGGGAGAAGTGCTAAGGTCGTGGGGTTTGAGGCTTGCATGACGCTCCTGGCTTACACCGTGATGATATAGAAAGTTGGGGGGGGACGCAAATAATAATAATAAAAAAAACCGGAGTTCCGCCGAAATTCGTCGGACGGAACTTGCGGAACGAACAACACAATAATTATAAAAGAAGAGAGGTGCCTTGGTGCGCGCATCCATTCGAATTCAAACAGGGGCAAGCCCTGGTTACGAAATTGGATGCGGGCACCAAGGAACCGCAATCGACACGCCGACACAGAGGGAGTCTCCGCTCCTATCATACCTAACCGAAGAAATTTAATAATTCATTCTATCAGAAAAAAAACAAAAAAACGAAGAGAAACAACTTCCCCCTCCACCCGCACCATGACAAGAGAGAACGAGAGAGAGAGAGAGCAATGCGTACCGATTGCGCGACACGCAACCGCTGTGCGGCGCTCGATTACAAAAAAAATCAAAATTAAAATTTAAAATTAAAAATGTAAAAAAAAGAAAGTATAAAATAAAATGAATAAAAAAAATCAAAAAAAAATCGTACCTTAATTAAAATGACAATACTAATGTTGCGGCCTTGGCCGGCCGTCATGTCACAAGAGACTCCTGTCCCCCCCCGGACCGTTGCGGCCTTGGTGCCGTTGTTGTTGCGGGGCCTCTCCCCGATACCAAAAATACGAGGGGCCGGTTGGCCTCCCGTACCGTTGCGACCTTGTGCGGTCGGTAAATATTTTGGCCTCGATTGGCCGCCAAAATAAGTTGGGCGTTGCCTCGCCTAGGTAGATAATGGATTAATTCCCGTTGGAATGGCCTCAACTGGCCACCCGTAATTAACTGGTTCGGCGCTCTTCGCCTTAATATCGCCGCCGCTATACCGCCCGGCACAGGTGCTAAGCCTTTACGTTGTCTCGCCACACGGTAAACTATACACTGTTGGAATTGGTGTACCATAAAAACCAAAATTAGCACACGTACTCCAAATCGCAGCACCGGTTGAATAATTTTGCGGCACCCGTTGGAATTTTTATCATCCGATGAAATATGCGAAACCCGTTGAAATACGGTACCGTTGAAAAACTAAGTGCCCGTTGATTTTATAATTATTTAGCCTCGTTTAGGCCACCCACAAAATGTGGTGGCGTACGTGGAATATCACTACGGCTTTTGAGACCACCGCTGCGCAAACCAAATCCAAAAGGTAGTTTGGTTTTACAAAGGTATGTTGCCAAAACTATTTAGAAATTCACTTGTCTCGGCCCCTCTATACACCAACAAAACTTTCCCAACGAAAGTTTAAAACTATATATCAGTAGACACAATATCGTCTTTATATAAACTTATTTTATTAAAATCCACGAAATACAATTTATATTTTATTATGTGATATCTTATTAATACCACCCACGTTAATTACAAAAAAACTACACTTTATTCATTAAAATAATTTTTATGGTTTTTTATTTTTATTTTATCAAACCCAAAATGGTTGCAACCCATAAACTCGGGTTTTACATCCAAAATCAACTAAATTTTACTGTAACGCAATTACAACCAAAACTTGACGATATCAAAATCACAACCCGAATGACAATAAAAAATTTCTTACGCCGAACAACGCGCAAAACGTTCTAGAAGAATGTCTTTCTTCTCTGTTTTTCGTTTATATCAATTCGCATTGATATAAACGAGAAGCATATAAGAAAAACATTTTTCTTAAACGTTTTACTTTACACACGCTCGATGCGCATTGGTCTTGCTCTCTCGTCATTCCTCTCCTCACCCCTGCGCCACCACATGATGAGGTACAAAACAAAACGTCGCGGGTGCGT
Organism: Nephrotoma appendiculata; assembly: GCA_947310385.1. Taxonomy (NCBI): domain Eukaryota; kingdom Metazoa; phylum Arthropoda; class Insecta; order Diptera; family Tipulidae; genus Nephrotoma; species Nephrotoma appendiculata. Next base: position 31,208,903 of record OX371224.1, on the reverse strand, counting down.
TCAGTGCACAATAAACGAAAGCGAAGACAACAACCGAGGTGAATATAAAACATAAAATTGTGGTTGCGACCACACAGTAGTAACATATTTCTGTAAACACAAGAAAAACCAACAACTTTCATCCGAAGGCATATCACAACTACAACAACCAATCCCATGGCCAATGTCTCTCAATTTGTCAGATCCGCAGCATGTTATGGTACAAAAATAGTTGTTAAAAGCCAGAACTAAATCAACAACAAAAAGTTAATATTCTCATCTCTCAAACAGTTGAAACTATCTTCTCCCAGTAATTTAGAATTAAGATAGTTAATACCGTAAATGTTCCATACCAAAATTTCAAACTTGGATAATAAATGTAAAATTTACAAGATATTTAGAGTAGAGAATTATGACTCCCACTATGGAGTCCCCGGGATAGACATACGCGCGTGTTTTATTATGTTGCTCATAAGTCATTTCAAACCGTTATAATTTTGCTTCGTTTAAAAATACCTCAAATTTTCCAAAACTTGTTTTATTGTAATTGGCCGTCCGTTTTCATATTGAAAATTATTTACTGGCTTATACAGCATAATCATTCAATGATTTATATATTTTATTAATGTCATGCGGCAAATGTTGTGTCGAAACATAAATACTTATAGTTTGTCCACACTTGTCTCTAACAAAACTCGTGACAACATGAAACACCTAAAAAATAAAATAGGCTTACCTTATAACAAGTTGCATCTGGTCATCTTCTTTAAAACGTCAAAACATTGTAAATTTTAACTACACTTACAGCTTCACTACACTAAAAATGTTCACTACACTAAAACACTACCCTTATTACACTTATATTTTCACTACACTATGAAAATTATAACTGCACAACAAACACAAGTGTATGATCAATTTTCAATCAACGCGGATCGCTTGTAGGAAACTTTAAAATAAATTAAAACAAATTAAATTGAATTAAAATAATGCGACGCACACAACACAACACTTTTAAAAATACTAAATACATATAAAATTAATTTATGATAAAAAAAATATTAAAAATAAAATGAACTGATTCGCCTAAATTGCGTTATTTTGGTACTGTTCATCGTTAAAATTATACAAATACGAAAAAAAGACAAATACAAATACAAAGACATAATTATGCATTACTGTGTACGTATTCGATTACTTTTTCTTCACTGAGTAAAAATGTGTAAGTCACGGGACAAAATCGATATACAGGTCTACGCAACTTATAAATCAGAGAGAATTACGTTTGCGCATAAACGAGATCAAAAATTTAAGAAAATGTATCAGCACCGACAAGCTCAGTTTTGAAAGCTTTATGATAGCGATCAATGCAGAATATTGATAGTAAAAATCAGCCTAGCTCCAAAATCTATCCTGGATTTCACCCTCGTTTTTTTGCTTCTAACAATCGAAATACTAATTGACGACTTATTACTATAAGAAGAAAGTGAAGGAATGGCACCAACACCATTTTCGATTCCTTTTGTTGATGTTTATATTTAAACTTTAAATCCTTGCGACTTTTTTCGGGACCTTAAGCCAGAGAACTATAATCAATAATAAAAAGCTAAAACGACATAGGTTTTGATTTGAAAGTAGGATTCAAAGACTTATTGAGAGATTAAACCAAAAGTAGCTAAAAAATAATAAAATTAAAGTTCAGTATATTACGCATCAGGTATTACACAATTTAGTTTAAATTTAAAATTACCCACAATCCATTAGCCTCATTGAAATATTTTACCATACCCTTTTTGAAAGAAAGCTTTTACAACAAACAATAACAGTTTACTGTAAAATCACAATGAAACCCGTTATATACAAAAACACATAGAAGAAGTTCAATTGTATTCAAATTTTGATCCATAACAATGATAGCACTGTGTAATGAAATCAAATACCAACAAAACACAATCCTCCATCATTCCATTGCCATTCAATAAATTCCCTTGTACAAAAGGAGTATGTTGTTGTTATAATAAATATCTGATTTTATTCAACATCCAAGAAGAAAATATAAAAAGAAAATCGAGAAGCGAGAGCAAAAAAGGACTTATGTAAGATGTTCAGATTGAATAAGAAAACAACCTTGATCTAGTATCGTGTATAATAATATACATGTGTATGTCTGTACTCGTATATGCAAATTACACTTAAGCATGGAATTTCTCAGAAATGCTTTAAAATCGGAAATCAGCACAACACTCAATATAATTTCAAGGTACTGAAAATTGTTTTTTTATACGGTGTCGTCTTAAATCCATGAGTTCTTAAAGTTCATGCACCACAATAATCGAAATTTATATTTCGAAATAGGTTTCAAATTGGTTTTGATTTTTTATTAAATTTAATTTGATTACGGTGGAAATTTTTTTTTGCCGATTATGGCTGAGTGAAAATCAATATAAAAGCTGAGCAGAAATCAAGTTTCGGATCAATTTCGCAGCGAAGGAAAAATGATTTTCCGATAATCGACTATATGAGATCGAAAAATATAAGTCTATTCCAGTTTACTATGTATGCGGTATGTGTTGATGATTATTAACTTCAAATCCGACACAAATCATTGGTTTGATTGATTTTTTTATTTCCATGTTAGAATATTTTTTTTTTTTGAAAATGTTTTTGTATTATTGGCGTATGATTTTCGGAGAATCAATAAATTGCATTGGGTGTAGATAACAACAAATAAAATATTGAAATCTGACAGCTTTAATCAGATTTACAGATGGTATTGTTATAGACAGACAGAGATGTGAAATCTTGAATATATAATTGTTAATTAAAAAATAAATTGAATTGGTTATTTTTACTCTTCTCAAAATTAGTATACCTGCTACTCAAAAAATATAGTTTAGATTTTAGTTTATTTTACGTAGTAAATTAAAGTGTTGTAATCATGAAAATTGTGTGACCTCGAGATTTTTCCACCTCACGGATCTGTGTATCGATATATCGCCGAAATTAAAAAAGCAGTTTAATAAAAAATCTCTGTATGTTAGTCTTTATATCTGTGCGTGATGCCGTGTGAACTAATTGTCTGAGCCCACTCTACAGCCCAGACAAGGGAGTGAAACTTTATAATCAAGCTTTTTTCATAAATTTGGAGATTCCAGTGATTTTTGGCAAAATCCGGCCAACCGGAGGAGCATATCACTTTCAAGAAAAACTACCAACAATACCGATCCAGATCTGTTTTCAAAATTTTTAACGGAAATGACAATTGTTCACAAAATCTGTTTCTCAACAAAAATTCGGTCTCTATGTAACTGGGCTCTACACAGAGGCCGAATTTTTGTTGGATTAACTGATTTTGATAATATTTCCCAGTTAAGCTTTGTCCATAAATTTGTAGATGCCGGTAGTGTTTGACCGAAATAGGTCCACCGGCAGTGGTAGGCATTCATAAGAGCTTTTTAGTTTGTTGAAAATATTTTGAGAAGTTAGTTTTGAGGGATTTACAAAAGATGGCGTAACTAGTATTAAATCTCTTCGGGCCATCTAGTAATTTTATTCATGTTAAAGCGCCATAATTTGCCTCTAAAAATCAGTATATAGCGCTGCTTTTTTGTTTTAATTTGATGAAAAATGCAGCTGATGAGCATTAACTGCTTTGTCAAGTATTTGAGGAACATACTCCTTTAATACTGCTACTTGAGTATTGCACCTACTATGAGCTATTCCCGCCTAAGAAAACCATCACAAGAGAATGTTTTTAACAACAATTGATGCAATTAAACTAAGCATTGAAGCTCAAACGCCCATAATATGCCATAAGATATGACGAGTGTGAAGAAAATGCTAAACTTTTGCTAATTTCATTAATTGTGTTTTTGTTAGTGATATTACCTGTGTAAGACGGAAAATTATCGGAAATTAAAGTTTTCTTGGATGTAATTATTAAATCCTATTAAAAATAACTTAAAAATATAAAACTACTTTATCTTGACTAGCTACATGAATGTTTAGTTTGACTCAAAATTATGTTTAAAATTCTCAAAAAACTAGCATTACACTACTAATTATCAAACTTACTGTACCATTTTGCCTTAATTCAGGGAATGCACACCAAAAAATTATTCTTGTTACGTATCTGTATCTGTGTTGTATCTTGTTATGATAAATGATAAGGAAACACTTGCTCATATTCAGACAGTAAAAATAAGTCGTATTCATAATTCTAAACAACAAATTATACATACAGTATAGTAGATACAAATATTTATTAAGAATTCTTGAAAATGAAGTATCTCTAGAGGTCTAAATACAACCTCAGGTATATGGGGTGTTAGTTGGGGACTATATCAGTTAGAAAATATATTCAGATGCTGCCCATCCAGGGGCCTAGCTCGTTTATAAAATTTAGTACTATGACCAAATATAATTAAAATGTTCATGCTAACCGAGATATCCCTAGAGATCTAAACACAGCCTCAGGTATATGGGGTGGTATATGGGGCCATTTCAGTTACAAAATATATTCAGCAGCTCCCCATCCAGTTAATAAAAATTTGTATTATGACCAAATATAATAAAAAATTTCAGGCCAACTGTGATAACCCTAGAGATCTAAACACAACCTCAGGTATACGGGATGTTAGTTGGGGACCATTTCAGTTAGAAAATATATTAAGTGGCCCCCGTCTAGGGGAGAGAGCAATTATAATAAATTTTCGTTTAGAGAGACTTTAAATTATGCGAAGTAGAAACATTCAATCCTTAAAATAAGTGTTCGAAAAAACAGAATTTATGTTAAACAACTCTAAATAAAAAGTAAAAACTACAAAAAAATAAGAAAATTTCCCTTTAACCATGTTGAATAGAAATTTATAATTTAATTTAACCTTTTAATTGGACTGATCACGTTTGGGCGCCACTGTAACAGCCTGTATTCCAAGTATGTAAATAAAGCATAAAATAACATGTCCCAGACTCAACATCGTTTGATCCATGAAGCATTTTTCAACCAGACTAGCATTCAGTGGTTGTGGGGTTTTTTCTGTGGAACGATGAGCTAGATTTTGCTGCAGATGGTATATTTGTGAGGGTTAGCTTTAAATGAACAAATCGAATGAATTACCTTTGGAAAATTTTAATACAGGTCGACTCTTCAGGCGAATTGGCCTCATTTGATTTCCACTTAATTTTTGTCAATTCACAATCTCTAAAGAAAAATTGATTACGAAAGTGCTCCCGAATATTAGCTGCGTTTTTTAAAACAATCGCGTAGAGTTCGCGACAGCTATTTTCAAATACATAATTTAGATTTAATAGGGATCTATGTATTACCAAAAAAAATCTATCATACAAGTTGTAAAGTTCTCTTGTATTATCGTTGTTCGATATAGTTTTGAACTACTCCGTTATTATACATAACTTTACAGAACAACGATATTACAAGAAAACCATATAACTTTTATAATGGAATTTTTAGGTTATGCATAGATTCCAATTAAATCTAACTTATTTAACTATCACAAACTCTACTCGATTGTTTAAAAAAAACTGAAATTGGTGCAAATTACAAAAACCATGTATGAAACGAGACATTTTGGTAGTGAAACATAAGCAGATAAAATCGGTGGCAAATTGAATCTATTTAAGTCAATCAGACTCCATTACAGATCGAGATGAAGTCGTCAATTATCCAATTGAATACCTGGATTCGTTGGATTTGCCAGGAATTCCGTCGCACAATTTGCATCTCAAGGTCGATTCGATGATAATCATGTTACGCAACCTGAACCAACGAGTACTAAGCAATGGAACAAGACTAGCTGTTAAGCTATGATGGAAAACGTGATGGAATCAACGATAATCATAGGAAAGTACAAAGGCGAGGATGTTCTGATTCCAAGACCACCACTGATTCCAACCGGCTTGCCGTCTCAATTTAAGAGTTTTCAGTATTCGGTTCGCCTTGCATTTGCAATGACGATTATTAAATCGCAAGTCCAACCGTTGAAAGTACGTCAGGGTACGAAACCATCAGCGCTATTCATTTTCTCTCTCACATATTATAATACTTTATAAACTGTCCCTTCCCCTGGATAGTGAGCAACTGAATATATTTTCTAACTGAAATGACCCTTAACTAACACCCCATACAGTAGTTTAGTGTATAGTGTTTGTTACTAGTTACTAGATTTTCTAGTTATTTTTTTAAACTTTTATTAACCGCAATATTATTAGTAGAGAATATTGATTAATAAAATGGTAAATATATTATAAGTTTTTTCGGTTTTTAAAAGATAATTGCCAAAATATAGTTAAAAAATTAAAATTTACGTTAATTTCCGCTTTATACAGTTATCATTTTATATGCACCAACACATATAAATGTTTAGTATAGATTTAGTAAAAACTTCACACTGCTATATAAACATGTGAAGTGTCTGCTAATTTATTTACTAGTAAAACTTTAACAGTATATTCACATGAATTAAGATACGACAAAGTGATCTCTCAGCACGACAACGCTCGGCCACATATTGCAAGAGTTGTCAAGGAAACTTTGCGTGCATTTTAATGCAATGTCCTACCCTACCCACCGTATTCACCAGACATTGCTCCATCCACCGATGTGAAACTAGCACGTAAAGTTAGCATGACTTTTCTGAAAATTTTACGTACGCCAATACTTTTTATCACAGATCTTAACAAATTATTTTATATCGAATAGTACTATAATACAAAAATGACAAAATGTTTCAATTAAAACATTTTCAAAATTAGTTATATTATTTAAGTAAGTTATAGTACAAAATTAAATAAATTAAAGGAAGTCTACATCCAAATTTATCAGACATCTGTCTTATTAATTTAAAAAATTGATTTGTGTTCTAAAAGTGGAACATTAGATAGAATTATTACGTAATCTTAAACATACCTACACAGTAAAAAAAAACGGAGTTCTCCTGACATCGAATCGGTGTCAAATAATAACCCACCGATCGGATTCAAGTTTCTTTTATCCTAGTGGAGTTTTTATTTTGATCGTGATTTACTTTTTTCGGATGAAATTATTATTTATACTTTTTCCACCAGATCGGCGCTTGTCCTACTTTTATAAGCGTCAATTACTAAGAACTATTACTTTTACACCAAACGGCGTAAAAAGTATATTGTTTAATCCTATCGAATGTTTTAAAAATAGTACCCTTCTTGGCGGAGTTAATTTAACGTAATTGGATAGAATGTAAAGTATTTTTTCGGATTAAATTCCATTAACACCGCGTTTTTTTTACTGTGTAAGGAAAATACCTACCGGACAAGTGGTGCAGTGGTTAAAGCTTCGGCACTTGGCGCGGGAGGTACTGGATTCGAATCTCACCAGAGGCTAGATGCAAATCGAATTTTCATCATCGATTACAATTGGTGATGTTATTAAACACAACTAAGACCCCCTGATGGAGTGCAGAATTCAGCGCCGACCAACCGACCATGTTAATGTACAGGTTGACATGGAGCTTGCAATGGGCAGGTGGTATACTGTAGTAGTATGAGTAGGCGAATGGGTTAATATTCGCATAATTGCGTGGTATTTGAGAGGCCAGCTTGGACTATTAGTAGCATTAGTACAGTATGTGTATGTTTTATCAACCGTTGCGCTTTTCGTGGTAAATTTTGTTTTGTATACATATTTTAGGTTGATAAATTGTAAACTTAATTTTTTTTAGAAATTAATTATTGAAATATTTTTCATGCAGACTTTTATAAATTCATAAGATAGGCTGTCAGAAAAAGACCAATTAAAAGTTAAATCTAGGGTAAATGCAATTTGCAACACTGTATGCGGTTAGAAAAAATATGCAATACGTTCCCAAATATTGTTTGGAAATAAAAATGCGTTTGTGATATTTATTTAAAATTATTATTAATTTTATTTTAACGTTTTCCTTTGATAAAAAACTCATCGCCATGTTTTTGTACGAGCTTTCTTAATTCTCATAAAAAACAAAATAAAAATCTAATCATTTGGCATTGGCCCTGCATACGTATTCACACATAAAACACAAAAATGGAAGGAGTACAGTGGATAAACAACTGTAATCACAATAATAAAACTAAAATAAAAATTTATTTTGCCCAGGACATGAATTCTGTTCGCTTTCCACAAGCAATTCAAGTTGGATTTTGTATACGTATACAGTATATAATATACAGTTTTAATATGGTGTGCTGTCATTTTCTTTCATTGTGTGTGTGAAATCCACATGAAATTTCACCAAAATTTTGACCAAATTTTATAAATGTGCTCTATTGAACGAGAGCAAACGACAAAATGACAGATGAGAAGAAAAAAGCTTCGATTTCAATTTTTTTAACGTCGAAGATGTTTTTGGAGTTGCACGTATTATATAAAAAAATTCAACGAAATTTTGTCCAAGAATATGCAACTAAATAAAAAAGAAAAATCCCAAGTTTGAGTCTAACGGTAAAAATTTAGACATCGACGATGGGGCTTGACATTTTTCTTAATGCCTAAATAATAAAGCTTAAGCCTAAGGTTTTTTATTTAGGCATTAAGCCAAATTTAAAGCTTCATCTTCGATGTTTAAGTTTTTATCCTTATACCTGCCGGTTAGTAACCTTTATAGAAATTGACCTTGCCTGGAAAGAAACAGCTTAAATATATAAAATTAATGGAGTTCAAATAAAGTGGAATTTGTTTGTTCACGGCCTTCATAGCTGCAAGTTTTTGTTTTTGATTTTGAAAATGCCTTTATAAGAAAAACGATTAACGACACAAAAATTTAATTAAGTATTGTATAAGATTTTAATTAAATTTACGTCATGCTGATTCTGACATTGAAATTAAAAATGCTTCACCATTTTGGTTTGAAGCGAAACTGAATAACTGCCTTAAGACGCTTTCTAAGATTATTTAAATATATACATTGTATGTGTGTTTATGTATTTCATTATTCATCATAAGCTTTAAGTGCAGTACTGAGTACATAGAGATTTCATGTATCAAGAAAAATTATAAATCTGGAATAAAAATCTTTTGTGTCCAGTCGAAATAAGAATAGAATGTAACATACACATGTACATACATAAGCTAAGAGATTTTTTATTGTTGTCCAGCAACAGTACACGATTCTTCATATTATAATGTTAATCATTATTTTATTTACAATGACGATACAAAAACAATTTTATATATATGTATGTGTTATAAATAAACTGTGACAGATAGAAAATAAACATTAGAAAAAACTTTGTCAAAAGTCAAAAACATTATTAAACTTTTATTTAATCAAGAATAAAAATTTAAATAGAAAATACAATTTAAATGAAAATGAATTTTTCCCCCTCAAAGAAAAATTTGAAAATTTCTTCATAATACTGTGCAGATGTAAAGAAATAAGGAAAAATTGAAAATTTGAATATAAATTGTATGTGAATTTATTTAACCTGAAATTAAATTAAATTTTTTCGTTTTGTTTTTTGTGTAGATTTTTTTTTTTGTTTTTGCTGACGAACATAATAAATTTTGAATTTGAACTTTTATAATTTAAAATTTATTTTTCGAGTGTTTTAGATATTAGTTTTAAACGAAAACATCAATACCTAACTCTAAAAACTTTAGATTAAATAAATAGCAAAAATGCTGTTTTCGTTAATTTTAAGTTAAATTTGGCAATTTGTGCTAACGTTTATTTTCTGTTGAAATTAATTTAATCCGTTTACTGTATCCATTATCAGAGGGTAGAATAAAGGGGTAATGTCCGAACTAGAATATGAATAACCAATAACTTTAGACATATTTTGATATATGGTAGCAAATGAGTACAAAAAAGTTGGGTATAATATCAATGTAAGATGTCTAAATGTAAGGTACTTCAAACCATAAAGCTAGAGATTTCGTGGTGGGAAAACAGTGAAGGCATCAAAAGAGAAAAACAATTAAAAATATTTTGTTTTTCAGCTCCAGAGTTGGGGCTAAATTTTCCCAAACTACTCTAGGAGTCGTGTGTAAAATCATTTGAAAGGAATTCTCATACCGCGTGCAACGGATACTCTTAATAACAGACAAAATTTTCTTGCAGAAAATTGAAGCAAATCGGTAATCCAAATAGTGCAGATGTCGATGACGAATACTATATTTAGTCTAAATATTTGCCAGCAGAAAAATTTATTTGTAGTAGATGAATTTTAATAATTTTTTAAAATCATTTCTAATTTTGATTTTAACTAAACCAATAACTTTTTCAATTAATTAAATCTGTTTCTTTAGAACTAGCCATGGATGCTTATGTATCCCGTCTTATAAGCCTTAATCTTACTAAACTCAGACTAACTCCAAGTTTGGAGCAAGACTGATGATTTAGTTAGACCTAACCTCAACATGGTTAGCTACCGAAGATTAGGGCCAACCTGATATCCTGTGTCGTTTTGGTATACGTACAAGCCGGAAGTGGTATTTTGGATGAGAAAAGTTGAGAAGAGGAGGTAAGGAGGGTTTTTTTGTTTCTTGGTGGTCAAGGCGGGCGGATAAAAGCAGGCGGTAAGAAAACCCTGTTATGTTTTATTATATTTGCTGGGTGTTCTCAAATTATTCACCGGTCGAGTAATGAAGTCGGCTGCATTAAGAGGCTGAACTAGCTGCATCTTGTATGAAGGCAGGTGTAAATCGGAATACATTATTCTGTACATAATTAGTATTGGAATCCCCAGCTATGTGAATCATCATCTTAAGGATGATTATTGATCTGTACATCTACGATCACTCAACGAGACACTTGAAACAAATTCAAAATAAAATTCAAGAAAATCAAAATATATCAAAAGCAAATATGGGATGATTCATTTTGGAACACCCTGTATATTTAATTTATGGAGGCAGTTTGAACGAGAACTGTTGAATATAAAATTCGTAGTAGTGGTTGAAAAAAATATTTAGGCAAATCTCACAACATGGCAAGCGGTTATTCCGATTTTTACAGATTATCAACCGGTGTTGCAGCTCGCAAGAACAACCGAAAACTATTGTTGATAAACAAACATGTTGGCCAACTGTCGTACACAAAATTTCAGATCTTCTTGACCTCCTTGTAACAAAATAAATTTTAGAGGGCAACAGGTGCATCGAAAACAGTGAACAAAGAAAAGCGATGCACTGACTCTGTCAAATGAAGCTTAATACCCAAGCTTTTTCCATGAATAAGGAGATCTCTGTGAGCTTTGGCCAAAATCTATCAACCGGAACAAACAGCTTTCATATAGACGCTTTTTCGTTTTTCTACCGGAAGTAACAGCTGCAATAGGAGCTTTTTCGTTGTTTGCATGTATTTTGAAAGGTATACCATTTAAGAGATAAACGGTTATGAACTAACAGATCCTAAAGTAGTTTGGCAAAAATACCGGCCCTGATCAGTTTCCCAAAACTGAAGCGGAAATGACGATTTTTTTAGGACTTTATACTTAGCTTTTTCCATAAATTTGGAGAGTTATGCGAAATGTGGTTGTGGTTGTCATCTGCGTACAAATATGACAACTTTCGAGTGAGCTTTTTCAATTTTTGCAATGAATAATAAATTTTAAACGAGAATGGGCGTTGTTGGTTTTCTCAAATTCAAGTAGGAATAATAATTTTTCATTTTGCAAGACAGTTTTTATCAGAAATCAGGTAGGTCCAAATTTACACTTTAGAAATTATACGTGGTCTCTTATCTCGATTAAGATTTTTGTATATTTGTCGATTTTTTTTAATATATGACCGTGTACTTTTTACAGCACATACGAATTAATTGACTCCGTATCAAGCTTCATACATAAGATTTATCCATAAATATGGAGATCCCAGTGATTTTCGGCCGACATCGGTCCGCGGGATGTGACATTTCCATGAGAGCGTTTTTAAGAAGAAACAGTTAAAAGTAAAAGATTGTAAATTAAATTTCAAACAAAATTAATTCAGATAATTTGTTAAAGCTTATCGGAAATAAAAAGTTTTGATAAAAAATCATTATTTCGCCAAAATTCGGCATCTCTTCAAAACTTATGTTTGAAGTTTTGAAGAGATGCCGAATTTTTTTTCTATTAATTGTGTACCGGAAGTAGTAGCTTCAATTGGAACATTTTTAATTTACGCGATGATGGTGGAAAGTTTAGCATTTACAAAAAACAACAACGAATCTACATATTTTATTAAATTTAAAAATTTAATTTTCAACTAACAGCGGTTGACCTTGGTTTTGTGAAACTTAAGCAGCGATAATGGTTTTTGATTATACGAGTACAAGATAGTTTTACCAAAGTCTGGATTTGAGATCTGTATGTATACTGTGATCCGTGAAGTGGTGATTCCTCAGTTCATTCTGAGAAAAAACCGCATGGGGGGAGGGAGGAGTTAATTTTTGATATTCTTTGGGATACAAAATTTAAAAAAAACTACCGACAAATATTAAAATATGAAGGCCAAAATATTTATCGCTGAGCAACCACCTTAGTCTTATTTGACTGGTAATTGCATAGGCGGATCTAAGTGGTTATCTTGCATCTGGCACGAGGCTTTAAAGTAAATACAATACATTTCTTTTAAAAAATTCAGTACCCATTTCCACTGTACTTATTTAAGTACATCTTATTTAAAATAGATTTCCGTGCCATCTACACTAAATGTGAGCAAACGATTAAATTTTATGCTTTTCACTTTTGGTAACGAAACAAAAATTAAAACAAAAGAATATCACAAAAAAAATTATTGAATTTGAGTTAAAAACGTGTAATTCCCCAGTGTTCTCATTTAATTAATTTTTATTGTTTAGCAAGTAAATTATTTTTTTGAAACTTGTACAATTTGTTATAAGCTACGTACAAAATGTCAATTTAAAACTATTTTTATATTTCGGATGTTGTATCTCTAAAAATTTCCTTGTAAATATGTGCTCCCAAGGGATGTTCCAGGTCAAAAAGAATTTTTTTCTAGAGATGATGATAGTTCTGATGACGATATACCATTAGATAGTTTGTTTACAAGATGCGCGAGCCACAAAAAAATAGGTAAAACCTGTTGAGATTCTCCCAGTTTGGACGAAACAAAATTTTGAAAATCAGATTGAAAGTGGAATGTTAATGGATTAAAATTTTTTGAAAAATTCTTTGACAGTAAAATTATCATTTTTTTTTTTTTTTTTTTTTAAATGTGTAAACTAAGGCAGCTATGAAAAAATTTTGCAATGGGGAATATTTCATCAAAATGTATCAATAGATTAGACCATGGTCAAGTATTATGATCGTCGATCATCAAAATAATTTATACGAGTGAAGTCAGTCCGATTTGGATACAAGAACTGGTTGTTGTGCAGTTCACCAGGTTACTGTTTTGATACCTATTGTGGTACAAAACAAAATTATAATGCCAACGTGAAAGATAATATGCCATTAGCCATTACCTTTTGATCATATTGTATACTTTAACAATTATTTCGCTAGCCATAACCTAATGAAGAGTCTAAGAGACCTAGGTTTTAGAGCTACGGGAATTGTACGAGATAACAGAACCAAGAAGTGCCCATTTCCATCCAGTCAGGAAATATAAAAACAGAATCGTGGATATTTTACACACCATTATGATGAGACAAACAGAACGTTACCACGATGACCAACCACGATAACATTAAACCATTATCAAAAGTGAAAAGATGGTCAAAGGAACAAAAAATAAAATCGATGTTCCACAACCTATAAATTGTTTGCCAACTATAATTCAGCAATGGATGGTATTGATCTTTTACATTATAGATGATTATCAGGTTAGCATACAAGGTAAAAAACGGTGGTGGTTTGTATGGATACATGTTTTTCAGAAGAGCAAGGACGATTTTCTGGGCTTCACCAGAAACATAGTACGACATTACCTGAATGTATATTTCGGGTTCCGAAGTGTATCACTAAACATGAAGGAGAGCTTTTGCCTATAAAATTGACTAAGAAATTGCGTTGTCGACACGCGTGGATTTGCAGGGATGTTTATTCACAAGTGTCCAAAATGTTTATTCACAAATGTTTTGTTCCAAATGTTTATAAAAATTTTTTAATAGAAATAATATAATAATATTTAATTACTTTTATGCACAACTATACAACTTTGTTTAAACTTTAAATATTTAATTTTACTTCATTAATCCATGGCTTTATTTTGGTATCTTTGTCGCTGGCAGGGGTGATGAGGTTTTTCAATTATGTGTCCTGTTAGTAGTATAGAGTAATGTAGAAGTACTCGAAATTTTACTGTTATGACCGTTTTGCCTCTAGTCTTTGCTGCAGAGCACGATGCTATAGGCCGTATATTGAAATATGCAAGTATTTTCATGATAAACCTATAGGCATTGGATACAAGCTTCAGATATAAACGATGTCTGAGAACCTGAATCGAGTAGTGCTCTGGCTAACATTGGCTTCCCGTAGCCTGATTGGATATACTAATATATATGTGGAAACTAGTTGCTGTGGGCAAGATTGTCTTAAATGGAGTCCGAAATTTACGCAAGGATGTCGTTTTTTGTGTTGGTACATTAGTTGTGCATGGTGATGATGATGTTGATTGAAGATCTGCATTTATGTTTGATTGATGCGGGGTTGAAGCTATTGAAGCAACAGTTGATGGTGACTTAGTTTGCGTGGTTGTACATCAAATTTCGTTTATTATGTGTAGATTTTTGATTGTTGGTGATTTGTTGCATGCCGAACTGTTCATTGTTGCTCGTTATGAAGTGGAGAATGATGGCGTCTTTTACAAATCAAACTTACAAAATGTGAATAGCATTGTGGTTGTAAATGGACATACCTGCAAGCAATTCGCACAAGCTTTTTGAATTTTCTATGACCTTCTATCGGTCTTTCACATTCATTCTCTTGAAAACAGAACTGTATAACTGTTCTTGGATACAGACTACACAATTCCAATTGTAATATCACATGTTAATTCTATATTGAATCGGCATAACATCCAGGGACAAAGTATCAAATGTAAAAATATATCCCTGTTCAATGGACAAGTTGCTTCGTTTAAATTAATGATCCCTGAAGCTGTATTGGATACGTTGCTCTCCCCTGAATCATAGCCCGAAATACCTTTTCTTAAAGAATTTGTCGACTTCCGAATTAATAATAATAACATAGCAGAGCCAAAAAACTTAAACGCTTGTCCCTCTACTACCAGAATGTAAGGGGACTTAGAACTAAATCTCACGCCGTTTTTTCAGCAGTTCAAAGACTTCCATTTGATATTTTTGCACTCACAGAGACTAACTTGAACAGTGATTTCAACAGTAACGAGTTTTTTCCTCGGATTTCAACGTCTTCCGCAAAGATGGTTTTTACTGTCCTGACACAAATTCAACAGGCAGAGGGGTTCTTATTCAGTGCACATCAATTTTGATAGTACAATTGTTACCATTCCCAACACTGCTAATATCGAGTTAATATGCGTCAAAATAAAGAATAATAAAAGTAATGTTTTTATTTTATGTTGCTATATTCGCCCACTTAGCCAGGTCGTAACCTATCAGCTTCTTACTAACGCTGTTGACTTCATCTTTGACCTGATGGATACTCAAGATGACATCTTTGTCGTGGGTGATTTTAATCTCCCCGGTCTGAAATGGGACTATTCAGACGATAACAGTCATTATGTTGCGTCGAATGTATTAACCACCAAAGAAGCTTTATTTACTGATAATATGTTGAACTCTGGATTATTTCAGATCAGCAACGTTAAGAACAGTTTGAACAGACAGCTCGATTTGGTATTTTCATCTGGTACGTACCAACAATAGCGTCGAATCGGAAACCAATCTCATCCTTTGTGCCATAGATGTATACCATCCTCCCATTTTAATTACATTTTGTCTGGAGCAAGGCAGTTTTAATGTCGAAACTTCGCCATGTTTTAATTTTCGTAAGGCCGACTTTGTGAAACTTAATGATTTGTTGTCAAATATCAACTTTGACACCATTTTGAATGATAATAATGACATAGAAACACAAACTGTAAATTTTTATTCTGTAGTTTTTGATTGCTTTGAACAATCCATTCCGTATACTCGCAAAAAAACTGTATTGCCATCACCTCCTTGGTATAATAGCGAATTACGAGCATTACGCAACCGTAGAAACAAACTTTGGTAAAGATTTCTAAGAAATAAATCGGACTCTGATCACTCTAACTATTTGATTAGTTATAATGATTTCAGTAGTTTATCGGACGAACTTTATGAGAATTACATCAGACTCATGCAGTCCAATCTTATAGCCGATCCTAGGAGTTTCTGGCGGTTTGTTAATTTGAAGAAAAATCCGACGGATACCCTCCCACTCTGAATTATAAAGGTCATTCCTCTAATGATCCTAAAATCATAACAAATCATTTTGCTAACTTTTTTAGTCTGGCTTTTGCAAACAGTGATTTTGAACCCGATGAAGATTACTTCATACACATGAATAACTGTGTTCAAACAACACTAACTTCGGTTCAAATCGATTACGAATCCGTGGTACAAAAGATTTCCAAACTTAAAGATGATTTTTCACCTGGTCCTGACGGTCTACCATCCATCGTCCTAAAAAACTGCAGTGATATTCTTGCTCAGCCGCTGACGGCACTTTTCCAAAAGTCGCTTTCACTTGGAATTTTTCCATCTATTTGGAAAAGTTCTTTTATAGTTCCGATCCATAAGAACGGCTCCAAATCAGACATTTGTAATTACAGTCCGATTGCAAAGTTATCTTGTATTCCCAAGCTGTTTGAAAGTATTATATATGATTCATTGTACTTTTATTGTAAACCGTTGTTTTCCGACAATCAGCATGGTTTTCTCAAACCTCGCTCCACGACCACAAACCTTGTGGAATTCACTTCACAAACATTAAATATGATTGAAGCAGGGAAAGAGGTCGATGTTATCTTGACCGATTTCAGCAAGGCGTTTGACAGGATTTCCCATAAAGTTATTTTGTTTAAGCTCAGGGCTCTTGGATTTCCCCCACAATTTCTTCGTTGGGTGGGTTCTTATCTTAAAGACCGTATTTATCAAGTTCTGTTTAGGACATCAGTATCAGCTCATTTTTCAGCAACATCTGGAGTGCCCCAAAGCAGCCATCTGGGGCCGATTTTTTTCATTCTGTCTATTAACGACGTTGCATGTTTAATTAAAAATTCAACTATATCTATATACGCCGATGACATGAAGATTTACAAACAGATTTCAAACACCACCGATAGGATCCTATTACAATCCGACCTCAATACATTTTCCGTATGGTGTGTTTAAAGAACAACCTTGAGCTGAATGTGGGTAAATGCCAGACGGTCACCTACTCTCGGAAACGTGCACAGTCCATTTCTCGTGACTATTATATTAACAACGATGCCGTTACCAGAGTTAGTTCTGTTCGTGATCTGGGGGTCGTTTGTGACAGCGAATTGAACTTCAGAAATCACGTAGATCGCATTGTCAATCAAGGTAACGCTGCGCTCGGTTTCATTAAGCATTGGTCGAAAGAATTCGACGATCCTTATGTTACGAAGGCTCTCTATTTACCATTCGTTCGTCCCCTGCTCGAGTATGCTTGCCAGGTGTGGTCGCCTTATCATGTGGTTCACATAAAAAGGATTGAAGCAGTTCAGCGTAGATTTATTCGCTTTGTTTTACGCGGGCTACCGTTGGTGGACATGTTTCACCTACCTCCATACCTAGATCGCCTCAAGCTAATTGATTTACAACCACTTCGTAGGCGCAGGGTTGTTGCAGACGTGGTTTTTATTCATCAATTGCTAACCGGCAGTACCGACTCTCCTTTCCTCTTAGGAAAAATCAATCTAAATTTTAATTCACGAGCCTTGAGATCGGTACCTATGTTTCGAATCGACCATCATAGGACTGACTATGGTAAAAATGAACCTGTATCTAGGATGCTTCACGAGGCTAACCAATACTCCCACTTCATTGATTTTAATATGACGAAACGCACTTTAAAACAACTTTTTTATTTAACTTGACTGGTTTGGCCTTTAACATTTTATAACTTTCATAACATTTTGTTTTGTTACATTTTATTTTGTTTTATTTATCAAATTTTATGAAACTTTATCAGTTGACTGCTATATTTTTCAATTTTAATCTGCTTGTACTAAGCAGACTCAACCTCTGTTCTCCTTCCGTCCGCGACGGGTATCGTTTTGCTTAGCTGTTCACCTAGTTTGCCTCTTAATAATCAGATTTGATTTTAATACTAATACAGATTTTCCCGCTTGCTAATTTTCTTTAATTTCACAGGTTAAGCAGTTCGATATCCATGTTTATAATCACTGGAATTATACTCAAAAAAATAATAATAATACAGATGGAGACTCCCCGCGCGCGGTTGGGAGGGGTAATAGGTCGTTGGGAATTATTATTATTATTATTATTATTATTCCATTTATTGTCCAGAATGTTGTTAAAGGCTCGTAGGTGTTTTTGAACTGCACCGATCGGTTTTGTGGCCACTATACAAGATTCAAGAGCGTTACATCTTGTTCCCAAAAATTTAAAAAAATTATCGAATCTTCGGCTATGGATTCTTTAGTCCACAATTGTCTCGTATCATTATCCCGCAATTCCGCCATATCTACCAATGCTAGTAACTCTCAGATCATCTTGGTTGCAGGTTATTTGATTCAAAAATATTGTATCAAGCTGGAAATTATTATCGACTGTGGTTTATTGTATCTAGCCACTAGTTTGGCCCAAGTTTCCTCGTAATTTTGCTCGGTTACCTTAATGTGGCATGGTAGTAAAACATTTAAAGTTTGTAGCTTGTGTACGACATTTAAATTTTAGTATTCGTGTACTGTCGTCACATAAAAATACGGCCATAACTCCCCAGCAAATGATTCGATATTTACTTTTGCACTTCGACTTTATTTTCAGTTGATCTTGAGTGTATCGCTAACCTCAGACTCGCAAGGCTATTCAGCACCAAATTATCTACTTCTTCCGTTTTGGTTTCACATTGCTCATACGCGAGTGATTCCAGCTTATACTCGTTGAAATTATTATAAAGTGTCTCACACTGTCCTTCACGAATCTGCGGTACCTCTAACGTAGTAGTTACAGTTATTATAAGTTAGTTATCACTAAATGCCTTTAAGGGTTTTAACTGATTCACTGCAGGATCTCTAGCTCGAACAATTCTCTCACACTTTTAGTTATTTTAGTTCTGTTCTTTTATTGTTTATTTCCGTACCAATTAACTAACAAATTAATTACAATTTAATTCTAATTGAGTTTTTTCTTCGTTTTAGTACAGATTATAGCGAAATTTAAACCAATTTTAGTTAGACACAACAACAACAAAAAATGCACAGAAAATATCATATGTGAAAATTGCTACTTATCGTAATTTCCAGAAGTAAGCAAAATGATGATTCTGTACCATGCGCATGTGTTTCTTCTACGCTTCAACCAAACACCATCCGGGGTTTCGGCACCAAAATTTGTAACTTAGAATTTGTAGAGGATTTATCCCTATGAATGCGACGTGTTGGGAACGTGCGCGTTGATATTCATTCTGAGCTTGTGATGCATTTCATAATGGATGTCAATGTACTGCTCACCTGAGAACTATGTCATCATAATATTAATTTTCTTTTCTTTTTTTTCTATTCTAAATAATTTTTGATTCACAACACTGACGCAACACTAGACAATTTCTAAAATTCTCAATTATTTTTTTCTGAACCGCATTTTTTAAACACCCCATTTTGTTCATAGAATTAACCAAGGAATCACCCCAAAAGAGGGCTATAAAGAAGGTCCAGGTTTGGGAAAATTTATTAAGATAGTATTTTGATCAGAGAACAAAATTTGGTATGAAAAGAATTCATCGTAAATTTGGAAGAGTAAAGTGATACTAACTTATAAGATCTAGTAACCCATATAATTTAGTCCCTAGCGAGGAAAATATATCATTATTGACTGACAGATTGGTCGGTGCTATAATGGTGCACTTTACTTTCGATTTTTGACAATAAAGTACTACGTTTGGCCAAAGTACTAGATAAAACGTATGTTTTAATCTCAATGAAATTCTAATCATTGTGCAAACTGTATTTATTTTTTAAGTGTTACAACTAAGCTATGTACAGTGGTTCATTCACATAAGGACACTATACTCGTATAAGTACAAAAATTGAGGATTTTTTCACTATTGTACGAAATCATTCATATGGATGCTTCGAGAATAGTGAAAGAAATATTCATATGCATACATAAATGGTGCGATATGTCATAGAATTCTCTATTAAAATTCAGTGAACGAGAAAACTTATGTTTATTTATGTAATAATTTTTATGTTTATGTTGTTATTTTTTTCCTGCAATACACAATGAATGCTATTGAGTTTCATTTAATGGGTGGGATTAATGGTTTGTGCTATGAATGGCATATAATTCATAATAAGTCTTTGTCGTATATATGTGACATTTAATATGATGGAAGTGTATCTATTCAATTCATGTACAAATATCTCTATCCCAGCTTGACACAAATAAATAAATTTATATACGTTTTGAATTTACCAGAAAAACATGTGTGCGTGGTATGTATATACATGTAACACCATATACGGCAAAATTGGTTCAAGTATAAATAATTAGATTATCAAATATGCGGCCCCAATTAATCTACGTTTTGTGGAACAATAACCATTTACTATATACTGACCAAAAGTAGACACATTCATAGTCATATATTAATAAATGCTGGAAATTGATTAATTGTTTTTATGTGTTACAGATACTTCAGAGTTCCTTTTCTCATTGTACGTACAAATTAATTTATAACCTCGTCCCCAAAAGAACCCCAAACATATACAAAGGAACAAGAAAAAGTAAACTTTAATTTTTTTTTATTCGTAAATAGGGAAACGAAAATTTATTTAACTTTTAGTTGGTAATGCAATAAAACAAGAACTAGAGAAATTATAGTAAGAAAATACCAACTGGAGAACGGATATAGTACAAAAAACATTACTCTTTTTTTATTCATCCTTAATACCATTTTCTTGGAAAGTTTTCTTCTTGCGTTAAAAAACAAAACAAAAAGTTTCATTATTTCATTATACGTCTTCTGTCTGTGATGTGAGTGTTTTTTCCTATTTGTGTTGGATACTATGTACAACTTAAGACTTTCCAAATTTTTTTTGTGTGTTGCTCCATTTCGTAATGTACACTAGCGCTTTTTGTTGTAATATTGAACTGAATTTTTATGAGAAAAGTTGTTTGATGTCAATTTTTTGTTGTTGTATGTGTTCGGGTGTTTTTGTGTATGTGGCTGTACGAAAATGGTAAAATGAAAATAGAAAAGACAAAGTTGTGTATATGCATGTGTTCTATATTGAAGACACCATGAATTGAGATATCACATATAAAATAAGGATATTATCTTAAATAAATAAAGAGAATACAGATTTCTTTTTTTACTTACTTTGATTCATTTTTTTTATTTAGATTTATTTAGCTTTTATTGCTTTGTGTATACGTTCTTGGCCTCGTAACATCCTTTTGAGATTATTTCTTCTACATCATTGAGTACAAAGAATTAGTATACGAGTTTATACAGGAAATGAAATTAGGCGGAAATTTAAAGTTTAGATTACATACAAAATTTAGAGATTTGAAATATTCGAGTATGTGATGAAGTTTTGGTAATACGTCCCCCTTTGACGCATTTTGGCAGCGCCTGTTGCCTTAACTTTGACCACCAGTTTTCTACTCTTTTCAAGTTTTAACCCCGAAAAATATTATTTGAACCGACATCCTGCTATCTTAAAGGCTTAATTAGTTTTGTCAAATACAATTGCGTGAATATAGTCAGTTAATATTAAGGTTACGTCTGAACCGGTCTCATACATTTTTGTGTTCATTCAACCAATATCGAAAATCCATGATCTACTTGTAACTGTTATGACCTATGATGATATACCCTTAGTACAAGAAGGTGATTATATGGCGTTGATATTAGTGTTCACATTGAAGCAAAATATTCTATAACGAATAAAAAAAACATAAAATAGAGAAATCGCCGATTTCATCAGATTGTAAAATCAGCAATTGTAAAATACCAAACGGTAAGGATAGGAATTTACGAGGCACGTCCAATCATCGATAGCGTTCGTAAGAGTTGCAAATACATGTCAATGGAGCGGAAAACATGTGGGACAACAAGGTACCCTTATGACTTTGTCCTTTATCAAGGAAACACTACCGAATCCGTTTTTACCGATCGAATAAATTTTGAATTTGGTGTAGCTGTCACCAAGGTTTGATTGAATGGGTCAGTGCCGAAGGGCATAACCTTTTCTTTGATATTTATTTTAACACATCGCGCATTTCATCTGACATCGAATTTTATTGGAAAGTTAAAAGAATGTATCGAATATCACTGGGACAAAAATGTTAAAGCTTACGTGAAGAAAAAACATTCTGAAATTGTCTCGAGATACAGTGATTGTATGGGCGGAGTTGAATTTGTGGACTACAGAATTTTTATTAAATCTTGTAAATGTAGCGTGATTTTCATAGAAGCAAATTTAGAACAACCAGGACCTAATATACGACCTAAGGAACACCAACCAGAAAAAGATGTCGGTTTTGATAGAATTGACCATTAACCAAAATTACAAGCATCTCCTTTCTCATTTAGATGCAAAAATCTGGATGTAAAAGACGATCGCACGGTGTATGCGTAAAATGCCGACTGCACGATTTTTGTAAGAAATGACCAATGAAAATAATTTACTTAATAATTTTATCTAAAATTATTTTATTTTATATTATAAGAATTCAAATGATCTTGAGCAATAAAAAATCAGGCAATACTCTATATACGTTTTTTGCGTTCCTTGACCCCAAATCAGTAAATAACTGCCATAATTTATTTAAACATACTATTTTTCAAAAGTCAGGAGTCAAAGGGTTCGATTCCAATTAAGCAATAAATATTGTTATTAAAAAATCAATGTCCTGTTAAATATCAAGTCGAAAGTTAGCAAATCGGATATGGTTGAGTGACGTTCGTTTGCCGAGACCTATAGGCCAATGTAATTGAAGGGACAAAAATTCATTGAATGGTCTGACGCTCGATTGGGTTCCTTTAGTTTGAGTGAGAATCGAGCTTCTATGGGAACCTGTGAGATGAACCCGATGAGAAAATAAAATATTTTTTCAGGAACCCTACCGTAATGCCTATCACTGGTAAAACTCAGTACCCATCTGAAAAAGTACGATAAAAGTAAGCTAAATTTTTGACATTTCCTCAATTGAATGAACCTAGCTGATAACCGACCAAACGGCACAGTGGTCAAAGCTTTGGCGTTTGCCCAAAAGGGGCAGGATGCAAAAGAGAATTTGCATCAACAGATTATGATCTGTGATGAAATAGAACATGACTTTGACCCCTGTCGGAGTGCAAAACTAATGGGCCGAACCATCTTCCATACCAGTATGGGCTGGCATGGAGCTAGGCAATGTGCAGATGGTGATAAAATCGGACCTATAACCGTACGCCGTCGATTTGGCAATGCGTAAGTAGGACATCGCAAGCGAACCGCGAAAGAGTTGGGAGTGCTTCGGCCCCAGAACAGATGGCATAGATTAAAACATAAAAAAAACCTTGCTGTGCAAGAATTTTACGACAATTGACAACTAGTTTTTCATGAAGTCATTTATTTGGTTAAATTTGGAGATCAAAAGAAGTTAAAATAAATTATAATTGGTTTTCATGTTGCAGGAAATTGTATTTTGGATTGTATTTTGGTAAAGTTTTTGATTGAAAATAAGGACTTCTGAAGTTTAAGCTGAGAATCAATTTTTACTTATTCGTGATCAAAGTATACTGTGCCTTATAAGTTCAAAATAATGGAGACTTTAAGGACTAAGGTCTTATTAGACCAATGGACTTTTCAAAATAAATTAAGTGTATTTCAAAGTGTAATTGTTTTAGTAAAACGGAAAGGTGTAATCAAGGGGCAATTCACGAAATATATTAAGTATATTAATACCATAGAACAAACCGCCACCTCCGGCGAATTATCATTCCGTTTAGCTGCACCCCATACAATTCGTATCAGGAGAAGATCGAATTTTTGAGCAAAGTGTTAGATCAGAAAAGGATTATATTGACGAAATGTGGTTATCTCTCGTAGCAAAAATCCAAACCCTTATTAGAGGAAGATCATTGAATACTCGTATTTCCCTGAAACTTTCTCAAGGCAATTTTCAATCCGATTTTAAATTCCCAAAATAGAATATTCCAACCTTCGACGGGAATGTTAAACATAGTTGCAGTCATTTTACTGTTTATTTATTTCTACGCGGTTCACGAAAATACTTCACTGGCTCCGACCAAAACATTTTAATGCCTCAACGGTCGATCACACGGTACCGCATATATTTCGAAATGCCATTTTCGATGCGAACTATTTAGAGGTATTAAAACATTTAGTGAAAAAATACGATAGAAAAGAGTAATCGTATATTCAAGATTTTCTGACATGACCAAAATAAATATACCATCGTCGTACATATCGTACATATTACCCCACCATTGAAGAATTTCTTGAATTCTTAATGAAGCTTATGATCTCGCTAGTCAATACTGCACCAAAACGTAACTTAATGTCCAACCAACCGACATTTCCAAAGGCATTTCATTCAACAGGATATGGCGTACCTTGCCCTCTATGTGTGCAGAACGAAGCAATTCATTGGGTACCATGTGAAAAATTTCGGTCTATACGTATGTTAATTCTCGTCGCGAATATATTTCCAAATCAAACAGTCTTTTCAAGTGATGAGCACCTAACTACAAGTTGTAGAAATTCAAGGCATTGCCAAAAATGCATCTATATACGTCACTTGTATGGTAATTGGATAAGTTATGTCGATACTTGTTGGATTGCGGTTCAATAATAATTTTATAAAGACAAATTGTCATTCTGCCATCGATCTCTACTACGCTACCTGCGGGACCTTTTCATAAAACGCCGTTAGAATTAGACGATACTTGTGTTTTAGCGGTTCCTGAGTTTAATGTTACAAGATCAGTCGAAATTGTACTATAGGGATTGTGAGAGTTCTGTCGAGCCTCATTAAATGGAAAATGTCATAAGGATTCAATTGATCCTTTCATCCACAACTCCAAATTGTAATGGAGTAACCATATAAAATACTAACCAAACCAGTATAATTCCAAGGAAGCATACTGCTTAATATTATACGACTTCAAATTCAACCAATACGCTTCAGTGTCTAGAAGCTGTCGTCGAGCAATTTTGGAAGACGAAAGAAGTTGGCACGTGAAGCACAATCTCAAAAGTTATAAGCTGATTTATTTGCCGGCTACTTTAATCGATTTTTAATTTTCTTTGTATTATTTTAACATTCGTTTTCCTGGCACGGGAAAAATTCTCACTGGGTAAATCGATTCGGAATTATTTCCTTAGTAGGTAAATAAATTTATCCACCGATTTCAAGAACAGGGCGTCAGATCAGTTTTCCAGAATTTACATAGAACTGTTTTTAATCAAAAATCGGCTCTGGACAGCCCAGAAGGATTGATTGAACGGATGAAACTCCATAATTAAGGTTTTTTCTTGAATTGGCCGGTCCCAATGATTTTTGCCCGAGATCAGTCCACTGTAAGTGGCAACTTCTATTAGAAATTTTTCGTTTGGCAAACAATTTGGCAAGTATATCATTTACGCGAAAACCAACTATGAAATAATTGATTGTAAAATAAATTTGCAACAATACCAGAACAGGGGGTTGGCTTTGTTGGTTTTCTGAAATTTAAGCAAGGGTTTTTTTTTTTTTTTGATTATACAACTATAAGACAGTTTTGACCACCACAAAACATTTGGAACATGTAGACCCCGTATTTATCATTTATCTGCTAGGCCTTCTTGAAATTTTGGATCATTCATCACGAAATCATTTAAGGATACTCCCGTTGTAGTTTTGCAGGGAGCACCAAATATTTCTCTAAGTTTTGTAGTGGTGCTGAACTTATGGTTACGATTTATGGACTCTCTTGAACCGATTTTTAATTTCCATTAATATGTCAGCGAAGTTTCACCTGAATTCTCCAAATTAAATATGAACATCCTTCAATGGAATTCTTACTATATATTTGCCGTCTCGGCCCTTTTCTAAGGTTGACTTTAAATGTTATTCAACCACTTTTTCCTTCCCAGTATCAATTTTTCGTCTGGTACTAGATCTGCACATATAAGTGATTTTAATTAATCCTCAATGCCTCTATAGTATCTTTATCATTGTTGTTGGTATAGGTGTGTTCTGGTGCCATCCCTGCTTCCGATTATTATACATCCAATTAAGTTTTGTTGTTAAATTGGTTGCAATTAATTTATTTTTATGATGACCATCTTCTGCACCAAGTATGAGATCAATATTGGTTGTGACTTATGTATGCCGACCCATATTAATTATATATTATAATTAGTATGGGTCGGCAAGTTGTATTTGTTTGAGATGGGTCCCGCGACTTTTGTTAAAGTCCTCCTCTGGTATTTGTTGGTTAAGTTTTATATATATATAAAGGCTTCGATATGTAAATGGAACTTTGTGTCAAGTCTTGGAAAAAATTTCATATTGATTATGTATTTGCAAGCATCTGCATTTTTCTTACTTATATTCTGGTGATAGAGATGCGTGCTTTCTTCTTTGTAAGGTTGAGGAAATTAATTGATTTTTGTTATACCTTAAATTTAATAGCCTTGATACTCAATTCCCTTAGACGTATCACTTCATGCTACGTAACTATGGATCTTCCTGGTTACTAGATTTTACAATCAAAATTTACTAAATAATTTTGTGCAAAACTCTCAATGAACATTTTTTAACTCTTAGTTGGCTGTTTTAGTTTGAATTTTTTTTTTTTTTTTATTTGCCACGACCAAATTTCAAGTGATATAGAAACTGTCATTTGAAGTGATAGCAATCGCAAGAAAATATTTATAAAGCAGCATACTAAGATTTAAAAAACAGCCAAAACGTCTTTATTGAACAACTATTTTGTAAGTTTCGATTTAATGATCTAGTAACCAAGAAGATGAGTGGTGACTACATAGGGGAATACGGGTGTTGATCTCTCTCGTGTTGATATGTTTTTGAACTGCTAACATTGATGTTGGCTGTGACGTTCCTTACCGCTCTCTATCCAACATATTTTGGTTACTGTGGCCGTCTTGTGGTCGGTTTGTCGGTTTCGTGCAAGGCTTTTAGCTAAAGCGGACTCCATTTGAATTGTTGTTACTGACAGTAGTGCGTTGAATTGATGGTTTGCGGGTAACCCCGCCCGGTAACATTGTTGTATATATTTTCTATTATACTCCAACCCTTTTGGTAATAATCACCTGATGTTGTTAGGTGACTGATAAGTTTAGCTGCTTATTTCTTTTGATGTGACTTTAAATATTGTGTTGTTTTGATGAATCATCGTGAACATGTCGTTAAATGCTTCTCATATTCTTCGTTTTACTTTTGGCCATTTTATTTGTACCCAAGTAACATTTTGTGTATTCTATGATCACAATTTATTCTTGAATACTTCACAGAATAGTTACTGTTGTGAAAATTTGTTGCTGTTTCTATACTTCAACAAAATCTAGTTTCAAAATGTTTACAGTAAAGTTACACTGTAAATGTAAACTTATAAATACAGACGGAGCGTTTTTGTTTATGTACTATGTCATGGTATCATTACGGTTACACAACTGTTACGTTTTGTATAACTGATGAGAGCTTATCACTACTGCATAAACATTCTGAGCATTTACTTCACAAATGTATTCCTACCTTGTTATATCGATTACAGTTTGTAACTGTGAAAATGGCTTATAGCTACTGTGTACATTTAGTAAATATTTAGCTTGTTAATGTATTTATACTTTCAAGTATTTTATACAATTTTGATTAGTAAACGTAAAGTTCCAGTTTACATCGTCCTACGAAAAGTGAAAAAATTACCAAATTTGAAAAGAAACAATTTTAATGAGTTTTCTACAAGACAGCATTCTAAAAATAATGCACACCCTTTGGAAAATGTAAATCCTTTACCTCTGATATCTAACGGTTCCAGTATTTCTGCTACATCGACTTTACCACGAACGGTGTTCGATATTTGTAGCAGAACAAGTGCTGCTCATTCTTCGGCAAATAAAATAAATCAAACAGAAGTTGACATGGAATGTCAGAGTGACTGCTATTTTGCCCATGAAATGTCCGATGAAGAAGAAGAAATTGAAAAATGCTTTCGATGATGGAAGACATAAAAAACTACTCGTTAGGTCATTGAATTACTCATCGAGCATTAAATGAACTACTTGGAATATTAAAATCGGATGGATCAGGTTACTTACCATAAGATTCTCGCACTTTGTTGCAAACACCTCAAAAAATAGATATTGTTTCAATGTCTTGTGGAAAATACTGGTATTATGGACTAAAACGTTGCTTGCTTAATAAATTTTCTGATTTAGATCATTCAATTAATATTTCCGTCATTTTTAACATTGATGGGTTGCCCATTTTTAATAGTGCAAAGACAAAGTTTTGGCCTATTTTATGTATAATCGACCATTCTCCATTTTTGAAACCAATGCCTATTGCACTTTATTGTGGCTAAACGAAACCATATTATTGCAAGATATTTTACAAAATGGTGTTGAAATTGGTCACAATAAAATCACGGTAAAAATTTAAGGATTTGTTTGTGATACTCCCGTAAAATGTTTTAGAAAAGGTAAAAATTCTTAAAAATAGCAATATTTTATTAAATATTTTTGACAGTGATATAAATTATATATTGATATTCCAGGAACAGTCTATTTCAATCACTACCACGGTTGCCCGAAATGTACAACAATAGGAGAGAATTACGAATACAGAAGAGGCTTCCATTTACATATGAGTTATCCGAAAATTGATGCCCCTTTTGCGGACAGACGAAAGTTTTCGGAATAGACTGGACGAATTCCACCATAAAGGAGATTCCCCATTGGAAAATTTACCTATAAATATTGTTGAAGATTTTCCTGTTGTAGATTCATCACATTTATTTGATCTGGGGTTAATGCGAAAATGTTTGTAAGGATGGATAAATGGTAGTTTTAATTTTAAAACAAAATGGTCTTTTTCACAAATAAGCGAAATTTCTAAGTGCTTGGAAAAGAGTAATACATTTTTACCTAAAGAAATTCATCGTGCAATGAGATCATTGCAATATATTAAATTTTGGAAAGGATTGGAATATCGAAAATTTTTTACTTTGTGTGGGTCCAGTAATATTGAGCGAATATCTCCCAATCGACGTCTTGAATTATATGGCATTTGAATGTGTGAGCTCGAATGTCCATAGCCTATGCCATGTAACTGCTGATGTTAAAAATTTGGTAATCTTCCAACCTTCAGTGCATATCCTTTTGAGAATGTCCTTAACCAGATAAAGATGTTGATTCGACAAGGAAATACACCACTGGAACAGGTAGCTAAACGCTTAATTGAATTAGCCCAAATGAAAAAAATGTGAAAAACACACGTATTCTGCTGCGGCTAAGTTTCCATTTGTTAAATGCCAAATTGAGGGGAATCATCCCTTATGAATGTGCATTGGAATATACAAACAAATCTACGTTTTGGAAAGGGTAATCTCCAATGATTTAAAAAATAAATGATTTTAACTAAGGAGAATGAAATAATGGAACTGATCAACGCCACTTTTCTAAATGATATAGCATACATTTATGGGGTTAGTACCTTGAAAAAAGATGACTATTTCAAGAAACCATTTAGATCGTCGTTCTTACACATTTTTAAGTCATCTGTTTCAATAAAAAACCTCCAAAATTATTTCATCTGAAAGATTTAAAATGTAAGTTGATTTCAATTCAACACCTAAATGAGACAGTCTTTCTGCCTTTATTACATACATTGGATTTGTTTACGGAATAAATAGTGTCAAAAAAATTTTATAATAATTTTTTATTTAATATTATTATATAAAATACATATGCCAAATAAAAATAAAAAGGAACAAATACATTTCATTAATTGCGTTTAATTTAAGTATAAATCACATAAATATTAATTTTCATATTCAGTATTATTTAAAAAGCCTGTCATCAACATTGGTTTATTCTGGAATGTCATCAATTTCTTGTTCATTTTTAGAAAGAGATTCAATTGAATTTTTGTCAATTCCATGATTTTCTGCGATCTAAACATAGAATATTGTCTAAATTATGCATATTATTTTTATTCTCTTTATTGATTTGGCGGTTTAACCGAAGTTTTTGCGTTTCTTAAAACACTTTTCAAACATTTTTCATTCATTGTTTTGTTAAAATTTTTGTCACCGAGCTTCACAACTTCATAAAACAAATCAATGAGTTTTCTGTATTTCAAAATAGGTATTTTAGGTTCTTTTACTGGAACATGAGATTTTACAATTCCGGTCCAAAAAACGAATTTAAAAGTTCATACGAGAAAAGCTCGTATATCAATTTAAACAAAATTTTTGACCCATCACCATTTCCACTAATTCCACCAATGTTAATCAACTTTTGTATCTGTAAGTTATTTATAGTTTATTCTTTGTTTCTAAATGAATATAATTTTCTGTTATCTTACCATGCCATGTTTAAAAGTCTTATCTAGCAACCTCTCTTCAAATTCTTCTACGTCCTTCACTTTTCTCATTGGCAAATTGATTATAATATTAGACTCTGTTTCTATTTGATTTGAATTACCGAAAGCTTTAGTATTTCGTTTCATTAGCAATTTGATAATTTCGTCGCATTTGGCATTAACTTTTGAAAACACTGCCATAAAAAAATCCTTCATATTATCGACTGCAAAGGAAAGCAAATTAGAAATTTAAAAACAAGTAGCGAAATAATCTACCTTTCATATTAAGTGATCGAATTTCTGCTTTTGTTTCTTCATCCTGTACAGTAGTAATTATTTGGTTATAATAACGTTCATTTTCCGTTTCAACTGTCTCCTCCAAAACTGGTGAATTGGGTGTATTTTTAATGAATAATCTGCGAAAATTTTCTTCATCGTCTGTAGCCATTTTTTCGAACTGTTCTTCATAAACAACTGCCTCTTTAAATGTTGCTATCTTCACAATGCAAGTTTCTGCTTTCCACGTCATTTGCGACTTATTGCCGGGATTACTGCGTAGTTTTTCTAACGCTCGACCAGCTAAAATATTGAAATTTAATTTAAAATATAATAAATATTTTAAAGTAAAAATTATGAACAGAAATTTAATATAAAAAACTTACTAAGCGGCGGCCAATATAAAATATTTTTAGTTTCTCATCCGTCTGGTACAGCAACAACACCATTATGTTCGCACAGCACAATTTTAAACGACATCTCGCTTATGGTTGGTTCACGTATGCGATCAAAAACTGATTCGCGAATCAAGCCAATCAATGAGGGTCATTATTTCGCATAATTGCTCATAATTTGTTATTTTTTTTTATTATGTTGGATACTTGCGATCAAAATTTTCCCAAAGTTAAAATTATTTCATCATGGGCGGGGAAATTTGTATATTTTTCAATGATTTGATTTTCCTTTGATTCGCGAATCATTTTTTGATCGCATACGTGAACCTGCCCTTAGGATTTAAATGTTTTTTTAAGAAAATCTCAACACATTTATTCGCGTCTTCCATTAACAACAAGTTCCATAAATGTTAATAATTGAATACATTGTAATACGTAACGTTTACAAACCATGTACCAGTATAAACATTTAATAGCAAATTGTAAAGGCAGATATACTTCTACTTGACCAATACGTATCATATACAAGTTAACATTTTTAATAGAGATAAGCAACTGTGATTTTACTTTTACGTATCGTATCAGAGCCATCTATGATTTTGAAGAGCCGTAACATTAAAAGGAGAGCTTTCAGTAGAGGGGAAGCTTTTATTGAATTCTATAAGAAACCGTGGTAATTGGAAAATTTTTGAACATGAATTTATGAATAAAAAATTAAACAAATCATCTAAATTTTAATTTTATATTTTTAATAAACTATTCAAAGAACACATATTTGAAAATCGGCCATCATAATGTAGTATTTGTTTGATAAATTTATACTAAAGCATAAATTTATTAATTTTCTATAAAACTGAGCTTTCCGTTTAGTTGTGTTGGTTTATAAAGTAGGATAATAAAGGGTGCTGCCGCGGATTGCTCTTACATCCAATTTAAAATTTAGTTTTATAAAAATTTAACTTATTTGGTAAATTCTGGTCACATGCACATCAGAATTTTTGAGATGAACGATGCACTTAATAGCAATCTAAACATTCCCCATTTATAACAAAATTAAAGAGAAAACGTGAGCTGAAACGAAATTTTATGAATCACCATGTATAAACAATAATATTATTCATATAATAAAAATTTTACATCAAAATCTATTTACAAAAATTATTTTTGTATACAAAAAATCAACGATGTCATAATTTTCTTAATTAAATATTATTACAAAACAGAACAAAATGTAAAAAACTTCAATTTTATCCGATTGCAAAACCGAGCTTTCTGTAATTTTAAAATCCGTTTACAGATGTCTCTGTAATAAATTTACTTGAAATTACAGAAAAGCGTAAAATAAGTAAATAACTATTTACGAAATTAAACCATTATTATTGTAATGCAATGTTGGCATAAATAAAGCTTTTCATCGCAAAATATTTACCATCGTAGTTGCTGCGCGAGTTACGATTTTAGGTTCTATTTTTTACAGTCGTGTAATAAAACTATTTATTTTTATATTTTTTAATCGGTAACAATTTTATTTTAGATGTTTATTAACTTGAATCCAAATATACTCTGCTCTACAATTCCGTCTTCGATTATATCGAATGTATCTTATTTAATTTTTGCTGATCAAGTATTTATGATTGCTTTTTACGCTATTGGCCGTAGGCACTTGGCGAAACACACTAATACTTAATAAAGACATTTTTATTAATCACTTGTTTTTTGTTTCGCAGTTATTTTGAATAATTTTCAAAAAGTTTAAAAAATCACTCGATCGATTTCGACTTGTTAGGTCATCATCAGGAGTATCTACTCCATGTAGATACTCCTGATGATGACCTAACAAGTCGAAATCGATCGAGTGATTTTTTAAACTTTTTGAAAATTATTCAAAATAACTGCGAAACAAAAAACAAGTGATTAATAAAAATGTCTTTATTAAGTATTTATAATTGAGAAAATCATAAATGCTAATCAGATATTTATTTAATAAAATATAATAAACAAACCCCATTTTTTATTTAATATGAAATACAATGTTGAACAGTTTAAGTTAAGTATAAAATAAATATTTATATGTTTTAAGAATTAAGAAATGTTTAGTCAGCAATAGGAATTGTATAGAATACAATGTTTCTATTTATATAATGTCGGGAATATGGGTGTTGATGATGACGGTGTAGTATCCGGGATACGTAACTCGCGCTGAAAAACAATAATAGAAAAATGTCACATTTTTTCCAAATTTTTTCTTTTCTTATTTCAATTCGCTCATATTCGGTTATTTTCAGTTCCAGGAGATCTCAATAATCTATTGAACACTGTATTGCACATTGAGTATACATAATAAATTGTTAAATGTTAGTTAACAAACATTTAGGCTTTAATATTTAGCTTTAATTTATACTTAGCGACATATTTTGATTGGTTTATTAATTGCGAAAAGCTCTATAATATAATGTTTTTATTTTATGAAGCTCCGGTTTGTTTATACTGCAGGATGAAACAGTATAGCCTGCAAATTTGTTGCGATGAAATTTTTAACAAATAACAAAAAAACAGTTTTCGAAGTTTGTTCATCAACAATGTTGTAATAGAATCCAGAACACAATAACACCCATATTACATAGCTACTCAAAAAGCATTTTTTAGCGAACGTTTGTTTTGGGAAAGAAATGCTAAAATTTTTGATGGAACACTCTATATTAATTTCTTACATACATATAAAAACAAATTCTTATTTCTACAATAAAAAAAAAATGTGGTAGACTAATTTAAATATTTTTGCGTTAATTCGACATAATATGACTCAATTTTAAAATATGATTTACCTGTTTATTGAACTAACCATTCAAATTAAAAATTGAAACGAAGCATTAATGTTTTTATATACAAAAAAGCTTCTAAAAAAATATTAAAATACACTGATTGGTAAGAAAAAGAACAAAAAGCTTCCCCTCTATGAAAATCTCAGGGAAAAGAATGGCGGAACCTTACGGCTCTTATATTTAGGAGGCTCTGATCGTATACGTAGCGAGTACGTATCGTTTACATGTAAATATTTTTAACAAGAAAACGTAGCCATACATTTACTTCTACGTAACGTATACGTAGCATTTACGCTTAGTGAACATGCAAAAGTTTTGAATTAGAAAAATATAAGTAAATACGTAGATATACTTAAGTTAAACAAATCGTTTACGTTTCGTTTACAAGTATGTAATTATTCTAGAGAAGCGTAAATGTAAATGAATTGTAAATATCTGTATTTAGGGCCTATTTTTTAATTCAACCTCAGCAAGCAGTGCGCTGTCAAAAAATACTCTGTGTTTTTTTATTCAACCTGAGTAATTTTACTCTGCACACTGCGTTTTTATTTGTGAACTGTGCTTACACCGAGCTTACTCGGTTCTTCAAATTTTACTCTGAAATTAATGTCAGTGTACGAAGAGTGTGCAAAGTAAAAAACAATTTTTTACTCTATGCGCACCGGATAATTTTTTTTAGGGTTGAATTAAAAAATAGACCCTTAGTTAACTCTCAAATTATTTACATATAGTTAACATGTATTTTAAAGATTACAGATCGGAAATTCAGACATATTAGCCACGAAGTAATAATCGGCCATACTCATAAAAAAATGAAAACAAAAATAAAAATTAAGATTGCTAGAATTACATTTATTTTTACTAATTCTGATGCTTACAATACAACATAAATTTGTGTAACGAGAAAATTAAAATAATTTTTAAGTAAAACTCTTCTGTTTCATTTAAGTTTTAAAGAAAAAAATTCATTATTTAATTTGATTAATTCAAAATTTTAGAGGCGCATCCCTGTTTTCAAATTATTTTAGAATTCTACTAGAAAAAAAGATATTGGTTTGTAATTTTCATCATGCTAATATGCGAAAAAGTTACTTTTGAGTTAAATATTTTTGATTATTAAATTTATAATATTAATATATAAATATATGTTTATTATTCTGTAAAGATATATATTAAATATATATATAAATTTTTGTTTACAAAAATAATCTATAGAGTTATAAAAATAAAATTATGAAATTGTAACTTATTTGTAATAAATTCACAGCCGTAAGAAACGTCTACTATTTTCAAACTGTAAACTACACGGATTTATTTGTAACCTTATATTATTTATACATTTAATGACTTTGGTAAAGGTACAGCATAAGCGACAAATTAATCCCCAAAATGTTTACCAAACAATTGCAGGGTGATTAACGTGTGTTTACAAGTACAAAGTAAACTTACAGAAATCGCATTGTAAATTGAAATTGTTACTTGGGTACTGCTTCCGGTGTAGGAGGACGTCTTGTTTTGAATAACTTTCTTTTGTTATCGTTTTCGGTTGTTGTTGATTGAAAGGCCCCGCTGTGAATTAGCTTCTAGCAGTTTTATAGGTTGAGGCTGCGTTATTGAAGTCGTTGTCTCAGCATTTAGGCGCTGACAGATCTTCGCTGTTAGTTTATTATGTGTCTGCAACTTTAACATATATCTCACGAAAAATGCAGTGTTCGGCTCCAGAACAGATTAAATGTGTTGGCTCAACAAACTTATAACACTTCTTCTGACTTTCCTGTTTTATTTTGATTTGGGTAAAGTTCTAAACAACTGTTTTATACTGAACAAGTTATATTTAAGAGACTGTGCTACAACAAGGCAAGACTAATGTAAATTTAAAAAAAAATCCTTCAATATTGTTTTCTAATATTAACTTTAATAATCTTATCTAATCTGTTGATATAGAATATAAAATAAATTTGCCGCAATTCAATAGATTAATATTTATCCACCAGAATATTAATTACACTTTCCATAAATCAAATGTACTCTCCGTATAACTATCGCATAAAATACGGGTGGCATCATAATCTATATATACCTAGACCTACTCGTATACATAGAATGAATATAAAATTTCGTATTTCATCTCGTCCAAATCTCGTATATTCAATCAGCAGCAAAAGGAAAAAAGCTGCTGAGTACAAAATAAATATTTACAAAATTATTTCCTATTTGAAGGGTTCTATCTTTTATTTTATCTATCCTGTGTGTCGTCGTTTATATATATTATCCAAGAAACAGAGGACGAGTAGACCGAGGCAATAAAATAACAAAAAAGGATATCATTTTCAAGTTGAATAGGAAAATTTTTATTTTTATTTTAATTTACCCCAACAAAAATCGTCCTTTTTATGGAAGGAATTATCCAATACCTACTTGTATAAGAAAGTTTTTTTTATAAATGAATAATCAAGCTGATCATTTCGTCTATTTATTTATTATTTTATTATTTCGTATTATTTTGGGGATCCTTATCAGGAAAAATCCTTTTTATTTTCATTTCCTTACATAGTTTCGATATATATAAAAATCAAATGGATTTTAATTTTTTGTTTTTAAAAACATTTGATAAATTAATCAATTTACTGATAATGTCAATCAACAATTTAAGGATATCCAAATATTTTATGTAGGACGCAAATTTATAAATAAATTTGTACGTGTATACATTATTGTACATAATGTGGCAATGTACATGACTTGCAAATATTTTTAATATGAGTTTTCAAAAGGATTTTATTTTTTTATGAACTCGGTATACCAATCAATATCCGCGACATTGACATCAGTGTAATGCATTTCTACATAAACTATAAAACTTTTATTAACTTTTTTTTTGTGGATTTAGTCGCATACAACATGCACTGCACTAGTTTATGAATCTACCTAAATGATTTGTTGCTTCGCCTTCAAGTACTGTCAATAAAATAAAATGTTGATTTTATGTTTATATGTGGCTTGTACTTATATACAGAGTAACGTGCTATAGTTTTAGGAATTGACTGGTAATGATTTTAATTAATTTATTATTGGTAAAAAAACAGTTAACTCGTACTGGCCGGAAAACGGCAAAAAGTGAGGACATGTGAAGCGAACCGCGAGAGAGTTGAGAGTGCTTTATGATGCTTAAACATACTTCCAACCTGGAGAGAATGGCAAAATGGTCCAGTTAACGAAAGTCAATCTAACGGTTGCGGTTGTTCAAACATATTTGGCAATTTCGTATGACGCTTTATATTATACTAGCTGACCCGCGAACCTCGTTTCGCCCCAAATTTTTTCGCTCCGAGCAAATAATTTTGTACCTCACGAAAATTGATTTTAATAAGAGATAAATCAAATAACTCAACTCATTTCACAATAGAAGATTGAGTTGAGTGGCATTCCATTCTATTTTCATCGAATTCAACATTTAAAGCAAGTTTATGTTGCGTTCGTTCGTTCGTTCCGTCGTTTTTTCGACCAATCTTCTCCTGTGGAAAAATCGAGAAGAAAAAAAATCATCATTTTTGAGCAATATGATTGGTCGTAAAAATTGTAAGAACAAACGAACGAACGCAACCATAAAGGCGGCATAATTAATTGAAAAGTGAATGTTTCATGAATGAAATTTGAGTTGTTTTTTCGATTTTTTCTCTCAGTGTGGAAATGAATAGTCAGTTGGAATTCAAAATATTTCAATGTATTTTATTCGAGTGAAATTAAATGGAATCAATACAATGCATTGTGGTAAAAAATATTTTTCCATTCATATTGACCATGAGAAAAACACGGAAATCCAAATTTATTCCGCACACTCCAAACGATTGACCTTGTGATTTGTTAATCATATAGCGAACGCCAAACGAATGGGGAACTGAATGCTTTTGAAGTCGAACGAAATGTCAGTTGGAATCAGAAGAATTCTCAGAATTAGAACATATTCTCCTTTGAATTTGCTATTGATGCTCGTTGCTTAAATCACGTTGTTCATCAGTTTATTCTCAGCCAATCACGTTCCGTGAAACAATCTCGGATGGTTCAGATTACGTAACATGATTATCACAGATCCTACCTTGAGTATCGCAAAACTTAAAAGTAAAATATAATAAAATTCGTAAACACGAAAAGTTAGTTGCAAAAATAGAATATAGATGATAAATTTAAAAAAAAATCGAATATCGTATGCTACACAGTAATTCGCTAGTAGTACAACTACGTGGTATTGCTCTATATATATAGAAAATATTCCAATGTAAATAATACAACGTCAGTCGTAATCTCATCCGTTCGAAACGGATTGTTGAAATTCTTACACATTTTCCATCTATAAATAAAAATTCAAATTGAGTATCAAGTTATACAGTTGGTATTCCAGGCAAATCAAGCGCATTAAAAAACTCGGTCGAAGGTTTTCTCGTCTTGATTGGTCAACGCAGTCAACGGATTTGTAACAATGCATTTCCTCGCTGCCAAAATCGCTCGTTTGCTGAATCAATCATGATTCATAAACAATTTCAGTGGATGCGCGGAAACAGATTCGTGATAAGCTCTTCCTTTGACGTCGTGAAAATGCGAAAATTCGATGGAAACGAAATCAATCGTGTCAAAACATCAACAGCAATTTGACCATTGTTAAGCACCAACAGTTGTTTGGAAAATGAGCAGTTGATGAGTCGTTCTGTAACGCGACTCTCATATTCGTGGTCAACTGCAACTTCTTCACATAGCGCCACAAACTTGACGATTTCATGCGTTGAGTTCTGTTGCAACTGTTGATTTCGGAATGACAGGTAACGTTTGACGAAAATCGTTGGTCTGCAGAATCATCGCTCCACCAAAACGTCTTGAGTCACTTTGTAAATCGTTCGATTGAACGCTTCCAATGATCGTTTATTTACCATCGTGCATTCGTTCCAGATTATGATTGTCATTTCTTGGAATACCGCGGCCTTCGCCGAGTTCTTGGCAATTGAGCACACTGACTTGTCATTCATGTGGATATTCATCGGCAACTTGAACATAGAATCTGCCGAATGTGCCATCTCGAGCTTGAACTGCCTTCGTTAATGCTTCGTACACGTCCTTTTGTTGTGCTGTCGATCTTACACTTGCTCTCGTTGCATTTCACGATTAAATGCATCGTACATGAAACGCATTGGTGCTGGCGTGTCGAATTTCGACAAATCATGTGCGACCACACATAAGGACGTACATGTCTTCGATCCTGAACAAAGCTTCTTTGCGTATCTCGTCGTTCATTGTAAGCTCATAATTCGATGTTGCAGTGCAAACTCGATGCAAAATGTCATCAGCCATCTCGTCCTTGAATTTGTTCCATAATTTCAATGCGTTCGATGGATGACACGTCACTATATGATGATCGCGAACAATGTACGAATTTGATTTGCCGGCGCAGAAACAGTGGCATCGGCGAGTGTTGGGTCCCAATGTGAATTGTTTTCCAGCAAATTCAAAGCTTCTCAAGCTTCTCGATAAGTGGCGCACAACACACATTCTATATAGTACGAAACGATTCGAACGAAGTAGGACCACGAACATGGAACAAAAGCAAACGAGAGATAGAAGCCTTCGTCTTGTCGTGGATGTCGAATACACATCGACGTATCCTGTAAATGGCTCACCTTTCTTTCGTCGTTGAAACTTTTTCGTCGACTGGTTCCAAGTATAATAGCGTATGGAATTTCCCAGTAAAAATATGCTCGTGCGAACGGATCGCGAAGGAACGGATTTCGAACGTATTTCGAAGAAATTCGTGAGTGTAGTAGATGATGGTCACTCTGCTCGTTGTGCTGCCTTAGCTTCCGTGAAATAGACACGTTGTCCATTCTCCAAGTGCACCCACAAATTTTGAACAGTGGAATGACGTTCATGTAATGGAAATGAGAAAATACAAAAAAAACGCATCATTGCAACTGACATAACGGCTCAATTGGAATCTTAACACTTCGTCATTTACATCCGGAGCAGCAATTCCGAACACTGCCAAGTTGCTGCCTTTGTTCACGTATTTTTAGACAAATTAAACGGAATTACAGTACTCAACATTGCTATGTGTTGCAAATATTTTCGATAGATGCAACATGGAACGAGCCAATGATTATCGCTCACAATATCTTTTCCTATCACCTCATTGTGACTGTTGTGCCACCATCTTCAGGTGAACGATGCCGATATATTGGATAATCGACGTTTCCACTAATTGTGTATGTCACCAACCGGATCCGCTGGAACGCGATATTTTAAAACGCGATATTTCAAAACGAGATATGACAAAACGCGATATCGTATACACAACGCGATATTTCAAAACGCGATATTTCAAAACGCGATATTTCAAAACGCGATATGGTACAAAACGCGATATCGTATACACAACGCGATATTTCAAAACGCGATATTTCAAAACGCGATATTTCAAAACGCGATATGGTACAAAACGCGATATCGTATACACAACGCGATATTTCAAAACGCGATATTTCAAAACGCGATATGGTACAAAACGCGATATGGTACAAAACGCGATATTTCAAAACGCGATATTTCAAAACGCGTTATGGTACAGAACGTGCATTGCGAAGCGACGGGAGCGTAGCGAACCGATTTATGCCGATCCAATATACTCTCGCTCCTATCGATTTTTAAATTCCTATAAACTGAAATTAAATTTCCCCTTCACCCGACTGATATAACCCGATCCTAAATTCCCGTTTTGTTCCATATCGCGTTTTGTACCATATCGTGTTTTGAAATATCGCGTTTTGAAATATCGCGTTTTGATAAATCGCGTTTTAAAATATCGCGTTTCAAATGGGACCCGTCACCAACGGACGCGGATATTGGTTTGTGCATTTGTGCATTTCCCATCGGCCATACACGATGAATCTGGATTATGATCTCCGCACGGATCGTGAATCATATTTGTTGCGACTACCGCGAACAACTACGGGTCTGCTTCTGGATCTGGTATTTCGGCGCTGATGATTGAATAGAGTTGATCTGGTCTGATTTTCTCAGTTAATAGTAGCATAGAATGTGTGCATGTGGTAATCCGCGCTTCTGCCACTCTACTGAGTACATCCAACAACGTGGCTCTTCGAAAACCACCTGTTTAACGATGAAGACCATTAGCGTCTTGAGTTTTTGTTTAAACACACGTGCGGTGATGTCGTGGCGATCGCTGAAAGTTTGTGCTGGCAGTAGATTACCGGTAATTTCAGGCCATTTTGGATTGAATGTGAACGTGATGAACAAATCTGGCTCTCCGTAATGCCGCACATACGTCATAGCATTCTGCGCATATTCATGCATATGCCGGGGCTACCAACATATGTTGCTGGGAGAATGGTCAATTGACCGACGTTGGTTGCTTCCCCGTCCGAAGCGATGGCATTGCGCAGATCATTGTACTGCTTGGAACATAGTTTTAATCAGCGAAGCGGATGTAGTTATAACGTTTCGTTTCGATCTTAACATACATATCAATGCAATCTCTCATATCAACCATCTCCTGGTAATTGCGAATACAATAAAAAAAGATTGAGCCTAATCGGTTCAGCCGTTCTCAACTGATGCGCAAGAAAGGAAAAACTCAATTTTTTTTCGGCATTTTCCGGAAGATTTCAAGTTTTCCACTCAGATTTTACAATTTTTCCCTTCTAAAAGACCATATGGATCCGATACTAACATCAAAAACAGCATTTTTCGATTTTCCGAATTTTCCGACTTTTTCGGTGGACTTTACAATTTTCTTCCGTAAGAACCATCTCCTGGAAATTGTTAACACAGCAAAAAAAGATTGAGCCAAATCGGTTCAGCCGTTCAAAACTATGTGCAAGAAAAAAGATTTTACAATGTTTTACAATTTTTCTCTTCTAAATGATTTTACAATTTTTCTCTTCTAAATGACCATCTTTTAGAACAGAAAAATTGTAAAATCTCGGATACGTGCGACATCCTGTACAAAAATATCATTTTTTCGATTTTTCGACGTTTCCGGTGGATTTTCCTAAAATTTTCATTCGTAAGAACCATCTATTTCCTGGCTATTCCGAACACAATAAAAAAAGATTAAGCCAAATCATTTCAGCCAGTTTTATATATATAGAAGATTTAGATAAATAGATCAAATAGATCGGAAAAAAGATATTTTAATTTGCATGCAGCCTCCGGTGGGATTCGAATCCAGTATGAAAATGGCTTTTTATTCGATTTTTGGAGTTTTTCGACTTTTCCGGTGAATTTTTTCAAAAATTTCTTTCGTAAGAACCATCTCCTGGTAATTGGGAACACAACAAAAAATATTGAGCCAAATCGGTTCAGCCGTTCTCTACTGGCACGCACATACATTTTTTACACCATTTTTTCGACAATGCACGTCATATTGAGTGGCTTGAGTAGACGGCAATATATTAATTGTCCTTAGTTGGTTGATCTTAACTGCTAATAAGACAGACTTATTTAAAGAGCTAACTGAAGTGATGAATCCTGCTCGAAAGAATCCTAGTTGTTCCGTAATTGAAATCCATGCTAATTTTAGCCATTTTAAAAGAGTTTCTCCTTTGTATTTTAGTTCGCATTTGCATACATTTCTTTTGGCTGTGTAAAGGGTATGGTGATGTGCATACTTATATTTATGTTCTCCAATGTAGTGGCATTTGTTGAACTATAATCCTCATTTCTTCTTGGTAATGGTTGGGCACTTTTGCTTATTGACAATTGGAATTCTTAATTCTACAACACTGTCATTAAAAATTTGATCACACACATGTCCCGTGGATTTCGATTTGCCCATGACCGTATTGTACGAGTGAAAATGAAATAATTATCATCGCAATCATCATCATCATCATCGCAGCAGAGAAGAAGTATAAAACATTTATCAAAATAAATTTAGCTTAAACATTTTTTTCTGGCTTTTTGACAAACATTTTCGTTTTGTTGAGTATTCATCGTTGCTTTACGGCTTGGTAGTATTTTTTATGTGTTTGGGTTTTACGATATTTAAGTGATATTTCCATTTTTTTTTTATTTTCCTGTTATTTTCATTATGGAATAATAATGCGAGATGACAAAAATATTTGTGTTTTGCTGTTTTTCTAGCTTGGTATATTCGCGTTATTCGGGTGTATTTTTGGGTCAATAAAAGCAAATAATAATTAATGTATCGTAAAAATAAATTATCAAGAGAATATTATTAAGTCCATTAATAATTATCCAGATGTTGAATTATTATTGAATTAAAATAAAATATTTCGCATGCCAAAAATATTTATGGTCGCACTGTTATACAAAAACCACTTTTATAAAAATCTTGGCTTCAATCTCATACACAAAAACTATATAATTGTTTACAGTTTTTGAATACAGATGCCACTAGTTGTAATTTTTTTTCTCTTATATCCACTGCTCACAGTGTATAATGTAATGGATACAATTAATTTATTTTTGGGTGGCAAATTCTCACATCTAATTATATACGCAATTAGAATAATCACTTCATTTAAATTTTAAATCAATAATCGATTTTCGATTATAAATTTGTGTCTGTATAAAATTTATAAATTATTTACCAAAATTTTAAATGTTAATGTAACCCAAAAATAATTGCACCAATTACTGGAAAAATACTTATAAATAATTTAAAATAATTGGAATTTTATATGTTAGAAAAATAATTAAATTTTCAACAATTTAAATATTTTTCATTTCTAAAATAGATTTATAAATTGCAATACATCTATCTAAATAATATTTTAATTCCTATTGATACATTTTGTGTTTTTCTTTTACAAAATTTAATTTTTTTTGGGAAATTTTCCAAAAAATTTATGAGAAAAATCAAATAAATAATTTAAAGAAACAACATAACATTAGACTTATAATTATTTATTAACAGATTTTACTACAGTTTTGAAATACCTATACATTTATATCACTTACCAGAGTCAATTAAAGAATTTTGTCCAGTATCAGAATTTGATTTAGCATTATAGGAATAACATGAATTTTAAATACTGACAAACATAAATCGGTTTATTAATACAAACTTGCATAATGCTAACTGTTTGCAGAATGAGCCATTTATTGTATATGGTAAATGGTATAATGGTTAAGATATTTAATTCTAAAACGGGTGAACTATAGCTTAAATAGTATATAGGTCGTACAGGGGCTCATTTATTAGAATCTTCATAATACATTTTCCGATTGTACGGATTGTAATCAGCGGATGTCAAACTCTGAACAAATGGTTGAATGAATGTGAGTGTTGATATTTTGAATTTGATGTGTGAACAATCCTATGATTATTTAAATTTTAAAATAACAAATAATTTAGCTCCACACTGGTATCGAGAAAATTCCCGTCGGTATTTTTCCAGCGATAGTCGGTTGACCATGAATACCCGCCAGAAAAACGGATCCAAGTTGTAAAAATATCGTAGTTCAGTTTGAATTTTTTGCTATTCGTCACGTCGATTTTATGGTTAATGTTCTATTTTAAGCTGCTCTTTGATGTGCATTA
This sequence comes from Nephrotoma appendiculata, assembly GCA_947310385.1. Classification (NCBI taxonomy): domain Eukaryota; kingdom Metazoa; phylum Arthropoda; class Insecta; order Diptera; family Tipulidae; genus Nephrotoma; species Nephrotoma appendiculata. The sequence goes on along the minus strand of OX371224.1, from coordinate 31,164,121 downwards.
TGGACAGTGGTCCATTGGTTCAATACCGTTATTGGTACAATGCCGTAATACCGTACCAGTAATTACCGTTGTCACTATTCACCATCCTTTATCTGAGATATTCGACTGAGCTGATCCAAAAAGGAATAAAAATTGGTCATATCATATTAAAATGTTAATGGCCTTAAAATATCTTTAGCATAACGCCAATAGCATATGGCAACTGACTAAATATACTATTTATGATTTGATGTTATAAATATATGTCAAAGGCTTTGAAACAAAAAAAACACTTTTCCGGTTAACAAATTTAATTTGACTCGAAAACTTGTATACAGATTATAGATCGAGATTCATAATCGGCCAAATTTTATTTTTACCTCCATTACATTTCAATACAGAAATAATAAAAAGATCCGGTATATTGTATATTATGTTTGAAAAGCTTTCTCTGTCATTTTTTCTTTTTCTCTCTCTGTCTCTCTCTGAATTCGCAAATAAGTTGCCGCAATCCCACACGAATCATCGTCAGTACGGATGATTCACTAACGTTTTCATCCTGACAATCTTCATATTCACATTCATCATCTAGTAAGTCGTCGTAGAAAAGTTTCACCATCTCAGCTCCTGTCGATGTCTTCATCAAACCTTCTGTGTACAATGTCTCCGATACGGTATTGGGATGCTAGTTCAAGGCTCCTATAAAAAAATCCATTTGTGATATTTTAGACCTATAACTATATTTAACTGAACTATAATAATATTAAAGTGAGAACTATTGAGGACATATAAATTGCTGAGATGATTTGAGGAAGAAGCAGCATTTTGTTTTAACAAAAAAAGGAGCAACTTAAGGAGCGATTAAGTTGCTGCTTTTTTTGTTAAACAAAAATACTGCCTTTTCTTCAAATCATCTCAGCAATTTGTATGTTCTCAACAATTCTCATATTTATAATTTTATCCCCCCATCAGTAATTCGATCGAGCTCATACCAATAGATCGGTGGAATGAATTATTCGGTATGCGTTGTATACTCTCGGCACATATTAATATGAAGCTTGAACCAATTGTTTAGCTTATCTGCTGACAATTTGAAGAGCACAGGATTAACGACTTAGTTCAACCTCTTGACTTGACCATTGGCTTCGGGCAGTCTTGTTATTATAGCATCCAAGTCTTTATTTTGTCCTTCTGCTCCATTGACTTGGTTGACGATGACATCTTTAATTAGGGTCCCATTTGAAACGCGATATTTTAAAACGCGAATTATCAAAACGCGATATTTTAAAATGCGATATTTCAAAACACGATATATAGAGTACAAAACGCGATATGGTACAAAACGCGATATGGTACAAAACAGGAATTTAGGATCGCGTTATAATAGTCGGGTGAAGGGGAAATTTAATTTCAGATTATAAGAATTTAAAAATCGATAGGTGCGAGAGTATATAGGATCGGTATAAATCGGGTCACTACGCTCCCATCACCTCGCAATGCACATTCTGTACCATAACGAGTTTTGAAATATCACATTTTGAAATATTGCGTTTCGAGCGGATCCGCTTTGATTAGTTGTATAACTGGACCGTGGCTTAATGCATTTTCGTAACTTATGCTGGTTGCAGGCCGATGCCCGGCTTGTAATTCCACTCCTGCAGTTGAAGAGCCCAACTAGCCTTTCTTGATGTTAACATATTTTTCTACATAGTAGTTTTAAATGTGGAACAGTCCGTAGCAATGATAAAGTGTAAGTAAACCCAACATTTTTTTAGTGCTCTCACAATCGACCTTACCTCCAGCTCATAGCTGCTATTCTTCTCCTCACAACTAATCGGATTTCTCGGCTAGTAACACACTGGACTAAACTTGTAATCGTTATCTGATTTTGGCAATTGTATAGCTCTAACCCAAACTTGCATGCATCAGTGTGTAACATTATCGCTGTCACTCAATATATTTTTAAAATGGGTTTGATGATTAGAGCATTTTCAAATTTTCAAATGCCATTCAAATGCTTGAATGACAGTACGTACTCTTCAACAAACTTTCAAAAATATCTAGTGAGCCCAAGAGTTGAGATTACCCTAGGAAATTTCATGATCGCCTTTCATTTTATTTCAGAAGACTTCACAGTACCAGGTTGATACTCAACCAAGATACTCAACTGCTGCCCTTAAACTTTTTATCTCAAATCCATTTGCCTCCGCTACCGCCAGTATACCTTTCGAAGCTTCTGCATTGCATTTCGCTTCGCTCATCAACAATAAGAACAATAAGATCATCCATGTAGATTGTGCTGCTTGCTTATACAGCGTGGTTGAAAATTATTATTGATAAAGCTCTGGGCCGATGGCGAGTTACAATTTACAAGAACTCTGTCAGAAGCTTTACTCCTAACGGAGTTCTTGTAAATTCATAATGTCAAAATGGCAACACAAATTCTGTATACTCCATTGAACCCTCCTTTATTGGAACATGAAAAAAAGTTATTTCTTAAATCGAGCGTCGTAAATAGTCTTACGCCGGCGGGCTGGTGGACTTGATCGCGGATCAACCTTTCTAGCACCCCGACAAAAGGTTTTGGTAAAAATGATGAACGAATTCGTTTGGTCATCGTTTGGTCAGGATTGGTCACTAGTTTTTATGGTTTGGTCACTTACGATTAAACGGTAAATAAATAATGAAAAATTCAAAAAAAAATTGCCCGGGTAGCACCTCATTGCAAGAAAATCATACCGTTTTTATCAAATTTCGTTAGGTAATCATTAGGTCAAGATTGGTCACCACATTTTGGACTTTAGACATCAATGGGTCAGTTTTTATTGCGAAAAAACAAAATCAAAATTGTAGTAATTCAATAAAATCAGGTTCGTCACTTATTTATGAATTTCATGTTACAATATTAATAAAAAATCCAATTGGAATATACCTATTTAGATAAAAATATTTCTTTTTTCAAAGAATTGTATCTAATGTGGAAAACATATGACATATTCAATTCAAATTTCATAACTCGTTGAGAATTGGTCACTAGTTGATTTCGTTTGGTCATCCCTACAGAATGATTTATTGCGAAAATTCTTGAAAAACTCATAATTTCTACATGATTTCAAGTGTTCGAGGCTGGAAGCTTTTTATCTAAATGGTACATATATTCCAATTGGATTTTTGTGGTGACCAATCCAAAATGTGGTGACCAGTCCTGACCTAACGATTACCTAACGAAATTTGATAAAAACGGTATGATTTTCTTGCAATGAGGTGCTACCCTGGAATTTTTTTTTTGAATTTTTGTTTATTTATTTACCGTTTAATCGTAAGTGACCAAACCATAAAAATTAGTGACCAATCCTGACCAAACGATGACCAAACGAATTCGTTTATCACTTTTGTCTTAACCTTTTGATGTGTACAGAAAGGTGGATCTGCGATCAAGTCCACCAGCCCACCGGCGCAAGACTATTTCCGACGCTAAAGGGCCAATGAGTGGAAAAGGATAACGGTCTTTAATTATTTTCTCTTTAAGTTTCCGGTAATCGACACATACTTTCTTGGTACCATCCTACTTGTTGGCCAAAACGACAGGACTGACAAAGCTTGTTTTGCTGAGACGAATGACCCACTTCTTTCTCTTACAATACTCAACTTCATTGGTGTGAGTCGCCTAGCCCAAAAAATTGCAGTTTCATCGACTAAAACAATATCTTGTCATTTCCGAAAAAAAATCTAGCTCGGTGTATAATTCACGATTTGTGTTTAGTTTTACCATCTATATGTTTATTACTTGTGTGGTGTGACTGAGATTCAGTTATACTCAATTCCTTGAATAAACAGCATAGTATTTTCAGAAACCATAATTTCATAATGATGCTACCAGGTGCCAGAATTGTTATTGTTTGATTCAACAATTCTTGTCCAAATATGGTATCTACTGGCAAGGCATTATCTGCAACAACATAAAACATTGTTTTGTAAATATCAGTAACAACACTCACCTCCGTAGAGAACTGTCCAAGTGTGGGAACAATACCACTACCAGCTCCTTTAAATTTGGAGTTACATTACTGCAAAAAATTCTATGTAGATTATTTCCGTTGTCAACAAGCGCGTATCATTTTGTATTTTAAACCTACATTAGCTTATGCTTTGAAACTACATTAGCTTATTTTTCAAATACAGAACGACATAAATTTTATAACGACAACATTTTCCAACATGGTCTTTCATTCCACAATTGTAGAAGCGAGGAATAACGACTTATTTTCATAATTATATACTATACTTTCGCATACTTTCACTATTGTTCGGATTCTTCTTAAATTTGTTATAGCTCTATTATCCTAATGATTAGTAGTCCCACTAGTACTATATGCTCAAAAATGGCTAGTACCAGTAAGAAGCTGTTTAGCGTGGACCGTCTTCGACATCTTGTATCCACTTTTCAGTTGGCTGCACTGAGCTAGTTTTGCTAACTTAACAGCTGATCCAATATTTGCTGGTTCAATTAGAAGTTGTCGAAATAAATCATTCTCCCTTTAATGTAGCTCAATCTGTTTTACTTTCAGTTAAATCTTTTTAAACAATTAGTTTATCATTTTGCCTCGCCGTCCCGGTAGTTGATGAACCGTTGACTAGAAATTTTCATTTTGCTAGGATCTAACAATTAATGAAAAAAGTTTAAGTATGCAGTTTTAATCCGAATATCCGCCTACACTGTAGAGATGCCGAGTATTGGAGAAACACTTTTCTTTGATCAAAACTCTTTCCGGCAAAATTTAAAAAATGATCCAAAATAATTTTGGTTGAAATTTAATTTATAATCTTTTTGTTTAAATAATTTTGCATGGATTCCGTCAAGATTGGGTATCTTCCTAAATGTCCATTCGTGCTTTGATGGCTGTAGATCGGAGTTCGATTGGAGTCCTTAGTAAGTTTTCTGATATTGGCAAAACAGTTTTTTGTATGACAGTTTAGATAAGGTATGAAGCTTAGCCTTCTGTATCTGACTCTTGTCCTTCCCAAAAATATTCCTGTTTTTGGTTAGTAACCGCTTTTTCCTCAGTGTGTTCTGAAATTTCGTGGTTATTAATGGTTTTACCAATAAAAGTTCTTCTAGGAATTAATGGTGGATTTATCTCCATTGGGATCGGTTTAATATTGTCTTGTTCCGGCCTAGAAGGTTCCTTTTCAGCAGCAGGTCATAGCTGTTTTTTAAAATTTAGTTCTTTGTTGCGTAGCCCAAAGTGGGGACTTGTAAAACGCTAGTTCTACTTTATCGCCAAGAGCTTCGGTTAATATTTGCGTAACTGCAGCAAAAGTTTGGAGGAAGTTTCTGCTAAAAATCAATCCGTGATTATGTACATAAGTAAATATAATGTCATAGAGAAGCATATTGCCGATTGAAATCCTCCTTAAGGCAGTATTTACTTGGCGATTTATTGATAAGTCGAATGTATCGAGCTATATTTTAGATATGTAACCCCTATAATTTATCACATAAGTATGTACAATGCTGACGGTTATAAAAACGAGAAAAGTATATAAAAAGAAGGAGAGGCGTAAAAAGAGCGTGCATTATTTGATTATGATTCGAGAAGTATCAGTGAGCGGAAAATAAAGGAACTCGTTATTAAATTAAATAAAAATATTGGGAAAATAAAAATAGAAATTTGAAGACCTTCTCATTCGAGTAATTTTTACAAATTGCCCGAGAACAATTACCTGGCCTGACGACTTTTTCATACATTGTCAAAAGAATATGTTGCTACCTAAAGTGCCAAACCGATCGGCTTGGGCGGAAAACATTAGACCGAAAGCATGTAATGAGATTGTATCTGCAGTGCATCGACGACTGTGTAGCACTATTTTTGAGGATGACGTGAACAAGGTTCGCTTATCCGATATCATTTATTCCACCAGATAAAGTTTTCGCATATTTTAAGAAACTAGTAAAAGTGAATGCAGCCTTGTTGAATGTTGACAAATACTTTGAGAGTACGGTATACTAATTAAGCTGGCTTCTGATCAGTGCCGCATTAGAAACTGGATGGCCTCCCTTATAGTGACAATTTAAAATTAGTTTTGCCAAGTGAATTATTATTAAAAAAAATTCGCAATACATCAATAACTGTACCTGGAAAGTCGGTACGTGGATACGTGGATATAAGTCCGATGTGTGTGTAGCAAAAACAAAAATATTTTAACTTCACAGCTTCCTCTCTCTCTCTAGCATTTACATCCCATGAAGGGATTTTACCGCCCGCACTATGGTCCTCCATCCTTCTCGGTCCATCGCTCTCGTTCTCCAATTTCGACATCCTAATACGAGTAGGTCTTGTTCGACGTCGTCACGCCAGCGTAGTCGGGGTCTTCCTCTACGACGTACTCCGGCTGGTTGTTGATGGAACACTTTGTAAATCATTCGTTGTTGGGGAGATCTTGCAACGTGACCGAGCCATCTAACTCGATTAGATTTGATGAAGCCGATAATATCGCTACCTCCGAGAAGTTGCTTTATTTCGTGGTTCATGCGAATCCGATATTCATTGTTCGCAACTTTAATAGGACCAAAAATTGAACGGATGACCTTCCTTTCGAAGGTAGATACTAATCTACAGTCGTTAGAGGTCATGGTCCAGCTCTCGCTTCCGAAAGTCAGCACAGGTCTTATCAGTGATTTATAAAGTGCGAGCTTGCACGACTGCGATAGGTGTTTAGATCGCAATAATTTTGATTGGGCGTAGAAAACTCGTTGTCCGGCAGCGATTCGGGCTTTTATTTCTGCCTGCATGTCGTTTGATGATGTTATAAGTGACCCGAGGTATTTAAAATTTTCGACGTTATCAAAATTATGGTCGCCAATTTCGAGATTTGCCATAGAGATGTTCCTGGGTGTTGTTAAAAATTTCGTGTTGGTACTGTTCACCTCCAAACCAAGTCTTCTTGCGCAGCCATTGAGCGGTATGAAACTGTCCTTGATGTCGCTAGGTCTTCGGCCAAGAAGCACGATATCATCTGCATATCCAAGAATTTGGCCTGATTTATTGAATATATAGCGCGAAGTTTCAATGTTGCTTTTCCTCACTACGTACTTAAGCGCCAGATTGAACAGCACAGGCGCGAGTGCATCTCCCTGTCGAACACCAGATGTTATTTGAAAAGAGTCTGACACAGATCCTTCAATTACAATTCTACATGCAGATCCAGACGTTGTTAATTTACACAGAGAAACAAGTTTCTCTGGAATACCTAGGCATATGAGCGCGGCCCAAAGGTTGTCGCGGTTTATACTGTCATATGCCTGCCGGAAGTCTATATATAGTTGATGAATGGTTATGTTGTACTCCCAACATTTTTCCAAGATCATCCTCATGGTGAAACACTGGTCAGTGGTCGATCGGTTGGGACGAAAACCACACTGATAGTCGCCAATGATGTTTTCGGCGAAAGGGATGAGTCTGGCAAGTACAACATTAGCCAACACTTTGTAAGCAGTGTTCAATAGAGCTATGCCACGAAAGTTTTCACATTTAAGGCGGTCACCTTTTTTATGCAACGGACATATGAGTGCGGTCTTCCAATTCTCCGGCAACTCTTCTTGGTCCCAAATACAAACGACGAGATCGTATAAACTTGTTGCAAGAGTAGCGCCTCCGAGTTTGATTAATTCTGCGGGGATTCCATCGAGACCGGGTGCCTTGCCGTTTTTCAATCGACTAATAGCTGCGTCTACTTCCTCTGCTGTGGGATATTCGACAAAGACCTCATCACCTGGAGGAGCTATTGCTCTAATGGGGGTCACTTCTTCATTCCGGTTTAGCAGACTTTGAAAGTAGGTTTGCCATACTGAGAGAACATCAGCCACGTTTGTTCTCAATTCTCCATTCCCGTCTTTTATGGCTGTACTTCTTGGGTGGAAGTCTTTAGTGAGATTCCTGGCATTAGCAAAACAGTCCCTTGAATTTCCTACTTCTGCTTGGAAGCTGATGTTTTCGATGCATGACCTCAAATGATCGCGTTTCTTTTGTCGAAGGAATTTATCCGTGGCTTTCCTAGCGCGTAGATATTCTGCCTGAGTGCTTCTCGTGTTACGAGCCAACCATTTTTCACGAAGCTTACGTTTATTTTCGACGACCAGGCGGCATTGATCATCGAACCAATCATTGCGGGATCTCGGCGGTTTTCTGCCGATAGTGTTTTGCGCCGCGGTGGTTATGGCTGACTGTATAGCGTGCCACTGCTCCTGGATATTAGGAGGAGCTCCTTCGTTGTCGCTGGGCCGCTCTAAATAGTTAGTGACAGCTGATTGGTAACTCTGCAGTGACGCTTGGTCTTTTAGAGCATCGACATTCCATCGAACGGTTTTTTGTGCTTGTCTATTGAAGGTTGATGACAGTTTGCACTTATATTTAAATATGACAAGCACATGATCGCTGTCCATATCTGCACCTCTGTAAGATCTAACGTCAGATATGCTGGTGGAGTGTCTCTTGGACACCATGACGTGATCGATTTGGTTTTCCGTTCTTCCATCATTCGATCTCCACGTTACTTTGTGAATTCTCTTATGTGGAAAAAACGTACTTGATACAACTAAGTTGTACATTATTGCCAGGTCGGTGACGCGTTGGCCGTTGTTGTTACTAGTTAGGTGCAGGCTGTTAGGACCGATGTGCGTTGTATTTCCTGCACTTCTACCGATTTTTGCATTAAAGTCGCCCACGATGATTTTAATGTCGTGGTGCGGTATGTTATTGATGACTTCCTCGAGCTCGACAACACAGCTTCCGAATATCCTAAAAGAAAAGCCGAAAATTAAAGATGAAAAGCTTTCGGATGTCGACCAGTTGTTAAAAAACATTGTACAGAAAACTGGTGCGAGACCATTAATTTAGTTTTCTACAAGAAAATTCTTGATGAAGATCATGGAAGCATTGAATATGATGAAGAACTCTACCAGAACCACGATGATGAAAATATTCTTCGTATTTAAAGGTAATATTATATTTTTATTTTCTATTACTTAATAGCAGGTGTAGATATGAACTTTTTACATTTTGGTTTAAGTCTGTAATAATAGATTTTTTATTTGAATTTTATATATAAAATTTTGTTAATTGATAATGTTAAATGTTTTTTTAAACCCTCTACTTAAGCTACCACTTCCAATGTTCAGTTCAAAACAACTAAATAAATGTTTATATCCAAAACCCAGCATTTAATTATAATTAGCTCATCAATTTAATTGCCGACATAATAACAAAATTATATTACATGCTTGAGTTAATTTTAAGCACAAAACATATAATATCGGTCCAACAATAAAATTTAATAGTCGTGATGGCAATCATTAAGCATTAGAAATAAAATCCATCGATTTGATAAAAATAATTCACGATTTTGATATCATAAATAACTAATAGAAATTAAATTTTGTTTTATATATTTAAAGCTAAATTTATTGTTTAGAATAAATTAACAAAAAAAATAAAAAGTTTTTCGTGCAATAAAAATAATTTTTGAAAAATAAAAATATATGTTATGCAATAATTTTAAAAATAAAAATAAAAATTACGAAAAAAAGTATCTAAATATATTTTTAGAATCACAAAAATTATATAAAAAATTTCGTTAGCTTTTAAAATTCGAATTCGACCTCAGCAATGTCAGGCAAATTTATAATCTACGAGAATTCGAAATAAAATTTCATTAAGATGTTTTGAGCCGACCAAAAAATGTATAATACATAGAAAAATCAATTGGAAGGAAGCATGAATTTGGCATGTGGCTAATAAAATAATTTTTGCAATAATTCAAAATTGTTTATGCGTGTACCCGTAAATTCCGTTAGTCGGCGTTGTCAGTAAATAATTATTATTGTCAGGTTCACGGTCTTTTCAAAATTAGCCAGCACAAATATATTTTATAATTATGAATATTATGTACTCGTATACGAGAAATTCAATTGGCCCCAATTCAAAAGTGTTATGACAGATTATGTTTGTGACAAGTTATAAAATTTCGGTCTTTGAAATCGTACATAAAACTTAAATTTCTATTTCGGACAGATCAGAAGCGTGTTATTTATTTTATAGCTAACAACTGGCCGCATACAAAAATCATATTATTATTGTAAACGTGTAATGAAATTATGTACCGATCAAAAACGGTTACGTTGCATGACTTTAATATGACAGGTTTCACATAATAAACCTCATCAATCGCACATCTGCTATGTCATTAAGATGTCATTTTTTGCATCTGTCATGCAGTTACATCTACATACCTATATTTAAGAAACATATAATTATCCTCGTATAATTGAGGGTGTTTGTAATTGTAAATATATTTACGCTAGAATCGCATACTCGTAAGTCGCGTTTAGTAAATTTTATTCGTTTCATCATTTTTTGTTGTACAGTTACGATGTTTGTACACGGTTTGATAAATGATCGGTCAAAAAGATGAAAACGACATATTCACTTAAAAATATTACAAAAAATTAAAGAAAATTTTGGTTTTGTGATGCGAACGTAACCAAGCAAATCGTGAACACAGTGATAAATATTTGAATATTTTACACTACACACAATTCTATTTGTAAAATTTTACGGGTGTGAAGTATTCCAGACTTTCCATAGATGTTATGTATGTATGAGTATCACACTGTTAATTCAAATTCAAATAGGAAAAAAATGAATCATATTGGAAATTTTAGTACAATCATATACGTATGAGTCTTTTTTAGAAAATAACTCAAACCTCAATTTAAATAAAAAATATATAATATTTTCTAAAATAAAAATTTATCAACAAACTCTAACACGTATTATGTAGAAATATTTGTAGAAATTATGTAGAAATTATCGAGATTTTTATTAAAATATATTTAGAACTTTAAAACGATTAGAATAAATAATAGAAAATAAAACTTATTATCAAAAAAACACCCAAAGTCAAACATTATAAGCACCAAATGGTTTATTTAGGAGACTCTATGACCAACATCATGTATTCTCAATTGAAATAATCGATAACGGCCATCCAAATTTGAGTAAAAATGGTATCTGAACACCTTTAACATCAAAATTCGTAGCAGTAAACCCGAGGTCGACCATTATTTGCACTAGGTGGTTCAGGTTAGGTGACTCAATGACCAACTTCATGTACTAGCCAGACCTGAATCACGATCTCTGGGAATGGCCGATAATGGCCATCCAAACTTGAGTAAAAATGATATCTGACCACCTTCAACATCAAAATTCGTAGCAGTCAACCCGAGGTCGATCATTATTTGTACTAGGTGGTTTTGGTTTGATGACTCAATGGCCAACTTCATGTACTAGTCAGACCTGAATCACGATCTCTGGGAATGGCCGATAATGGCCATCCAGATTTGAGTAAAAATGATATCTGAACACCTTTAACATCAAAATTCGTAGCAGTAAACCCGAGGTCGACCATTATTTGCACTAGGTGGTTTTGGTTAAGTGACTCAATGATCAACTTCATGTACTAGCCAGACCTGAATCACGATCTCTGGGAATGGCCGATAATGGCTATCCAAATTTGAGTAAAAATGATATCTGAACACCTTGAACATCAAAATTCGTAGCAGTAAACCCGAGGTCGACCATTATTTGTACTAGGTGGTTTTGATTAGGTGAATCAATGACCAACTTCATGTACTAGCCAGACCTGAATCACGATCTCTGAGAATGGCCGATAATGGCCATCCAAATTTGAGTAAAAATGATATCTGAACACCTTGAACATCACAATTCGTAGCAGTAAACCCGAGGTCGACCATTATTTGCACTAGGTGGATTTGGTTAGGTGACTCAATGATCAACTTCATGTACTAGCCAGACCTGAATCACGATCTCTGGGAATGGCCGATAATGGCCATCCAAATTTGAGTAAAAATGGTATCTGAACACCTTGAACATCAAAATTCGTAGCAGTAAACCCGAGGTCGACCATTATTTGCACTAGGTGGTTTTGGTTAGGTGACTCAATGACCAACTTCATGTACTAGCCAGACCTGAATCACGATCTCTGGGAATGGCCAATAATGGCCATCCAAACTTGAGTAAAAATGATATCTGACCACCTTGAACATCAAAATTCGTAGCAGTCAATCCGAGGTCGATCATTATTTGCACTAGGTGGTTTTGGTTAGATGACTCAATGACCAACTTCATGTACTAGCCAGACCTGAATCACGATCTCTGGGAATGGCCGATAATGGCCATCCAAATATGAGTAAAAATGATATCTGAACACCTTTAACATCAAAATTCGTAGCAGTAAACCCGAGGTCGACCATTATTTGTACTAGGTGGTTTTGGCTAAGTGACTCAATGATCAACTTCATGTACTAGCCAGACCTGAATCACGATCTCTGGGAATGGCCAATAATGGCTATCCAAATTTGAGTAAAAATGATATCTGAACACCTTGAACATCACAATTCGTAGCAGTAAACCCGAGGTCGACCATTATTTGCACTAGGTGGTTTTGGTTAGGTGCCTCAATGACCAACTTCATGTACTAGTCAGACCTGAATCACGATCTCTGGGAATGGCCGATAATGGCCATTTAAGTTTGAGTAAAAATGACATCTGTACACCTTGAACATCAAAATTCGTAGCAGTAAACCCGAGGTCGACCATTATTTGTACTAGGTGGTTTTGGCTAAATGACTCAATGATCAACTTCATTTACTAGCCAGACCTGAATCACGATCTCTGGGAATGGCCGAAAATGGCCATCCAAATTTGAGTAAAAATGATATCTGAACACCTTGAACATCAAAACTCGTAGCAGTAAACCCGAGGTCGACCATTATTTGTACTAGGTGATTTTGATTAGGTGACTCAATGACCAACTTCATGTACTAGCCAGACCTGAATCACGATCTCTGGGAATGGCCGATAATGGCCATCAAAATTTGAGTAAAAATGATATCTGAACACCTTGAACATCACAATTCGTAGCAGTAAACCCGAGGTCGACCATTATTTGCACTAGGTGGTTTTGGTTAGGTGACTCAATGACCAACTTCATGTACTAGCCAGACCTGAATCACGATCTCTGGGAATGGCCGATAATGGCCATCCAAACTTGAGTAAAAATGATATCTGACCACCTTGAACGTCAAAATTCGTAGCAGTCAACCCGAGGTCGATCATTATTTGCACTAGGTGGTTTTGGTTAGATGACTCAATGACCAACTTCATGTACTAGTCAGACCTGAATCACGATCTCTGGGAATGGCCGATAATGGCCATCCAAATTTGAGTAAAAATGATCTCTGAACACCTTTAACATCAAAATTCGTAGCAGTAAACCCGAGGTCGACCATTATTTGCACTAGGTGGTTTTGGCTAAGTGACTCAATGATCAACTTCATGTACTAGCCAGACCTGAATCACGATCTCTGGGAATGGCCGATAATGGCTATCCAAATTTGAGTAAAAATGATATCTGAACACCTTGAACATCACAATTCGTAGCAGTAAACCCGAGGTCGACCATTATTTGCACTAGGTGGTTTTGGTTAGGTGACTCAATGACCAACTTCATGTACTAGTCAGACCTGAATCACGATCTCTGGGAATGGCCGATAATGGCCATTTAAGTTTGAGTAAAAATGACATCTGTACACCTTGAACATCAAAATTCGTAGCAGTAAACCCGAGGTCGACCATTATTTGTACTAGGTGGTTTTGGCTAAATGACTCAATGATCAACTTCATTTACTAGCCAGACCTGAATCACGATCTCTGGGAATGGCCGATAATGGCTATCCAAATTTGAGTAAAAATGATATCTGAACACCTTGAACATCACAATTCGTAGCAGTAAACCCAAGGTCGATCATTATTTGCACTAGGTGGTTTTGGCTAAGTGACTCAATGACCAACTTCATGTACTAGTCAGACCTGAATCACGATCTCTGGGAATGGTCGATAATGGCCATTCAAATTTGAGTTATATTGACATCAGTGTTATTCAAAACATCTAGAAGATCAAAAGTCGTAGCAAAAAAACTGAATTTGTCGTTTGATAAGAATACCTTATTAAGCTTAGTTTTTACCTGTGTTTACCTATGACAATGATAAAAATCTAGATATTTGGAAAAGGGGATAATCATTATTTAACTCTATAAAAATATTAACTACAAATAAAATATTTTTATAATTGTTCTTATTTGATTTAGAACTAATTAATCTATCACATACTCAAACCTTAATCGGCATTTTCAAGTTGAAGTACTTATAAATTAAATTCGTTTAAGGAAATGTATTTAAAATACAAATATAGGTAGATATAGTAGAACGATCTAATGTTACTGAAATACAAACATACATACGAGTAGTTATATATTTACGCCTCATAAAGCAATATAAAACTAAATTGATTATACGAGAAAAAGCCTCATGCCATTTTTCGCTTAACTGGCATCTGACGGAATATTTTTAGAACTAGAGCAGATTTTAAAAAAAAACTAGTTTTAATATAATATAAACGTCATACTTGACTGAAGTTCGACAGAATATTATAAAAAATGTTTAATTAGTTTACAATTCATGTAATAAAATAATGATGAAATAAAATAAAATAACATAAGGCTTTATTTCATATAAACAAATCGCATAGAAAGTGGCGCTAACTAGGCGGCGTTTAAACGATTAATAATCATTTCATCATTGCCGCTATATATATGGCCACGATAAAATAAAAAAAAATATTGAATTTGTGTTAGTGTCAGACATACTCGCGACAGTGTCAGACATACTCGATTATACATTTCCATAGAAAAATATTCCTATTATACCAGATTTTTTGTTAGGCACGTTTAATTTAAACTATGTTTCCTAAAAAATATAGTATGTAATGGATTTCGGTTGATTGGAAGTACAACCAACAAAATTGTGTCAAAAATATAGTATTTTTGAAAGGAATACACAAATGTATAAGTTGGTTAAAAACACATACAAAAATAAATTTTTGACATGGTACTTTGGCTGTACCCACAGAATTGTGTTACCGGGGAGCAAAATGGTTATATTATATTTAATTCAAATTTAATAACTTTGATTTTAAAATTTTATTTTTCTTTAAAACTGTACCCTATTTTCAGACAAAATTTATTACTGTTTTCTCTTGTTTCTGTTTTTTTTGCTGCGTTTGGTTTGCGAAGTGGTAGTCGTGTGAACCAATTAGGTGTTTGTTTACGTTCTTTAGAAAAATGTTTAAGGGTGTTGAATATTTTGCTTGAGGTTCATTGTGAAAGCATATTTATTTGTTTTTATGTAAATTGTAAATGTGTCGTTAAAAAAATTTAATCGAGTTGTAATATTGGAATCCTTCCATAAAATAACCTGTTTCAATAAAATTTTATTAAAAAATTATTTTTACTAACAATTTTAGTTTAATTAATTAATGCCTTTTATAATAAAAGTTGTCTAACACAAAAATTTAATTAATGCAAGAATTTCATTTTACTAATTGAAAAAAAAATGGCACAGTGGTTACAGCTTTGGTGTTTGGATCGGGAGGTACCGGGTTCGAATCCCGATAGGTGTTGGATGCAAAAATTTATTTTCATCAACAGATTACGATCAAGGTGGTCAATTGGATCAATGGTGGTCAAGTCCTCAAAAACAAGATTTTATATCATAATAATAATCTTATCTCATCTAATGAAAGTAATGAAATAATGGTTTTTTTTTTTTCTTATAATCCAACACCACCATTTGGTCGCATAGAAAGTAACACTAAGTAGGCGGCGATTAAAAGGCCAATAAGGGAAGTTCGTTATACTTACCACAGTAAAAATGTACAGAAGCATATCACAGTTGTTCTGAAGTTCTAAGTTCAACTCTTTTGCGGTTCGTTTATCCCGTTCTACCTTTTCGCCGTTTCAGCCAATCAGTGCCTTAATGCTTTAAACAGTAGGATAATTTGTAAACGTGTAAACTATAATTTATCTTGCCTTTTTACAATATTCGCATTCTCTAATTGCACTTCAGGATAAAATTTAAAACAGTTAAGATAAATAAATGTCAAAGCTTAACACATTTGTGATTTATGTAGATTCACATTTAGACTTTGAGGGCCCGTAACTACCGTTCCGATCTAAATTTCAACATTATTTTTATGGATACAAGTTGTTCTAAGCAGCATCTGTTTACAAACAATAGTTGAAGTTGTTATGGGTTGTGGTATAGCTAATTTTACAGGTTTACAATAAATCATCTTAGCATTTTTAAATCGTATTCTTTAAACATTTTTTTTCCCAAGATAAAACAACTCACGATAAGTGAACAAGATAACATTAAACGTTAAAACGAAATTTTAATTAATTTATATCCTTAATAACTCAAAAAATACAATCACTAGAAACGTAAATTCTTGCATATACATCAAAGCCACACATAGCTCCAAAAATCATATTGAAATATAGTCGGAGTCGGAAGTTATTCTAAATAAAAATTAAGATACGGTTAGATAAAGATATAAAACAAATCAAATATTTGAAAGAATATTACAACAGTCAAATAGGTAAAGAAATATTTCGTATGGTAAAAATGTGTACAATATAAATCTTAAATACAATTCATCCGTTCAATTTTGATTAACCTCAAAACCGCGTTTAGTGCATTCAGTGTCCCAATCGATTTTTGGATGAAAATAAATTGTTTTTAACAGTGGATTTGTATTGAAACAACATTAAGTCACACATCGTTACTTTAGCGTTTCGGAAATAATACATATTCTCTTGATTGCTGTAGTATTTCTTAAACACTTGTAAAGGAAATTTTTAGCATAACTGTGTTAAGGGGCATACAGCGCCCCTAATTGTTTCCCATATATTTTGCCCCCTAATTGTTTCCCATATATTTTGCACTATTTTCTCTGAAAACGATACTAAACCAAAAAATAAATTGTTTTTTTTATAAATAAATTGTTTTTTCCATCGTTCATAACTGAATTCGATATTCATATATAAATACTTGTACGTTATTCAGTATTTAGTTTTGTAGTTTGTTTTATACGATAGTTTACATCGTTTATTTCGTAAGTAAATCATACGAGTAGTGCCGTAAAATGGAAAACCAAAACAGTGTCAATAAGATTATAAAATTATTAAACCTGCAAATGAGAAGAGAACTTTCAGCAGAGGAGGAAAAACAACTAACCAATTTATTGGTCGTTGATGAAAACGTTAATAACGGCCGAGAGAATATCGGCGACACTGCAGTAAGCGATAGTGATTCTGATAGTAACGATGAAGATTTTGGCCAAGCAAATGCTGATTCGGATATGGATGGTCCAGCAACGGTAGGACATACCCTTATAGACCCACGAATACTGGATTTAGCCGAAGGTTTACAAGAAGCAGCGGACAATGAGGAGAAAGTAGTGGTAGCGGATAATAATTTGACATCGGCTCAGTTTGGACCAATAAAAAGGCATGTGGCACGAAACAAAAATAATCCTCATGTGTGGTGGGCATTACCGAGTGAATTTGAAGAGCAGCGTACTGCTGCAGCAGAACAGAAACGAAAGCAACACAGCCTGCCAATTGTAAAGCAAACGTTCGATTCAAAAGCTAATACATTTAAATGCTTACTAACACCAAATATTATTTCAGACGTGGTGTTTGAAATAAATCGCAAGGCATGGCGGTTCTACTAATCATGTACCACTCCGAACGCTAGAAAGTGACATGACAAAAATGAGGATGAGGTATATGCTTACATTGCTGTTCTTTTTTATGCCGGTTCTGAAAAAGCATCGATGGTACCAGCAAAAGACTTATTTCATAAAACAAATATGCCATTTTATCGTGCTGTAATGTCGTTAGAACGATTTGAACAGCTGACTCGTTTCCTTAGATTTGATGACTCACGCACAAGACCCATGCGTCTGAAAGACGACAAATTAGCTGCATTCCGCTACGTATGGAAATTGTTCTTAGATAACTTCCAGGGATTGTATAAACCATCTCTAGAACTAACTATTGATGAACAACTATTGATGAACAACTAGTTGCTACTACATAGAAGCCGCTGCTCCTTTTGCCAATATATCCCGAGTAAACCAGGCAAATATGGATTAAATTTTTTTTGGCTGGTTGAACCAACTATCCATTAACTAGTGAAATTTATGTTGGAACGCAACCGACTCAGAACCGAACTAGACACGTAGCAACTGACCTGGTCTTATATTATATAACAATGGACAATTTTTACACCAGCATTCATCTAGCCGAGGAAAAAAAATACTACTCTAGTGGAAACAGTCAGATCAAAGAAACCAGAACTGTCACATGATTTTGCAAACGCAGATGTAGCAAAAAAGCGAGGCCTATTTAAATCAATATTTTGCTTTTCAGGTCCAACTTATCTTGTTAGCTACACAAGTAACACAAAAAAGAATGGATTACTGCTATCAACGGCGCATGTCTCACGAGTGATTGATGAAATCAATCAAAATAAATTGCTGACCGATGGTATTGTTTTTTAACGTAAACGACACAGCACCTTTAGCAGCATATCATTTATTTAATTTGACAAATCTGTCGTGGTCTCAGGCTAGATCGAGTAGACGAAATATTTTCCTTAAGGCCTTGACGGTGGAATTTGCTGATTGCCATATCAAAAATCGTATTGAAGAAAGTAACCTAAAAGATTCTGCAATGGCAGCCATAAAATTGTGTGGTTATACTCTCTCTCTCTCTGGCCTTCACATCCCATGAAGGGATTTCGCCGCCTGCACTAAGGCCCTCCATCCATCTCGATCCACCGCTCTCTTCCTCCAGTTTCGACATCCTAATGTTCGTAGATCTTGTTCGATGTCGTCGCGCCAGCGTAGCCGGGGTCTTCCCCTACGATGTACTCCGGCTGGTTGTTGGTGGAACACTTTATTTATCATCCGTTGTTAGGGAGACCTTGAAATGTGGCCGAGCCATCTCACTCGATTGGATTTGATGAATCCGATAATATCGCTGCCTCCGAGGAGTTGCTTTATTTCGTGATTCATACGAATCCGATATTCGTTGTTCGCAACTTTAATTGGACCAAAGATTGAACGAATGACCTTCCTTTCGAAAGTTGATAACAATCTACAATCGTTAGTGGTCATGGTCCAGCTCTCGCTTTCGAAAGCCAGCACAGGTCTTATAAGTGCTTTATAAAGTGGTTATACTGTCAGAACTATAAATATTTCTCCACTAATTCAAGAAAATAATTAAACAATAAAACGGTGTGAAGATTGTAAAGTAAATCGCAAAGGCACAAAGGGAGATACAAAAACTACTGCAGTGTGCGATGTTTGCATCAACCCGACGTGTTCAAAACATTATATTCGGGTTTTTTTAAAAATGCTTCCAGACAAATGCAGACGCAATAACCATCGACGAGGAAGTAGAAGAACTTTATTTTAAATAATTTATTTTGTATTCTTTAAATAATATAATTAATTGACACAAACACGGTCATATTTTTTTTGTATGTGCACGGATCTAAGCTTAATATTGTATATTCTAAATCGTTTAAAGGTTTTTCTTTATTCTAAGTACAAAATCACATTATTATGTAATTATTATTTACGATATGTTTTTGAAATCCAATCAAATCTGTGCTAAGCAGATCTCATTTCACTGTATTTCATTGCTGAAGACAAAATGGCCTATTTAACTTTTTCTGCTCGTGTGAGTTAACGATATCTAAGTATAATAGTTGGATCTTGGAATCTTGAATATTTTCTGTAATCCCGGGATTATCTTACAAGAATTTTTAGTAAATTATAAAAAACTATGCGTTTTAACAGTTTGAGTCCCAAGTAGCACGATCGCGCTGTTGAGATTTTGTGTCGAGAAAAGCGAAAAACACTTACACTTAATAAACACATTTATTAAATACTTGTTTTTATTTCGTAAAAAAAAAAAAAAAAAAAAAATTGTCCGAAAAGTTTCAAAAATCACTCAGTCAATTTCGGCTTGTTAGACCATCATCAGCCAAAAACAGTAGATACTCCTGATGATGGCGTAACAAGCCGAAATCGGTCGAGTGATTTTTTAAAGATTTGGACAATTTTTTTAATTAAAATATTCAAAAATTAATTTTTTTTCTGCGAAATAAAAAACAGTTGTTTAATAAATGTGTTAATTAAGTAAAAAATGTTTAATTAAAAATCATCATCATCTATATTTATAGACCCCCATGGCATGAAGATTTACTTATGGGTTTCATACACCACCAAAAAGAGCCTACTTCAATCATACCTCAATAACTTCTCCGCTTGGTGTGCAAAGATCAACCTTGAGTGAACGTGGGCAAATGTCAAACAATCAAGTACTTTCTCAAACGTGCATATTTTATTTCAAGTGACTATTATATTAACAATGATGCCAATACCAGGGCCAGTTCTGTCCGTGATTTGGGTATTATTTGTGACAGCGAATTAAATTTCAGACGTCACATTGATTGTATTATCAATCAAATAAACTCTGCGCTCGGTTTCATCAAGCGTTGATCGAAAGAATATGACGATCCTTTTCTGTCGAAGGTTCTTTATTCAACATTCGTTCTTCTCCTGCTCGATCATACTAGCTAGGTGTGGTCGCCTTATCATGAGGTTCATTTAAAGAGAGTTGAAACAGTTCAACGTAGAATTCCTACGTTGTTGAGTTGTTAACTGGTTTGATATTTTGGTTATATTTTATTTTGTTTTATTTAATTTAATTTTATTTAAATCTGTGTGTACTAAGCAGACTCAACTTCGTTGCTTAACTATCCACTTAGTTTGCCTTCTTATAATAAATTTGATGTTTATACTAATTATTTTGTTTACCGCTTTTTAACTTTTAAATTTTCTCGAATTTCACTGATTTAGCAGTTGGATATTATTGGTTACAATTCACTTGAATTGTACTTAAAAAAATAATAATAATACAGACAGTGACTGTCCGCGCGCGAATCAGAGGGGTAAAAGTTTGTTCGGAATTATTGTACCATAAGTATTAATATGGCTGTTTCAGCACATTTTTTGTTATTGAAAAATCGTAAGAAAATCGTGAACATATAAAGAAACATAGTCAAAATTAAACGTGCCTAACAAAAAATCTGGTATAGTAGGAATATTTTTCTATGGAAATGTATAATCGAGTATGTCTGACACTAACACAAATTCAATATTTATTTTTATTTTATCGTGGCCATATATATAGCGGCAATGATGAAATGATTATTAATCGTTTAAACGCCGCCTAGTTAGCGCCACTTTCTATGCGATTTGTTTATATGAAAAAAGCCTTATGTTATTTTATTTTATTTCAGCATTATTTTATTACATGAATTATAAACTAATTAAATATTTTTTATAATATTCTGTCGAACTTCAGTCAAGTATGACGTTTATATTATATTAAAACTAGTTTTTTTTTTAAATCTGCAGATGCCAGTTAAGCGAAAAATGGCATGAGGCTTTTTCTCGTATAATCAATTTAACTTTATATTACTTTATGAGGCGTAAATATATAACTACTCGTATGTATGTTTGTATTTCAGTAACATTAGATCGTTCTACTATATCTACCTATATTTGTATTTTAAATACATTTCCTTAAACGAATTTAATTTATAAGTACTTCAACTTGAAAATGCCGATTAAGGTTTGAGTATGTGATAGATTAATTAGTTCTAAATCAAATAAGAACAATTATAAAAATATTTTATTTGTAGTTAATATTTTTATAGAGTTAAATAATGATTATCCCCTTTTCCAAATATCCAGATTTTTATAATTGTCATAGGTAAACACAGGTAAAAACTAAGCTTAATAAGGTATTCTTATCAAACGACAAATTCAGTTTTTTTGCTACGACTTTTGATCTTCTAGATGTTTTGAATAACACTGATGTCAATATAACTCAAATTTGAATGGCCATTATCGACCATTCCCAGAGATCGTGATTCAGGTCTGACTAGTACATGAAGTTGGTCATTGAGTCACCTAACCAAAACTACTTAGTGCAAATAATGATCGACCTCAGGTTGACTGCTACGAATTTTGATGTTCAAGGTGTTCAGATATCATTTTTACTCAAATTTGGATGGCCATTATCGGCCATTCCCAGAGATCGTGATTCAAGTCTGGCTAGTACATGAAGTTGGTCATTGAGTCACCTAACCAAAACCACCTAGTGCAAATAATGATCGACCTCGGGTTGACTGCTACGAATTTTGATGTTCAAGGTGTTCAGATATCATTTTTACTCAAATTTGGATGGTCATTATAGGCCATTCCCAGAGATCGTGATTCAGGTCTGGCTAGTACATGAAGTTGGTCATTGAGTCACCTAACCAAAACCACCTAGTGCAAATAATGATCGACCTCAGGTTGACTGCTACAAATTTTGATGTTCAAGGTGTTCAGATATCATTTTTACTCAAATTTGGATGGCCATTATAGGCCATTCCCAGAGATCGTGATTCAGGTCTGGCTAGTACATGAAGTTGGTCATTGAGTCACCTACCCAAAACCACCTAGTGCAAATAATGATCGACCTCAGGTTGACTGCTACAAATTTTGATGTTCAAGGTGTTCAGATAACATTTTTTTCAAATTTGGATGGCCATTATCGGCCATTCCCAGAGATCGTGATTTAGGTCTGGCTAGTACATGAAGTTGATCATTGAGTCACCTACCCAAAACCACCTAGTGCTATTAATGGTCGACCTCGGGTTTACTGCTACGAATTTTGATGTTCAAGGTGTTCAGATAACAATTTTACTCAAATTTGGATGGCCATTATCGGCCATTCCCAGAGATCGTGATTCAAGTCTGGCTAGTACATGAAGTTGGTCATTGAGTCATCTAACCAAAACCACCTAGTGCTAATAATGATCGACCTCGGGTTTACTGCCGCGAATTTTGATGTTCAAGGTGTCCAGATATCATTTTTACTCAAATTTGGATGGCCATTATCGGCCATTCCCAGAGATCGTGATTCAGGTCTGGCTAGTACATGAAGTTGGTCATTGAGTCACCTAACCAAAACCACCTAGTGCAAATAATGATCAACCTCGGGTTTACTGTTACGAATTTTGATATTCAAGGTGTTCAGATATCATTTTTTACTCAAATTTGGATGGCCATTATCGGCCATTCCCAGAGATCGTGATTCAGGTCTGGCTAGTACATGAAGTTGGTCATTGAGTCACCTACCCAAAACCACCTAGTGCAAATAATGGTCGACCTCGGGTTTACTGCTGCGAATTTTGATATTCAAGGTGTTCAGATATCATTTTTACTCAAATTTGGATGGCCATTATCGGCCATTCCCAGAAATCGTGATTCAGGTCTGGCTAGTACATGAAGTTGATCATTGAGTCACTCACCTAAAACCACCTAGTGCTAATAATGATCGACCTCGGGTTTACTGCTGCGAATTTTGATGTTCAATGTATTCAGATAACATTTTTACTCAAATTTGGATGGCCATTATCGGCCATTCCCAGAGATCGTGATTCAGGTCTGGCTAGTACATAAAGTTGGTCATTGAGTCACCTACCCAAAACCACCTAGTGCAAATAATGATCGACCTCGGGCTGACTGCTACGAATTTTGATGTTCAAGGTATTCAGATATCATTTTTACTCAAATTTGGATGGCCATTATCGGCCATTCCCAGAAATCGTGATTCAGGTCTGGCTAGTACATGAAGTTGATCATTGAGTCACTCACCCAAAACCACCTAGTGCTAATAATGATCGACCTCGGGTTTACTGCTGCGAATTTTGATGTTCAACGTATTCAGATAACATTTTTACTCAAATTTGGATGGCCATTATCGGCCATTCCCAGAGATCGTGATTCAGGTCTGACTAGTACATGAAGTTGGTCATTGAGTCACCTAATCAAAACCACCTAGTGCTAATAATAATCGACCTCGGGTTTACTGCTGCGAATTTTGATGTTCAAGGTGTTCAGATAACATTTTTACTCAAATTTGAATGGCCATTATCGGCCATTCCCAGAGATCGTGATTCAGGTCTGGCTAGTACATGAAGTTGGTCATTGAGTCACCTACCCAAAACCACCTAGTGCAAATAATGATCGACCTCGGGTTTACTGCTACGAATTTTGATGTTCAAGGTGTTCAGATAACATTTTTACTCAAATTTGGATGGCCATTATCGGCCATTCCCAGAGATCGCGATTCAGGTCTGGCTAGTACATGAAGTTGATCATTGAGTCACCTAACCAAAACCACCTAGTGCAAATAATGATCGACCTCGGGCTGACTGCTACGAATTTTGATGTTCAAGGTATTCAGATATCATTTTTACTCAAATTTGGATAGCCATTATCGGCCATTCCCAGAGATCGTGATTCAGGTCTGGCTAGTACATGAAGTTGGTCATTGAGTCACCTAACCAAAACCACCTAGTGCAAATAATGATCGACCTCGGGTTTACTGCTACGAATATTGATGTTCAAGGTATTCAGATAACATTTTTACTCAAATTTATATAGCCATTATGGGCCATTCCCAGAGATCGTGATTCAGGTCTGGCTAGTACATAAAGTTGGTCATTGAGTCACCTAACCAAAACCACCTAGTGCTAATAATGGTCGACCTCGGGTTTACTGCTACGAATTTTGATGTTCAAGGTGCTCAGATAACATTTTTACTCAAATTTGGATGGCCATTATCGGCCATTTTAGGAGATCGTGATTCAGGTCTGGCTAGTACATGAAGTTGATCATTGAGTCACCTACCCAAAACCACCTAGTGCAAATAATGATCGACCTCGGGTTTACTGCTACGAATTTTGATGTTCAAGGTGTTCAGATATCATTTTTACTCAAATTTTGATGGCCATTATCGGCCATTCCCAGAGATCGTGATTCAGGTCTGGCTAGTACATAAAGTTGGTCATTGAGTCACCTAACCAAAACCATCTAGTGCTAATAATGCACGACCTCGGGTTTACTGCTACGAATTTTGATGTTCAAGGTGTTCAGATATCATTTTTACTCAAATTTGGATGGCCATTATCGGCCATTCTCAGAGATCGTGATTCAGGTCGGGCTAGTACTTGAAGTTGGTCATTGATTCACCTACCCAAAACCACCTAGTGCAAATAATTATCGACCTCCGGTTTACTGCTACGAATTTTGATATTCAAGGTGTTCAGATATCATTTATTCTCAAATTTGGATGGCCATTATCGACCATTCCCAGAGATCGTGATTCAGGTCTGGCTAGTACATAAAGTTGGCCATTGAGTCACCTAACCAAAACCACCTAGTGCTAATAATGCACGACCTCGGGTTTACTGCTACGAATTTTGATGTTCAAAGTGTTCCGATGTCATTTTTACTTAAATTTGGATGTCCAATATTTGCCATTTATGATGTTTGTTATTCACGGCAGGGTTTCCTATCAGTAATCAGGAGATTTTTTTTGTGTTATTTTACTAAATTTGGATGGCCAATGACGACTCTATTTGGATATTGTGATTCAGTTCTCGCTATTTCGTGAAATAGTTGGTTAAGCACCTACCTTAATCCATCTTGTTTTAATAATGCACTGCTTCTGGTTGATTGGTACCAATTTTTTTTAAGTTTTACTGCTGTAAAAGAACATTCTTATTTGCTTAGAAAAGTGAACAATTCATAAGTTGATTCGGCATATTTTTTAATCTCTGGAAAAATCTCTGGAATTTTCTTATTAGAAATCAATGAGAAATTCATAATTGGTTTGATTTCAGTATATTTGGTTTGCGTCTCGACTGTTTTAGTACACAATTTTGGTTAAACATTTATGGTTATGTAACAATAATATTTTTTTCTTCGTAATTTATCAATTAAAATTTTAATTTTTACTTTATTTATAAGATACAATATTTTTCTGCTATTTTAATTAACGCAATTTGATATACTTCTTATAAATATACTGATAAAATTTGCTTAATTTCGTTGAACTTATCTTGATGTGCTTATTTTTTTAATATCGTCAATTCAATGAATATATATCTGTCTCTGGTTTCTATCTCACTTTTATTTTATTTCAATGAATAGAATTAAAATTATGTCCAAATTTTGTAATTTATTTAAAAATGTGTTCTATGCTTTCTAAACTAATTAAAATAATGTAAAATCAATATCACTACATAGAAAGGCTTTAAAATTCCAATTGGAATTTGCCGAATTCTAATTAGATTTGTATACGTATACGATTTTAATCTATGGAAAAATCTATGGAATATTTCACGGGCCCAAAATTTTTGGGTTCGTTGTTTCTTAAATTCTATCAGTGAAATACTTCTAAGATTTCATATATGCCATTGGATATTGTGTTTGTATATATCAGAAATTTAGACATGTTGTAAAAAAGGAACAAATCATTGTGTATTTCACACTCCAACTTACGAGGGTATATCAAAAAGTCTTGCAATATCATATGAAAAAAAGGAGTGAGTGAGACAACAATATATTTTTCAAACCCATTTTTTGTCGCGATGAAACTTCTAGAAGAACATTTCGATGTAAATTTTACAGTTCGTTTGTTTTTGTCAATTTAGTAACACGTGTTTTGAATTTTTCTTAAAATGAATGAAATTGAATATCGCGCCGTTATTAAATTTTTCTGTAAAGCTGGACGAAATGCAATTTATATATTCAACTATATATCAAAAGTTTACGGCGAATTTGCACCATCATATGCCACAGTAACAAGGTGGGTAAAATTATTCAAAAGTGATCGGCAGTCATTAGAAGACGATAACCGCTCGGGTCTGCCAGCAGATGCTATTAGCCATGAAAACGTAATTTTGGCCGAATCTATTGTATTGGAGGACCGGCGTATTTCTGCTCCGCGGTTAGCGTGGAGACTTTCTCTTTCATACGGTACCACATTTACTATATTACATGACCACCTTCACATGTCGAAAGTAAGTGCGCGATGGGTTCCCCGTTTGTTGAATGCAGAACAAAAAAAAAATGCGTGTTCAAACTTCAAAGGCGATTTTAGATATGTACAAAGAAGATCCAGAAAATTTCTTGGATAACATAATAACAGGCGATGAAACATGGCCTCATCACTGGGATCCGGAATCCAAACAAGAATCGATGCAATGGATTAAACGTAGTGAACCACCACCAAAGAAATCCAAAACTCAACCGTCTGCTGGTAAGGTTTTGGCAACAATTTTTTGGGATGCTGAAGGAATTTTGATAATCGATTATATGCCACCGAAAACCATAATCACAGGCATATATTACGCAGAGGTTTTGCGAAAATTGAAAAAAGCGATCCGGGAAAAACGGCCAAGGTAAGTTAGGAAAAAAATCTTGCTTCTTCACGACAATGCACCAGTGCACAAGGCTAATATTGCTCAAGTTGCATTAAAGGACTGCGGCTTCGTGGAAATTCCGCATCCACCGTACAGTCCAGACTTGGCACCCAGTGACTACTTTCTGTTTCCCAATTTGAAAAAAACACTAAGGGGCCGGAAATTTTTCAGTGACTATGAAGTACAGTCTGTTGTAAATGAATATTTTATGGAGCAAAAGAAATCTTTTTTTTAGAGGGTTTCGGCAAGTTAATTGATCGATGTGACAAATGTATAAACCTTAAAGGAGATTATGTCGAAAAACAAAAATATTGCTGTCTCACTCACTCTTTTTTTCATATGATATTGCAAGACTTTTTGATTTGCCCTCGTATATTAAGTATGAAAATATTTATTGGAAATTAGTGTGCCGATCGAGATAGAGTTGATTGGGTTTTAACTTCGCTTTTATATGTTTACAATTTGTTTAAATACAAAAACAGCAACTACAACCACCTTAATAAATAATTTTTTTTGATTTTTTTTTTGGCAACGCTAAAATTGTTGCATTCATTGGATTGATTAGTTCCGATGAAACTTCATACTTATAGGACTTTTTCATTAATTTTTAGGTCGAAAATTTTGCGTAAACTGTCCTACCGGAATTAGTAGATTCAGTGGGAACTGCAAACAGCTTTTAAAAAGAAAAGCAATATTGAATAATGGATTAAGAACGAAATAAATATAAATTAAATTTGCAAGAACGAGTTGGTTTAGATTATTTTTCGAAATTGAAGCAGAGCTAACAATTTTTATAAAAGAAAATGTTTCGCCTCTTAACAGCCCAAATAGGTTGGCTGATATAGAAGAAACGTCATATTTAAGCTTTTCCATAACTTGGAATTCTATAGTAACTAACTTCCAGTAATGATGCTTATAAGTATTCATAGTATTTCAGAAATGGAGGATCAAAGGAAGCAAAGCGATAAGAGAGCTCATTTCCAACCAGAATAGCCAAACAAAGATGCTGCTTTGCCCGAAATCAACCAAAATGATTAAAACAAATTTGTCTTTATTAATTTTAAACTAGCTGACCTGTGTCTGAATAATCAGTCACGTGAATACATTTTATTGAATTTTTGGTTAAGAAATGATTAAGAAGATTTTTTAAGATATAAATTTGATGCACTTTTATTAAAAATAAAGTAAATTCATATACGCGGTTAATTTTTAAATCTTAGACGGTAAGCACGCGCTCAAACTCACATAGTATGACTTACGTGCCAAGTCAAATATTCATATCTCAAACGGGAAGCGCGTGCTCGGGATCACAAGACTATTTACGCGCCCAAACCAAATATTCAAATCTCAAACAGGAAGCGCGCGCTTGAGATCACATGACCATTTACGCGCCGAAATCAAATATTCACATTTCAACTTCGGCTGGAGACATTTTCATTATCCACTGCAGCAGTTGGTTTACGAAATGCATCCAACTGCTTTTCGTTTAGCAGTTGAATTCGTAATTCAGCTTCTTCGGCTTCTCGAACTGTATCGAAGGCTTGCACTTCTACAGAACTTCTCGATGGAGTTGGTAAGCCGATCATAGCGTCAGAAAGTCCATGCTGTATAAGAATTATGTTGATATCGTGGAGAGCCAAATTGTTTGCAACATTTTCAATGTGGTGTTGGCTGTAATTAAAAGTCATGTCATCGGCATACTTCATCCAGAGATCAAGAGGTTTTGAACGTTGACAAAAGCAACAAGCTGTGTTGGCATTTGAAAGACTGATGTTTCTGTTAAACAGTGATCCCATTCAACATCGTTTACCAGATGGCTTTTGCAGCTCTAAAATGTAATTATTTGTTGATTCGGTAGGTCTCAGAAAGGCGCACCACGACATAAGATCGATCTTGCATTTTCAACTCGATAAAAAATAATTTGATATATTCTCGGTTTACAACAAAGTAGCTGACATCTGGGTGAACAAAATGTAAATCGTAGTTTGCTATGAAGCAAAAGGGGTAATAAAACTGTCATAACAATGAATTTATCAATTCTCGTCCCTCTTGTAGACGTAGATACCAACGCTATCTACATTCTATGAAAATCGCCAATAACAAATTCAGGGTTTTAATAAAGCAATCTCATGGCAAACTCACATAGCGTTGGAAATTTTCTGAAGCCACCTGAGGTACCCGTTTTGGGTACTTCCCGGTGGAATTTTTCTGATTTTTCTAGCAAAGGCACACCGCTATATTTATGTCGACCTACCCTGAAAAATTTAAACGGATCGGATCATGTTTAGGAGTCATTTTAGGGTTGAGTTTGAAAAAATTTAGCGTATTAATATAATAGATATAATAACAAATGTCTAAATGTCCACCATTTGCCTCAATACATAATCGGCATTGTCATATAAAATTTATCATAACCGTCGAAATGCAAGTTCGTTTTTTTAAATGATACGTTGCTTAGATTATTCGTTGATAAATCAGCTCTTTATAATAACGCTACAGGAAGAAGTTTTAAAGGATTTAATTCAGGTGACCACGATGGCTATGGACTGGACTCTTCACTTAGAATCCATCCACTTGAATATTTTGTCGGCCAGTTTTTCTATTATACTATCTTTGCCTATATCAAGTTGCGCAGATTTTTCAACTCTTCTCAGTTTGTCTGAGTTCACCTTCGATGCACATTTGATGTACGTTTCGAAAGACTTTGTAATTGGGAAAGCGTGATTGACCTATCGTCTCTGCTATTTTCTGGCTGCAGTTTTGGTGTCGCCATTATAAACACAAAGTGAAATACATTTTCGCATATTCGCGCTGACAATAAGCATCATGGTTTATCTACATTTTAACTATAAACGGTCGAGCATGTCTCGAACTACTAAAACCTGAAGTAGAAAACGATTTTCGTTTTTTAAAAATGTTTTTGTTTCATTTCGGAACACTAGATTAGCTTAAAAAATAATTATACTTATTTTATTCATTTTTTTTTATTTTTGACACAAGAGGTATTTTAGAAATCGAAATTTTAGCTGCATTGCTTTCGCAAAAAATAATAATATAATTTCAGGAATATTTGTTTATGAATTTCCAGTAACGAAAATAATTGTTCATCATAGTTGGCGTATTTATCAGTTGTAATTAAAGTAGAGTTGGTTCATAAAACCGATTCGAATTACAATTACTACTGACATTAAAACCAACTATGATTAACAATTATTTTCCGTTACTAGAAATTCACAAACAAATATTGCTGAAACCAAAATTGGCTTCTAATATTGAAGCTAAGCGGCATTACGGAAGCAAAACAGCTTTTGTTAAGTTCACTTTTTAATAGACACGACTAATTTAGTAAAAACATTGATAAAAACATTCCGTATTGAATACTCTGATGAAGGATACCATTTCAATATCTAAATTAGTGGCGCATATTTCTCTGATGCCTGGTCAACTTTCTGTAGTACATTGTTTCGTCGCTGTTGGACAGAAGATTTGACAGAAGATAATACAGCTTATAAAAATTATTTTTTTGGAAAGGCACACTCTTGTAAATCGAATTAAAAAATAAAGTTAAACAAAAGAACTCAATAAGGATTTTTTAAAATAATTTTTTGGTTAGTATCCACCAAAAAATTATTTTAAAAAATCCTTATTGAGATCTTTTTTTTTTGACTTTCTTTTAATAATGAGATAGTTTTGGGCCCACCTACATGGTCCTAACTTTTGAGGAGCCTGAGTAACAAATATAATGTTAGAGGATGAATATGTTCACCGGCTCTTACCGGTGTTTTCTTACCGAAAAAAAATAATACCGGAAAAAGTTCTCTAACGCTAGGCCAATTCGACCTATATATTGGTATCTTACCCCAATTTCTTGAAAGGGCTTATTGTTCTCACAGATTGATAAATTACCCATAGGATTACGGACGATAGTTGTTATTAACAAGGTTACATTTTTTCGGCTCGTGTTGTTATCTTATTTTTTTTTTTTTTGTATTATTTATTTATTTATAAAAAATAGCGACTTCTGTGTCAAAAATCGAAAGAAGCAGACTGGTAAAAATTCGTAAAAGGTTCGAATTAACAATAATATAAAAAGATATTAATAATAAAAACAATAATAATTAGATTTCAACTTCAAAACATGTGACTAAATTTCAACACTTTTTATGTAATAACCCTGAATAAAAAGGTAATATTAGCAATTTCAAATAGCCATTGTTTAACTTTATGTTAAACGAACTTCAAATGAATGTCCTACCCAATATAAAGTGGAAACACATTGAAAAGGTTGGTGCAGCAACAAGAATAGAGCGACGGAAGTGGTCGTTGTAAAATCGTCGAACGTTACGACGAAATTGATGGTTACCGCGAAAATTATAACGAAAATCGCTTTTCAGATATTTAAACCAGTCAACTGTAGCAATGGCAAAACACTCGCAGAGTGGCAGCCAATAGATGCCAATTCAGACCTGTTGTGATCAGTCACCTGCGTATTTGATCTAAAAAAAACTAAAAACCCTAGTTTTAACTGTATATTTAAAAACTTTTAGGATTACTGGCTGCAAGGCAGTTGGTGTATAGTTCTCAGCTCAAAATAAAGGTTAAAATGTGTGCAAGAATGAGACTAATATACCCAGCAATGACTTTTAATCTATAATTACTCAGGCCTACGTTATCAATTGCTTCTAAAGTACAAATAAATGAAAAAACCGCATACCTGAACCCTGGGGTCATATAAAACGTTGCCATTGTTAGGTCGTTAGAAACACATACTAGTTATAATTTCGTTAACTAAATTTCAGTTTCTTTATATCACCGCGGTTAACTGAAAAACGCTTCGAATAATAGATTTCATTTTCATTTTTGATGACCTCATGTATTATGACGCACATTCTAGTATAGCTTTGGCAAAGTACCAGGACGCATATTCAACTTGATTGTTAGTTTATTCCTTTTATTGATCGTAGGTGTTTGATTTTAAACGAGTAATATGTGTAGCAGTCTTCTAAAATATTAGAAATATTACCCAAAAATCCTCAAGAGCTACATAGTAATGGATTGTCAATGATAAAACTCCCGATCTATATGATCCACAGTTTCGTATAACAATAACAAATTTCTTCGTGGAATAATTACAGCCTGATAACAATACCTGAAGAACCTTAAGAAATATATCAATCAATTGGTGGTAACATGTTCTCTAAAGTTAGGTCAATTCGTCTTATATATGGTTATGTTACCCCAATCTTTGGAAGTAGCTTGTTATTGGTAAAATATTCAAGATTTACCGTGGAAAATTGCTGTTAACAAAATTACACTTTCTTCATTCAGAAAAACCTAATAATGGAACATGTTCTGCAAAGATAGACCATAGAGGTCGAATTGACCATTTCGTATCCACAAAAAAAAATTATTTTATGTATGTAAATAAAATATTTGGTAAATTTCATCTTAACAAAAGTTCATCTTACACAATTGCGTGACCGATTGACAACTCACCGACTAATAAAATCCAAGTATCTCGCTTCTCTCGAATTACGTTTAATTTTAGTTGGTTTGCTTTGGTCAGAAGTTTATGCCCGGAACCACCGACTTTGGAAGAAAAATATTTGACAGATTGAAAAATTACAAGAAATTTCCAGTAAAATGCGGTATATTTTCGTCCAGTATACTGTAGAGCTTTTTCGAGAAAAATCCCAAGTATCAGATGGGTCGTGGTGCTGATCTTAGAGTCGTTCAATTCGGTTTCCAATTTGAAATCTGTGGGTTATTATGAAATTTACGACGCGCGCTTTTTCGACCAGATCGCAAATTTCTCTTTTATGAAATTGTGACGCTCATTAATTTAGATAAAAAACAAAATTATACGACTGCTACGAGGGCAAATCAAAAAGTCTTGCAATATCATATGAAAAAAAAGAGTGAGTGAGACAGCAATATTTTTATTTTTCGACATAATCTCCTTTAAGGTTTATACATTTGTCACATCGATCAATTAACTTGCCTAAACCCTCTAAAAAAAAAGATTTCTTTTGCTCCATAAAATATTCATTTACAACAGACTGTACTTCATAGTCACTGGAAAATTTCCGGCCCCTTAGTGTTTTTTTCAAATTTGGAAACAGAAAGTAGTCACTGGGTGCCAAGTCTGGATTTTACGGTGGATGCGGAATTTCCACGAAGCCGCAGTCCTTTAATGCAGCTTGAGCAATATTAGCCTTGTGCACGGGTGCATTGTCGTGAAGAAGCAAGATTTTTTCCTAACTTTCCTTGGTCGTTTTTCCGGATCGCTTTTTTCAATTTTCGCAAAATCTCTGCGTAATATATGCCTGTGATTGTGGTTTTAATTGGCATATAATCGATTATCAAAATTCCTTCAGCATCCCAAAAAATTGTTACCAAAACCTTACCAGCAGACGGTTGAGTTTTGAATTTCTTTGGTGGTGGTTCACTACGTTTAATCCATTGCATCGATTCTTGTTTGGATTCCGGATCCCAGTGATGAAGCCATGTTTCATCGCCTGTTATTATGTTATCCAAGAAATTTTCTGGATCTTCTTTGTACATATCTAAAATCGCCTTTGAAGTTTGAACACGCATTTTTTTTTGTTCTGCATTCAACAAACGGAGAACCCATCGCGCACCTACTTTCGACATGTGATGGTGGTCATGTAATATAGAGTATGTGGTACCGTATGAAAGAGAAAGTCTCCACGCTAACTGTGGAACAGAAATACGCCGGTCCTCCAATACAATAGATTCGGCCAAAATTACGTTTTCATGGCTAATGGCATCTGCTGGATGACCCGAGCGGTTGTCGTCTTCTAATGACTCCCGACCACTTTTGAATAAATTTACCCACCTTGTTACTGTGGCATATGATGGTGCAGATTCGCCGTAAACTTTTGATATATAGTTGAATATATAAATTGCATTTCGTCCATCTTTACAGAAAAATTTAATAACGGCGCGATATTCAATTTCATTCATTTTAAGAAAAATTCAAAACACATGTTACTAAATTGACAAAAACAAACGAACTGTAAAATTTACATCAAAATGTTCTTCTAGAAGTTTCATCGCGATAAAAAATGGTTTTGAAAAATATATTGTTGTCTCACTCACTCTGTTTTTTCATATGATATTGCAAGACTTTTTGATATACCCTCGTATTAGAGGTGTCGTAAATAAATGATTTAGCTGTCAATTTTAAATTCCAATTTTATATGTGAATATACATACATATATGTAATTTTGTTTAATTAAAATAATTAAATTTATTTAAATTTAAAATTTACATTTATTGTCGGATTTATTTTAGGACCTCAACAAACTCGGAGCAATTTGAAATATTAGTGGATTCTTTTGGAAAGGAACGAGGGAATAGCAAAAATTCTCTAAACGCAGTTCAGTTTCGCGATACAACTAACAATTTATGGAATGAGGTGAAGGAACGATTAAATTTTGCTGGCTACCCGGAAAAAAATGTTGAAGAATGGAAAATGTGAGGGCAAGTTAACGTGTTTATTATTTTAATGTATTAACCAAAAAATGTTTTACGTAGATATGGAAAGATTTTAAGTACCATATAAAAAATAAGATAAGGATGAACAAAAAATCGGTTTCTCGAACTATAGTGGGAGGCCGTGCCGGATTAAACGGCTAAATCATTTGGAAGAGCGGGTGAATACTTTATAAGACTTGCGGGAACAAATTCAGGGAATAATCGCAAGGAATTTTTGGTGTAGTATACGCAATCACCCTTAATACACATTTCCCAAATGGATATTACCCCAACCACATCCACCTCAAACAACAACATATAACTAAATCTAGAAGAAAATGAAGAACCACCCATCATCCAATCAACAATTTAGTAAACAATAGGACCGAATTTATTAGATACTGTCGGAGAAAACCAAGAAGAGCCTACTAAAAACAAATTGAACTGCAAGAGACCGTATATAAGAAACAGGAAATAATCTTAGAAAAGCGAGAGGCCCAAAGAACAGAAATGCTAAAAACTTTCAAGCATATTAGACGCATCAAAGCAAATAAATTGTCTTTTAAAAACGAAAAGTGGAAGTCTCAACAAAATCCGCAAGAATTAGAGGCATTTTAAGGACTGGTTTAGAAATATCAATTTTTCGCATTAGTTGAATTGAGAAAGAAATATAAACTGCCATAAATTATATTTGTTGCCATAAAATATACTCGGGTCGATTATATTTTATGGCAGTATTTTTATTTTATAGCAGCATTTGCTAAAAAACGCACAGCAAAATTTTTGCACGATGTTATACTTTTCTTGTCATACACCCGAAAATTTTAATATACCAAACTCTTCTTTTTTTGCTGGGCCAACATTTTTTCATCATCTAAATCGGGCTTTATGTACATTGTCTATTTCTAATAATTTTGTTTAAACCACTTGTTGGAGTTCTCAATTTTTTTATGCTACTATAGGTTTGTTAATTTTTATACTTCAGATTTTTATGTCTACAATTTTCAATTATAATCTAGCTAAAAATTTTATTAACGTCAAAAACTGCACGCTGGTCATTATAGCACATTCGTGCATTCTACAATAAATATAATACTAAATTATGTTAAACCTTTATTTCTAATTGAATTATAGAAACTCGTCAAACATCTTAAAATGTACTTACGTCAACACCGGGTATCAAGCTCGGCTTAAAAATCACTGCAACGATTATTTCAAATAAAATTGTTGAAAAAAAATTGTATACAGTCGTTAAAGCTAAAAATAATTAAAGGTGTTTTATCCATTAATATATTTTACGTTTATAGCGATCACTATGACTTGTTAAAAATAATGATGACGATTGTAGCCAAAATTGTAAAAACGCATCATCCGTTAGCTTTCATAAATCAGCATACAAATTTGTTTTCATGTTCAAAAATTTAATTAATGTTTGTTCAACAACAACAAGCATATAAATTTACTCTATATTTAAAGCAAAAAAACAAGTAAAATGTTTGTACGGCCATCACCGTTAAAAGTTTGGCAAACTTTTTCAGTTTTCCTTTTTTTCTATGGTACTAAAAATGTTTACGTTTAATTTGAAAAAAAAAGTTCGGGAAAATTAAAAACAAAAAAAATAAAAAGTTCAACAAAAACTTATTTACTTAACGCCAAGATACACAGTAAACACATGAAAACCGAAAGTGTAAACGAACGAAATGTAATTAAAATGATAAATTTGTGCAAACAAAAATTTTCACGATTTGAATTCACTCGGAAATTAATTGGCCACAGTATTACGAAAATACAAATTTTGAGTGGCTAGGCATACCTATATATGTAACATATATATAAAACAAATATTATTGTCATGTCGCCTAATTTTATCTTGAGACATCATCATACCGCAACCTTATCATAAACAAGCCAAATTTCCCATCTAGCTCTATGAAGAGGAGACAGCAAAAATTTTCATTTCGGTAAAAATTTCATTCTAAATTTATTTGACGTTTTCATATTATTTCTTGATATGTGTGTATGTGCTAGAAAGTTTTTGCCATTAAATTTTATTGTTTTACTTGATTTTCCCATATAGAACGCGGGTCTTGATTGACGTATATGTAACGAACAAAACGCTAGCAACAACATTCGAACAATCAAGATATGTGCCTGACGGAAAATAAATTAAAAGGTTTTGTAATTTGCATGCCAATAATTTTTTTTTTTTTTTTTTTTTTTGGTGAACTTCGCAAAAACAATTTTGATTCGCAAAATATATTGTAATTGAAAGTGATTAGACTTTATATTATAATATGTATATTACGTTATGGTATATATAGTAAAATCTCAGAAATTAATTAATCATTTGCGTATCGCATATAAGGAAAATATTGTTTTCCACCCATATGTACCACATACGATGATTAATGGATTTGTGCTAAATTTTTAGAATATTGATTTGTTGATGTGCACTGTCACTATTTACATGATTGATTTTTGATAAATAGTTTTCTATTATGAAATTCACAAGCGAAATATTTTTAATTATTCAAAATAAAAATTCTTGAAATATTTTATTCTGCATTTTCAAGGTAAATAGTTTTATAGTTTCAATGTAACCATATTTCTTAATTTATTTGGCATGAGATGGAGTTTTGATGGGGGAAAATCTAGACTGTTTTATAGTTTCTAGATTGAACGCAAAATTAACTTTTTAAATTAATAGACAATTTCAATTTTATTGTTGGTAAGAATTTCAAGGTTGCCTATAGTGCTTGTACCATATGTAATTTTATATGCTGACTTACATTATTTTACATGTTGATTAATTAGCTGACTATTATTCAAATAATAATATCGTCACTGTAGTTAATTGTTATGTTTTATATGAAGACTTGTTGGCTGGTTTCTATAACATGACACATACGATTGTCAACTTTAGGAATTTATGAAACTGAATACTGGGAAAAGTTAAAATTATTTGTTAGTACATACAAGTTTAAGAAAACCACCTGCCGTTAGATCAATATACAGTAGGAAATATTTTATAAATAAATATTATCATTTCGTCATAACGCCACGGATGGTAAAATGTTGTGTTAAACATTCCACAGCATATCTACTGTTTAATAAATAAACAGACGAGTACCAACTGTGTTCCCCTACTGCGTGGGATTATTATTTGTTGTACCGAATATTAAAACCAGTGCAGAATGTTATATATACAAGAGAAAATGTACAATGCATTTTTACGATAAAAATGGGATTATATATCGTTTAGCTATAAAAGTTAACCATCACAAATTAAAATGCTAAGATTAGGTAGATTTCTCCCTGTTATATAATGTGTCGATTACAGCCAGTGATTATTTAAATTAATTAAAATTCATTTTTATTCAGAATTTTATTTATCATCATCGATAGTTCGGGCTCAATGCCCATTTTCAAGATACTAAAAATTAAAATATAAAATAGGTGTTACAATCTTACGGTAGGAGTATATAAGCTACAATTATACAATTTTTCAAATTAATAAATTAACTTACATAATAGATTAAAATTTGGTATACACAATTGTTGTTATATTTAATGAGGACTATTTGGTTAACCTGACTAATATTGACATCCCGAAAAACATCAAGGTCTTGCTCTCCTTTGGTCCCAAGTTCTCCAACCCTACAAACATGTCTAACTTCCCATGTTTCGAAATAATAGCTGATGTGAAAAATATCATAAATAACGATAATATTTTTGTGAAGTCAGAAACGTGAGTTGGTAGCCTCAACGATAAACAAATATATGAAGAGCAGCAACAACAATCCAAATGATCCACATATAAAGTTCATTGAGGTTGCCAACACAAACTTAAATCGTTTCTTGAAACACAACAAAAACATAATTACTAGAATAACGAATGACCTTGATAAACTACTTGAAAAACTCAATATTAGAAGTAGCCTAACGAGAACAATCGTCACTAAAATACCACAGCACCTCGCATCTATGGATTACCAAAAATACATAAAGATGGTTATCCTCTTAGACCTATCGTATCGACCATTAGCTCGCCTTGCTACTCGCTGGCTAAATATTTATGCTCAATGCTAAATATGTTAACCCACAACAGCATTTACAACATAAAAAATTCTTATGAGTTAAAAAACATACTTGATGACATTATATTAAAACCGGATGACACTAATTAGTTTCCTTTGACGTGACATCGCTTTTCACTAACATCTCTACAGCCAAGGCAATAGATGAAGTTGAACGTAGGTGGGACGAACTACGTCATTGCACCGAATTAGACAAAGACACGTTCTTGAAACTACTTAATTTTGTCATTGATCGTAATAATTATTTTAAATACAATAATCCCTAAAAATCATATTAATAATATATTACTCAAATTCAACTCTTTTGATAACCACATAAGATTCACGATAGAAGAAGAAAAACTAAACACCATACCATTTTTAGACATGACCCTTATCCGTTACAACTGTTCTATCATTACGTGTTGGTTCAAGAAAAGTACCAGCTCTGATCGCGTATTAAATTACATTTCTTTCCATCCACCAAATATGAAATTCAATTTAGCGCTCTCAAAAGAACCATTTATGAAATTCTCATGAAAAATAATTATCCACATAACAAAATCAGCAGAGCCATTAATAAAGCCAAACACACCACCAATCACAATAGAGGCGACAGCAATCCTCCCATTATCAACAATATTGATTACAATAGTCCTTCCGTTACATCAACTCGCTACCACGGTTTGACATACGTTAATGGATTATCACAACAAATTGTAAAAATTATCAAACCCAGTGACCATATTGATTGGAAGATTGATTACAAGGTCCCCAACAAAAATCAACGCACATTTTCTAAACTCAAAGACAAGATGCCGATGGACCAACAACATGGTGTGGTTTATGAAATTCCCTGCGAATGTGGAAAAATATATATTGGTGAAACCGGTAACAAACTCAAAACAAGAATGCAAAACCACCAGAGTAACGTCAGGTGCAAAACTCTTTCGACCGCCCTTGCAATTCACTCAATAGACAACAATCACAACTTTAATTTTGAAGAAACTAAAATTATACACAGAGAATCGAAAATGATCAATAGACGAATCCTCGAACCAGCCCACATCCGCATCCAACCTACCCAGTAGTGTGAACTTAAAGTCCGAAACAAAGAATTTGTGCGATGAATTTAAAAAAACTATTCGTAATTATAAACAATACCGCAAAAAATAAATATAAATAATTTTTTTTTAAGCACAGCACCATCTTCTTTTTAGTTGTATAACCAAATAGTATAGAAACATATATACGGGTATAACAATTTACGTATTTATCAATAGTTTATCAATACTTTAAGAATTTAAGTTAACAACACCATCTACCGTTTAGTTAATTTATAATTATCACTTATGTACTACACACACACACACATATATATAAACATAGTAAAGGTACTTGTACGGTTTTTACCAATGTTCCTCAATATATAGGTCAACGAACTACATCATATGCTTTTGTTACGGTCAAAATTGATAACAATATTAGTAATCAACACAATGGTGGTATCAATACCTACACGGTAATCAAAAATTCACTAGATGTGAGCAAACTAGATGATCTAGTTGAATCAAGTAAAATGTATGTTACTAGATTTCTGGTAGTTCATAATTCAAGTAAATTTTACTAGTATAATAATGTAGTACAACCGGAATTCTAGTATAATATTTTGTTGCATTTCTCAACCGGAATTCTTGTATAATTATGAAATAGCCGGTTTTTCTAGTAAAATCACTAGATTTTCAGTTATTTTTTTAACTGAAATTTTAGTAATATTACTGTACTTTCCGCTTTTAAAACTGATTTCTGTTAAGTTAAGGTTGTGCTTATTATTGATATTTCAGTAAAAGTAACAGAAATTTTTTTATATTCTAGTAAACTCAATATTTTTCCAACAGAAATTCTATTAAAATTAATAAATAAATAAATTTTTTAACCCGATAACAAATAGTGTTTGATGTTGATTCTCTTGTAAAATTTAAAGAATTTTACCAATTTTCTGGTAAAATCACATGATTTCTATTATGTTTCGAATTAATATTGCTAGACAATACCAATTTTAAAACTAATACAGCCTACAAATTTTAATTGGAACCTAATTCTTTTATTACTGGAAAATCGAGAGTATGTTGTACATTCCACGATAAATTTTCCTTTAAGCGCCCATTTATATTGACGTGAAGTAAAGTTAGAAAAATATTCGAGTAAACCTAAAGTGGTGGAAATTAATGTACGTAATAAATTACCAGATGTTTACCGATAAGTTATATCAATACTATAAAACACAAAGAGGTACGCCATGCTTGTTCCAAGCAAAAACCGGTACCAATAGAAACAAATCGAAAACAATTCTAAATATATGGAAAATTAAAATAATAAACTAAAATTTGGTTTAAACATTGTAATTTTAAGAACAATGAATTATATTTATTAAAATTCATTATATTAAAGTAATGTATCCAGAACTAACAAATATCTTAT
The DNA here is from genome assembly GCA_947310385.1 of Nephrotoma appendiculata. Lineage (NCBI taxonomy): Eukaryota > Metazoa > Arthropoda > Insecta > Diptera > Tipulidae > Nephrotoma > Nephrotoma appendiculata. Next base: position 31,122,701 of record OX371224.1, on the reverse strand, counting down.
ACTTATTAACGATCGATGTATAACATACTAACTAGTTATTAAACTATGCTTTTGTTATACAATTGAGTGTACAATTTTGATACCCTTAGTGTTGGTGTTGCTCCTTTTATTTTATAAAAATACACCTCGATAGCATGCAATAAATAGCATTTTTCGGATATTTCATTTCGAATACATAAACAACCTTGAACAGTAAGTCCATTGCATTAGTAAAGATGGTCTGCCCAATATTAATAGTTTGTCCGTCGATTATAATCCAAATTATTCCCTGGTGCAGTAATCTTTCATCGGCGAAATATATTAGATATGGCAGCGATTGTCGTGTATTTTTTATTATTTCGGAGGTGCTTTCTTCAAACTGTATCATAAATAAAAATGAAAGAATAAATAAAACTCTTATGTCAAAATCACAAATAAAATGTTAAAATAATTGACGTAATACATATCCGGTACAAATAGACCTAAATGAGTTGTTTACATAAAAGTCTTTAAACCCGATATTTTTACTAAACTAATAACAATTATTATTACCTTAGCCCAAATGCATATGCTGGACATGCGATTTAAAATAAATTCTTGAGACTCCGCATCCGCAGGAATTAATTTGGAGCTGGCACCGACTGATGTTTTATATTTTATTGTTATATAGAACAATAAAACCCCAGAACAAAAAATCCCCAATAAACTTTATTTCGGAAATATTTGCACTCAGCTAATTCCAACAGTAGGCCAGAAAAACATAATTTAGACAAAAAAGTTATGAACAAATTTATCCAAATTTCATATTCCCAAAGAAAGCCTGAATGGCATTGGTGACCAACTCGATGTATTCAATTTTGTATTATAGTATTTGCTTAATATTTTTTAATTTATTTAATTGATATATTTAAAGTAACGTTAAAATTTTATTGAATTATTATTAAAAGCGCTGTTAAAACTTAATCGGAAATTGTACACACTCAGCATTTACAAAAAATTAATTACAATTCCTTACAATACAAAACATACAATAACACCTAAACATTATTTAAAAAAATATTCCGGTAGGAGTACGTATCCGAGTAATCATTAAAATAAACGTACCATTATACCATAATTAAATTCAAAGAAGTTTGCGATACTCATGGAGGATTTCGGTGAGATCGGGAAAATAATCACTAAAGTAATATAAATTCTAAAAGCTTACCTGATAAAATTGAAATCACATCTTCTGGAATTTCTTAGAAAATTGCTTACATAATTCTATTATATCCATTTTAATTTTAATACAAACAACAAGTAACTTTTCTTAATAACTCAAATAATAATTACGAAGATCACTTTTTTATTTTGATGTCACTTATAGAAATTTTGCTTAATACTGAATAATTCCTACGATAATTTGAAAATATATACCAAAAAAAAAAACAGAAAAAAACTCGAATAACTGTTAATTTTACCAGATTCAAGCAATATTTCAGTAACTTTACTAGAATTAACTGGATTTCAGGTAAAATTAACAATATCAATGTAAAAAAAAAGATAAAAACCATTTACATTCACTAGAATTCTCGTAAAATTCTAGTAAACGATTAAATTTTACTGGAATAGTACTAGAAATCAGGTAAATAGTATTCTTATAAGAGAGGTAGTATGAGATGCATAGTTATAAAGTGAGAACATTTTGAATTATAAACTTTACTGCAGAGCATATAAATAAAAAAATATTCGAATTTTACTAGATTTTTACTGAGATTCTGGTAATGTAAAATGTTATCGCTATTTGTTAATTTTTTATGGAGATATATTTAATAGAACTCCCGTAAAATTTAATAGAAATCATATGTGAATCCAAAATAAAATGGTGGAATTGGATTTTGCTAGAATTTTGCAAGAATTCATGTAAATTAAACTTTTAATGGAATTCTAGTAACAAAATTAACTTGATTTCTAGTGAAATTAACTAGACACTCCATTATAGAACCAAACAGAAATGATCTAGTAATTTTCTAGTATTTTTTTTACTAGATAACCACTAGAGTCCCAGTATAATAAACACTAGAACTAGAAATTAACTAGAACTTATTAAAATTCTTATTTTAATTTTATTTTGAATGAAAATCTAGTATATTCACTTTAAAATTTAACTAGAAAACAAAATTTCCTTTTTTATTTACTAGAATTTAACTGGATTTTAACTGGAAATAGTAATACCATACAATCTAGTGGTCATTTACCAGATTTTATATTTACCTTGTAGGTATGCTCAACGATGTCATCTCTTCTCACAGTATTGCATAGTATATATATGCAATCTATATAAGAACATTTTTATTATTATAATGACGACCGGGCTTAAAGTCATCGACTTAATAATAAAAAGATTTCTTAATTTTTTTAAAACAAATTACATAAAAAAAAAATTTTAATTTTAATTTGAAATTATGTAACAAATTATAATATGTATTGTATTGTGTTTTATAGTGTTAAATATAACAACAATTGTGTATACCAAATTTTAATCTATCATGTAAGTTAGTTAATTAATTTGAAAAATTGTATAATTGTTGCTTATATACTCCTACCGTAAGATTGTAACACCTATTTTATATTTTAATTTTTAGTATCTTGAAAATGGGCATTGAGCCCGAAATATCGATAATGATAAATAAAATTGTTAAAATTCGATAAAAATGAATTTTAATTAATTTAAATAATCACTGGCTGTAATCGACACATTATATAACAGGGAGAAATCTACCTAATGATTTATCACCAGCCATTCCATATAACCAACTATTGTTAATTAAAATGCTAAGAATCTTTATTTGTCACTGCTGCGAAACTTTTATGGTTTTGACGGCGGTTTGAATGTTTCATAGTTTCGAGTTGATCTCGTTTGCTCAAATTTTAAAATCCCGAAATCAAAATCCCGAATTTCAAAATCCCGACTTTCAAAATTACCGCTCCGGTGGCAAAGTGGTCAGCATGCTCCGGCGGCAAAGTGGTCCAGTGACCGGAGCTCCCGGGTTCGATTCTCAATGGTGACAAGGAGAAGATTTCACGGCTGGATTAGGATCAATGAATTAATCACTCATTATCCGAAATGAAAACATGATTATGCAACCTCATTTGAGACGGACAAATCCCTTGATGGGATATAGTGTCAGAGAGAGAGAGAGAGAGAGATAGAATCGTTGCCCTAGTAGCGACTTGAAATAAGAAAACAAATAAATGTGTAACATAATATTATGTAAGTAATATTTTTTTAAAAATTAAAAAGGATTTAAATGCACCAGATGTTTTAGTGAGAGTAGCCTTTACAGGCAATTTTAAATTTAAATATTTTCTACGACTAACTAAATAATAAAAATTATTAAGTATGTTGGAAATATGAAAAGCAATAAAAAATAAAAATAAGAATCTGTACCATTGATGTTACTCCCACTAAAGCGTTGTTTGTGGGTTGGGGTCGACCCCGTCATTTGTGACATGTGACATTATGATGACTCACAAAAATCTACCTGAAACTAGCACATTTTAGTTTTTTTTATAAATATGGAGTGGTTTTAGTTTTCTGACATTAGTATTTTGTAAACCGTATTATGGAGTTCCAATTGTGATAAAATAAATTTTATTGTGAATAAGTGTTGTTTAGTAAAAAATTTTGTGTGAAATATCTTAATTTTTCTTTTAACATTCATATTCTAATGTTGAAAAACTTAGCCTTTGTATACCTCCTCAAGATGTTTCCGAGTATTTTGATACGATCATAAAATAATTTTATCCAGACGCCAAGCGAATTGCCAAATGGTTCCAAACAAATTATATAAGGTGTGTTCATGGATACCAAGGAAGATCCCAATACAGTCCAAAGTTCTGGACTATTTCCCAGAACCATGGTAATAATTTTCCTAGAATACAAAATTCAGTTGAGGCTTGGCACAACCGACTAAAAATAGTAATCGGAAGACCTCATGTCTATAAGTTAAACGAAGAATTGGCAAAGGAGATGATGATTTGCAAAACACGCATTGGAAAATAGAAAGCTGGTAAACGCGTCTAACTAAAAAAAAAAATGAGGAAAAAACCCAGCATAATTTTAAATGTTATTGTAAATAGAAACAATACTGATAGAGTTAATTATTTAAAAAACATTGCTGATTCTTCTGGCAAATGTATCTTGTCTTTGTTAATTGCCTTCAATTTACAAAAGTAACTTCTTATCGAATGTTTTATAATATCATTCATTTGTTTTACTGATATTATTCTAAATTATCGTCATCACCTGGATTGACCTCTACTACTTTTCCCATTTGCCATGTACTAGAAACTCATCTTTATTCTTTATTAGCACAATTTGATCCTTGCAATATTTTGTTGTAATTGTTTCCATTTGTATCACTGTTGAAAAGAAGTGGTATATTCGGTGCGCCAGTGTTTTCAGAAATTCTGCTCCAGTTATTGTAGTAATTCTCATCTAGATAATAATCGATCAATAAAGAAATATAGTGGCGTCAAAATTAGAGATATCCATTTGACTTCGATTCGACTGCAAGTAATTGATATTTCCTCAAATTTTAAGCGTGTATCGCCTGCGACTACTTTTAAGCGATATTTTGCGAATTTCACTCTCGCTTTCCATAAACCACTAAAATGAAATGTTCATTCTCAAAGAAGTGACACCATTAACTCATGTTTGTTTTTGCTGTATCGAAAGTTAGCATGTAGCAACTACAGGTGTTCCTCCATGTCGAGTAATACGATGAGTATATTTGATGATCAGGTTGGCTAATTGACCATATTTTTCAGCAAGATGGTCATATGTCTCTGATCATATAGGACTAATGATTTGTCGATTCTGGCCCAACTTGCAGGTTGTTCTTATCATCCAAAAAGTGATTCAATGATAATATCTTCCTAAACATTTATTCACCAGTTGTCCTGTTTGTAGTTGAGTGATTTCGTCGTTTAATTATTCATTCTTCTTAATTGAGGTTTCATTCCATTTTTAAATTCAACAGCACCGATATCCAACATCCTTGATATTTTTAGTTTTTTTCATTTGTCATCAATGAATCTCAGAATATACCCTGGTTGTTACCCATGGTTTATAATTATTTATAGTGCCATTAATCCATATTTAAAGCGATTGTTGAGTCTGTTCAACAACAAATTTCTGCTTTGGCATATTATGACGATACTGCGCTTCACTAGTACTAGGGTTGCACTGAGTTCATGCCTTGCGATGGTGATTTTATTCGTTATCTGCGCTACTTTTGTCTTTCGAATTTTTAATCTTGTCTTCACCATTTCATCAATAATTCGGAAACAAATTACCGCACCCAATATATGCATCCATAAAACTACAAATTTCAATCTTTCACCGTTTATTGTTTTGGCCTATGCATGAAAGATTATCCTCAGTTTGATGATGCTGTTGTCCTCGTTTAATAATAATTATGTGAACATAATCTTTAAAGTATACATCTTGAGAGAACCATCTTTCTAACTGAATTAATCCAGCAATTACCGATTTTCGTGATTCTCCTAACGTCGGCAAGTTTTCTTACAGAGGTAAGTTTACAATATAATTGTGATTGGGGTCATGTATCAAGGTTATTAAAATTTTTATTCTGATTTTATCTGCTCTTCTGTCAATGTTGTACGATCAGCAGTGTTCTCTAGGAGTAACTGTGATGCTCATTGGTCGATTTTGTTGATATGATGCTAGTTTTATTTACTATTAGCTGAAGTCATGCATCCGATAAGCTCTGCCTCTTGGTTCAAATCTCGCAAGTTCATCGATTTATATTGTACTTCTATAAAGTCCTGCTTTAAGTCCACCCATTCTTGAGATTGAAATATTTGCTTTTTTCTACCTTACGTTTAGTAAACTTTCATTTCAACTAGTTTAAGTAATTTCATTAATTTGGGATTTCCAGAAATCGTCCATATAAAAAAAATGTCAGAAATTGATCATTTGAAATTAGGGTTGATATAAGGGTGTGTATATATTCCCAGTTCTGGCTCATGTGGAGTATGCCACTATTAAATTCTGGTCGTATTAGGTCATATTCATTTAGTCTAAATATTGTAACTAGAAAATTACGAAATTTTCTTTCTATTTCGATAGACGTTGTCGAATATATCGCATGTAAATAGGCAGATATAGCCGTTCGAGGAAATCCTGACCAATTCTGGAGAAGTACTAAATCGCTTTTGACATCCACAGTTATGCACAATTAAACTAAAGCAAAACATATGATTTAATCATTAAACGGATCTATGGGATTTCTGGTGTGATAATCACGTCAGAAATCCCACACTATCTCCCAAAATACATAATGCACAAATTTTAACGTTAGACGCACAAAATTGTACAATCGAATACTACTCGACTCTGGCTGCGCCAATAGTCGGGTAAAATTCTGGTATGTGGTCAGGATTAATGATTCAAGCTTAGTAAATAAAATATTTAATTTAAACGGATTAGATAACTAATTTCTAATAAAAATCGGTATATCATCGATAATCGATATTATTTCAAAAAAATTTATTCTTGGGACTTTGGTTTATTAAAATACTCAGGTGTGGTTCCGAACCTTTTCAAATAATAACGAAGATCTGTACGCCGATTTTTGATAGAAGCGCATCAGGAATTGTTGCATTTGAATTAAATATTTTTTCTACTAAGCCTGTTGATCCAATTATTCGATTGCATTTATTCTATTTTTTTAAATTTTCCTTATTTATGGTGCTAAATTTTTAAGTTGAATTGAAATTTTTTTAAAAATTAAAATTTAATTTAAAAATACACGGCTTTTTATTGACCTTAGTAGGGAAATTTTTATTAAAAATAGAGGGGTAAATACGCAGTGGCCAACACACTGCTTTCTTTTGCATTGGTTCACCAACCTTGGAAGCTTCTATACTAGCTTTTCAAAACGCCTAAGAAATAAAAGATTATGATTTATATTTGAACTTAATATGTCCAGATCAATTTTCCAAAATTAAGCGGAAATGATGATTTTTGTCAAATGTCAACAAAAATATTTTTCAATAGAAATTCGGCCCCTTTTCAGCCGAGATGGATTAATTGATCGGTATGAAGCTTCATACTTTAGTTTTTTTCACAAATTGAGCGATCCCAGTAATTTTTGGCTGAAATCGGCCCACCAAGCTAAGTGGTAGAAGGTCCGTTCCAAGTGGTAGAAGTTTTCCAGTTTTTTGCAAAATTTTGTAAAAGTATATCATTTACCAAAAACCAGGAGATTCTAAATTAAATGTGTAACAATCTTGGCCAAGAGAAGTTTTCTAAAATTTAAGCGGAAATACCGGTTTTGAACATAAAATGTTTTTCAACAAAACTCGGCCTCTATATAGGCTATAGATGGATTGGTTAATGTGGATGAAACTTTGTACTTCAGCTTTCAGCATAAATTAGGAGGTTTAAGTGATTTTTGGCTAAAATTGGTTTACCCGACGTTAGAGGTTCCATAGGAGCATCTCGGTGCGGGCAAGTATTTTGAAAAGTATAGCATTTACGAAAAAATAGAATTTACGAATTTACGTAATGATCATTTTTAAAAAAAAATCGAAATTAAGTGGAAATCTGTTTATCATGAAGTGGTAGCGCCAATGAGAGCTTTTATAAATTTTGCAATGATGTTAAAAAGTTTAGCATTTACAAAAAACGAGTATTAAACGTTTTTAATAAATTTAAAGATTAAATGGTTTACCAACAAGCGTTGGCCTAGTTGCTCTTCTGAAATACAAGACAATTTTGCTTTAGAAACCAAGGATGGTGTATCAGAGATCTATGTATACATTCATGATAAAGGAAAGTCGGGTGTTGGCCACAACATTTTCACCCATCCATTTAACAAACAACTATTGATATTTATGTACCTCTATAAACATCCTAATTAATTTATAACGCATGTACCCTAATTAAGTATGTACCCTACAATTAAATATCATGTTACTATTAAAAAATTTGTAAACATCTCACGCTGAAATTTCTGATTTTATCGTATGCGGTGATTTAAAAAAAAAAATAAACCGTTTACTATTTTGCTTTGTAGTGATTGATGATTGTAAATATTTTGTGTTACTAACCAGAACCTCGTTAAAATTTTATAGTTCAAATCGTAAACAATTTCACCATATTGACACATCGTTAATAATTCTTAATCACTGTAGCTGGCCTATTTTAGTGCACTAAATCGTCAACCGCATTGTAGTTAATATGAAGGGCGTACTATTGATAATAATCAATGGCTTCTTAGGGCCGGGGTTTTAACTTGAAAGATTAATATTTTATGTTAGTTTTAGAAACAGAATTTATCCTAAGTTTTTTAATATTATATTTTTGTTGAAACAAAATCATTTTATCAATGAAAATGTAGAAGTAACGACAAACGAAAATATATGGGCTGCATGTACCTTATTGGAATGAAAATAATGATAATCGATCACCATTGCTAAGCCTTTAACAGGCTTATCCACACTTTGATGTTTAACACCTGCTTTTTGGCCATTAAAAAACTTAAATCGGTGAATCGATTTGAATAATAATTTTTCAGCTAGCTCAATGCGAGCTAACTTTTTTAGCTTTCAACGCTTATATAAATTAAACCTCTTTGGTGCTGAAATACTTGTATTATGCTTTGCTACGCAAAGAAATCACATTGGTTAGTTCCGTTGATTCAAACTGTTCAAGTGGTTCAAAAGGTGATCACAAGTCGCCAACCACACATCGATCGCAACCGAATCGATTGCCGTTACCAAATAATATAAAACCAATATCTATAAACGTTAATCGGTATTACTTTAATAATTTCATAATTTCACTTTTATTCAGATTTTATTTCGGTTCTTGTTTTGGTGACATCATATCTATCATAGAAATAGAATTGGTATTTGGCGCCCATTCATAAAATTAAATTTCGTAAGCTAATGTAAATTACGTTATCAAAATCGAGCATAACCTTGAACAATTTGGTCTCATGTGTATTTTTGAGATGAAATCTACTATATATCATACTCAAAAATTTTCTTAGAATTTTCCTATTAACTGTGCATGTTAACATGTGTCTGTATTTCTTTTTTGTGTTTTTTTTTTTGATTATAAATGAAATAAAAATATATTTTATTACAAAATTTTTATTTTTTTGTTAATCTATATAGTGGAAATCGCTTTTCCTTGTATTTAATTCTTTATTTAAATTCAACAATATAATACGAGTATAAAAGAATATTTGCATATGCTCATCGTTCATATCTGTTTTCCCAGTAAAATGCTATATGTGTGTGTATGTGTGTTTGTGATAAACAGAGGAAAATATAAATTCAAAGTTTATGTTATATGATTATATTTATTTTATAATTCATCAATCATTTTCCATTTTACAATTGTTTTGTATTTTATTATTTATTTATAAAAAAATGTATTTTGTATCGTACGTTGTTTTATGTATGATATGAGATATTACGTTTTTTGGAAGTTCATTTTCCCAAAAATATACAAAACAGTCTTCCTTTGAAATTTTATTAAATTTTCGTATAAAAATATGCGCAATTTTGAAAAGATATATTTGAAAAGCTAAATAAAACAATGTTCGTATTTTATTGGACTGAAATTATCAAACATTGTAGAATGACCGAAAATATGAAATTATAAGAGACTTGTTGAATGAAATAATCGACAATTGAGATTTTTTGATCAGCCAGTTGTGTACAGGTACGAATAAAACGAATAAAACAAATCAATCAGATGACGAGTGATAACTTTCTAACAAATATCTAAAAATTAATTAGTAGTGGTAAGGTATTATATAGTAGATGATAGAAGATTATGGATCAAGAGAGTGAAATAGTAGAGATTATTGCTCGAGCGAAGAAATTACTACTTGAGACTGAAGACCAAAGGTGGTAACTGAACCAAAGCAATAATCGATGTTTACTGCCAAGTTACATACGATATTTTTTGTACAACTTCAATTTTGGCAAAAAATTTGTGTGGTATTAAGAAGATCGTATATAGTAATTACATAGTGATCTATACCTTAACCAAGCAACTACCGAGTGTTATATTTGTATAGAGTAGAATTCGTAACACTAACCTCACCTTAAATCTGTTCGTCCCGAATAGACACGTTCTACGTCATATTTTCTCGTCCATCTTGCAGGTTTTTTATTTGGCTTGATACACGCGCCGTTACTAAACATCATCTTAACAACTTTTTATTGACTTATCGAATTTCGTTGTGCATCTTTAAATCTGCTTTTCCATTTCCTGAAATTATTCAGCCACATTTAATCATCTCGTCTCAAGATGGTATATCTCTCTAACGCTGGTCTCGTTGCATCTCGGATTTATCTCTGGAGTTCGTGGTGTTGCTTTCCTCTACAGTTAGATCTTTGTGGATTCTCCGTCATAGTTCTATTTGACTTATATCGTTTTGACTCGTCAATCTTCACACTTTCCATAATTTTCCATCTCAACTCCAAAGCGTGCAACCTTAACACGTCTCTCCGTCGCGCCCATCTGGATCGCTTTATCTTTAGCAATGAGCTCTATTGCCGGACTTATCCTCAACAAACGTACTGTAACCTTCGGCAGGGGCTCCTTTAAGGATCTTTCCTCCAATATGTAAACCAATTCGTCCCTGGTTTTATCTGGTTGTTTACCCGCTTTTCGCAGTCTTATCAGGTAGCCTCATAAAACGATCATTCCATTACTACCAGCAGTCTCGAAAGTATAGTGATCTAACTTATCGCATTTAAAACATCTACTATGACTTTTGATGTTGCTGGGCTCAACATTTAACTGTTGCAATTCTCTATGACTCCAGTGATAGTTGGCTTAACATCAAGCCTTGGCTTAACAGTTCCTCTCACCTTTACTTAATTAGTTGCTTAACTTCATTTGGCTGCCTCATAGCCCAACATCAACTCCAATACTTCGTTCATGGTTTTACTTCTAGTATTGGTTTTTAAATGATCTTTTAGATGGCCACTGAAAAAGATGCCTACTGTTACTCTATTAAACACAACTTCCGCTTGCCTTGAAGTTGTATCTTGCATGTTTAACTGGCGTGTGACTGCTTCAACTTATTCATAACGTGCACATAACTTCGTTCCATTGCGGATGCAGTTGACAAACCACCTGCAGTTTTCTATCGATGAGCCAAAATTAGTTCTTTGAGCTGCTCCTATATGTGCCCTAATAATATTTTGCTGTAGTGCCGCTTGAAACTACCCTATAAAATTCCCAAATGGGATCTCGCCATCGAACGTTAGTGGATTTAAAATTCTTTTTGAGTTCCTTTAACTGGTCCTATTTGTCCGAGACGCACACCAAACACAAATAACAATCATCACAAAATATCTTTTTCTTTATATTTATTTATATTTATATATATGTATGTATCCGCGAATCCATCGTATCGGAGGGTTTTGATTCATTCTGAAACAAATGTTATGTATTAATTTCAATTCATATAACATAATAATAATACTTAGCTTTCCGTTGATGTTTACCGGCTAATTCACCTCGGACACTATGGATCCACGTATATAATACTCCAGCCATCACTTGAAATTATGTAGATTAAATTAGTTAACATATTATTATATAATTTAAGTAATTATAAATTTAATTTATCATAAATTACTTACCTATAAAACTACTAACATTTGATATTTGTGAGAACAAACAATCGTATTGTCATTTGTCATTTACGTCTGTCAAATAGTATAGTATAGTTATTAGGTGATTTTATTTTTTGTAATGAATGTTGCAAGATGAGAAACCATAACGTAGACTAACTTCATGCGAATCGTAAGGGATTACTTACAATTGTTTTTATGCTTGTAATCAACACAGAAAATACTTATCATCTTGCAAAATTCAGAGTTGTTTTTTGTTGTTCATATCACACTTCGAAGCAGTACACATTACACAACATTAATTAATTAACACACTAAGAACGCGGTGGTGTAAAAATAAATTTAACGATAAGGAAACCAAAAGGTCGTGTAGTGGTTTATTGATCATTCTTGATAATTGGATTATTGTGCGGCAATTGCATCGTTTTCTAATCGTCGAGCCAAGCTAAAATTATACAGTCCACTTATATATTCGCTCGAGTTTTGATACTATTAAAAACGTTTTATTAAGCTGACAATCTCGAACAATTTGCGTGGTATGTATTTCAAAGCAAATTTCCACATCTTTTATATTATTCCGTCTTATTTAAAAGACAGCCTACATCTTCTTCAAGGATCTTTATCTTTAGTTTAAGTATAAATGCTTGAATTGGTCGTTTTTCGTTCTACACGTTCTGTTGTATACGCAGGTCGGCGAGATGAACACTTTATTTTGATCGTAGTTCTGCCAACTGAGCATTTTGTTCTTTACGTAGCTCAACAAACTGACCAACTTCCTGGTTTATTTAAGTTCCTTGTTGGTCTAATTTGGCATCAAATATAGCATCTATTTTCTTTAGTTGAGGCAAACGTACACTTATCATATCTCCCATGTCCAAGTATGGTTTCTATTGTTCAGGAGTATATATATATATATATATATATAGGAGGCTGTACTGATATTGTTTCTGTTTCACTCTGTATCATTCCTCTTTTCTCATTTTTTATGTCTTTCTCGAAATTCTGAAATTTTTAGTCATGCGCGGTTGAGGTAACGGCGTCATCCCAGACTCATGGCATCGTTGATAATTGTCTTGATCTACGCAATCTTGCTTTGAACATACTCTTCCATGATGCGCTGCAGCTTCGATAGGCACTCGTTTTTTTTGCCTTCAGTGGTAAGCTCTAGACTTTGGAGCATATTATGTAATTGCTGGGATGAATAGGTGCTTATTTTCATCAATCCCACTGGTTTAATTTATGCCCCCATGCAAAATCTCACTTCTGACACCAAATATTATGAATTTTGAGGGTTCGATATGCAGCATTTAAGTTACACATTTTATTTGCACGCCAACACCTACAGCTTCTTCAACAATTCACTATTCATTGTATATGTTCATCATTTCAATTTTAATGTCTACTTTAAATTTTCGCACTGTTCACTTTTTACTTTTTATAACTTGCATGGTTTACTGTTAAATTACAGCATTACAACATCACAACAAATGGTTTGAAACTAAGATTACTAGTGGATATAACAAAATCTTTTTGAAAACTTAATGAAAGAAAATGGTAACATTAATCTTCTTTGAAAAGTTATAGTAAACAGGCTACTGTATGCAAAATACAATAATGACATGCTTTGGTACTGTAGTGGAAAAATAAATTGTACTCGCCGTAACATGGCATCACCTCCTAGCTTAGTACCCTCGGACAACACTCCTGCCATCACTACTGGCCAGTTATCCCTGCAAATACCCCCAAATATTGACCCCCATATTTATCCCCATATTGGTCATAACCCCCATAATTTATTTCCCGTTTATTTCCTCCTATTAGGCCTTGGCCATTTAGACCAATCATTACCCCTCCGTAAATACAAAAATATATTCATTCGATGTGATGTATCAGCGCCTAATTGATTCCGTTGACTTTTTGTCGGAATTAATGATGATCCTTGATGAGCTTTTGGTTGTAGGAGATTCTAACCTTCCTGACCCGTTATGGAACTACGTTGGTTCAAACCCAACTAGTACTAAGAAAACCTTATTCACGGATAATATGATAAATGCTGGTTTATTCCCTAAAAACAATTTTGAAAGGCAGCTAGATGTGATTTTTTAGCAGATGCCCATAACAGTATAGCCTTTCCACTATTGAATCCTGCCATCTACCGATATCAATCACATTTAGTTATGAGTTTAATCATGCTAACAAGGAGTCAGAAATACCGTACAATTTCAATTTTTATGCTGTCATCAAAAATTAGATAACATCATCATACATATTTAAAATCTCAGTCAGAAGGCGATTATTCTAATTATGTGAGCGCCAAAATGACAATGTGCGCCATATGCAAGCCACCATATGCCGATCTCACTGCTAAACCCAAACTCTATTCGCATTTTAATAATCTTAAACAATAGTCCGACAGATACCCAACAATGTTAAAGTATGGAGATTAATATAGTCTAATAACCCGAAAATTATTGGTACTATCCCCTCCATCGTTTATAGACTTAATACCATCATTTATCCTAAAAGAAATACGATCAACACAGCAAACCCCACATTTGGTTTCGTTAAACGCTGGTCTAAAGAAATTCTTGAAGCATTTGTTTAATTCGCTCGCCCACTACACTAATATGCCAGCCAAGTATGGTCTCTATGGGCAGTAGAACGACGATATCTTTGGTTTGCTTTGCGAGGACTTCCCTGAATGGACAACGTCAATTTATCTCAATACCTCTTCGTTTAGAGCGTATAAAAACCAAACCTTTAGCGTCGAGTTGTTGTAGACTTCGTTTCTGTTGACCAATTGCTATCTCAATTTGAAACGTCACGTTTTGAGGTTGGTGCCTGCTGTTTTTTAGTAATATTCCTAATTTGAAGTAATAATTGTTTTACCTGATATATTAGATAATATAACTTTATTTTTAATGGTTTTTGGTTCAATAAATTGTTTCTAGAGTAACACAGTAGTAAAATCTGCAGTAACACAAATTTGTGGAGCGCTCAGCGATTGATCCTAGCCTCTTTCGCTCCCTATACTAAGTGAGTAGTCGGGGTGCATTGTGCATTGTGTAAGAATTAATATGCTTTGAAGGAAGTGGGATGAAGAAATGAGGTAATTCTAGCCAACTAAGGAGGCAGCTGAAACAGCTTTTTGACGTAATACGTAACGGTAGTTTCACGGAATCAAACGGAATAGTTTAGAAACAGAAATTTTTGAAAACGGCTTTTTCGTAATTTTAAACCGAATACTAAACCTGAAAAAACATCGAGATCAAACTTGATATTTATTACTGCCTAAGGATGGTAGTCCACCCTATTTTAAAAAGGAAATTATGAGTCTTCTGCTATCAGTTGATTTTTGGTTGTTGATGCATTATGACTAAGATTGCTTCTGCTCCCGAGTACCCTAACGTTACTGTAAAATTGCCGATTAAAACCTAGTCCATAGGATTGTTAATTTCAATATTATGCGATGGGATTTCCCTAATTTTAAAATACAATTCCGATTATGACGAATTGCTAGTGAACTTATAGTTAATTCTTTAGTGATAGTTATTTTTGTTCAGTTGATCAAACTTGATTAAGTTAGACCCGGAGTTGGGAAATAGTCAGAGGTGGTCTAATGGTGGGTTGGAACGAAATAAATTAATCAGTTGGGAGTAATTGGTAGGGCAGTAATCGCGTAGATAAGAGAGATTTGATTAGGGATAAAATCGTGTATTTTTAAATGGGCTTTCTCATGGTTTTTGCATAAATTTGAAATGATCGATTAATGATTAAATTTATAACATACCAATTTCATTATGATCAAAACGCGTCACTGACAAATTTCACATTTCCGATTTCCGTTTCATTCATAAAAGCAGTAATATTCCAAACAGTATTCTAAATCAGGATCGTTTATGAATGTTACCCATTTTCATTCAATATTTCAATTATTATCATAGTCGTTTTAAACTGAACTGTCATAGATGTTTAAAATCAAAAATGTCAAAAGTCTGATAAAATCTGGAAAATTTGGTTTTTCAATGGAGGTGGTTATGAAGGAAATGGGGATAATGATCGGAAGTTAAATGCTCGGGTTGATAAAAAAGAGGATAATTGGTCGGGGTATTGGCAATGGGATATTAAGAACCATGGGTAATATCTGGAAGGCGTAAGGTGTTCGCTAGGCTACCATTTCTAATATTTTTGCGTTTTAGTTGCGAGATTGGATTCAACAACTTAAAATAGTGCATGAAAACGTGAAACAAAGTTCGTGAAAGCTCACAGATATAAATAACTGGTACTTTTTACACTATTTGCCGTAGGGACTTGGCGAAACCTACTTTGGCGAAATACATTTCACTTGACTTGACACTTGTTTTTGAATATTTTAATTAAAAAATTGGTTCAAAATGTTTAAAAAATCACTCGATCTATTTTGACTTGTTAGGTCATCATCAATATCTACTGATTTGTAAAAGTAAATTTTTTAGTTATATATAGTATAAAAAAGGCAAAAAATAAATAAAAGAAGGAGAGATAAAAAATAAGCAATAAAAATCAATCTATTAATCGGCCCAACCACCTGTTGTTTATACGGAAAAATTAAGGAAGAGGATAGCAGGTAAGCGATTAGTCATCGGCTGTGTAACAAAATTAAAGGTATATTGAAGTATAATTCAGTATATGTTAGCAAAATAATAATGATTATAAAAACAATCATTTTCAACTTTGTTGAGATCTTGTCTATATTCTGTACATTGTTGACATCACAACTCTTAATAGTCTTGCCACAATACCAGCATCGAAGCAAAAGTTATAAATACCGAATAAATCGCCTTGATGGTATGCATTTCCAATTAATTTCTAAAAATTTCCCAATCATAATCAATTTTCCCGCTCATTAATCATCTTATTATTTTTCCGTGCTGTTTACATAAAATTTATTTTGTTTTTTATATTAATTTTGTTCAATCTCATCGACGCAATTTTCCATACATTTAACCCAAATTTCTATTACACAAAAAAAAATTGTTTATAATAAATAACATTAATTTAATGACGTTATAGTATGTTAAACGTTATACAGACGAATAAAGTTTCTAAACGTTTTGTGATTAATTGAAATGTTTTAGCATAAAGCCAAACATTGCCACTTTGACAATGTCAAGGAAATTTTCGTTAATCGTATGTAGCAATACGCCGCACACCTTAAAATTAAACGAGAAATTATCGTGCGGGTAAATAGTGAAATCGGGTTGTCTTGATACCCGAGGCAAATTTATAAAACTCAGCCGAACTAAAAATAATCTGTCGCACAATAACATATTCGAAAATATCTACCGTCTTGTTATTCTTTTTTTATGCTCGACACAGTGCGAAAAATTTCACATGCGGTACTCTCGATTTATTTATAAACTGTACGTACTTTACGCAAACCAATGGGTGTATCCTGTGTTGTTTTCATATGACTCGGAGATAATCGGCTGGTCCGTATAATCGCATACATCAATAAATTTTGGGATTATCGAGAATACTTAGGAGCGGCGGGCGTCGACATACACACCATATGATTTCGATATTATATAATTTAAGAACTTTTTTTAATATAATTATAGAAATTATCGCACGCGTGAGTTATAAATCGTTTCGTATGGTTTGCAAAAAAAAAAACTTTTGTATACACGCTTTGATGTTCCCTAAAGTTTGTTTGTTTAAAAAATTTTAATGATATGTTTATGTTACATTTATAGATCCAATTAATTTGTATAGTGGTGCTATTAAATTTTTATCATACCAGTTTTTAACTTGTTCTTATATATTTTCCGCCAAATAAGTGAATCATTCTTGATCTGGGCGGGCTGCTATAATACTTTGAATTATAACTTGCTGATCGTTTTTCAATTTTAATTTTCCACTAAAATTCGATATAACCACATGATAAACCGCCATCGTTAAAATTGTATGTCTGTGAAATTAACACAAAAATTACTGTGGTATTATTTATGGTTAAGATCTTAAGAAATTCTATAAATGCTTAGTGCGAAAATGGATAAAACTTAATCAGCAGTAAAATCATTCCAGCGGAAAATTTTAATTCATTTTTGCAGAAAACACAATAAAATATCCCAGCGAAATAAAATATTTCTCAAGATGACAAATTCATTGACCTCCGAAGTAAAGGAGCGAAATATATAAAATCTTGAAATGTGCCAATCTTTCTTTTTTCTAGAATATGTTCAAGCTGTACTAAACTTGGCCATTTTATAACCAACTCTTATGAAATTTGGTATCGACATTGATTTAGGATAGAAACTTAAATTTTAGATGAATTTCTGGTATCTGTGCATTCTACACGATTAAAATAGATGTTGGGCTGGAGAGAGCTCGGCTAATTTTTAATTGTAAAATTTGCATCGCAGGTCTTCATTGTAATTCTAATATGTATTTTGAACAAGGTTCTAGAAATGAGTCTTCTCGTTTATTTTTTTAAAAGTATATATAAAAATTGTTATGAAAATATTTGAATTTTGAATTGGAAACTTACGAATCGAATAAGAAAATTAATAAAGATAATCGTTTAGCATTTTGAGGCCATATAAGTTCGTTTCAATTTCTAGTCGAAATCCCAAAAAATTCCACAAGTAACCAATACGTTCGGTTGTGTACCTAAAAGCTAAGGTCATAGAAAATACATGAAAATTCGAAGAGAATTTCTTGATTATAATTTTCACTATATTTTTTGAGTATTCAAATAAAGGAAAATTTTAACAATTAAAATCTCCTCAAAACTCGCATTTGGTCTCAGCATAACCTAAGCTATCAAAAAAAAAATCCGTAAATTTTGCTTAGTATTGTAGGAGCTTTTGAGATATTAGTGATAACCTGAAACCTAATTATTTGGCCGTCAAAAATCTAACAATTGCTTAGAAAATTCCTTAACGAGAAATACCTTAATCGATAATCTCCTTTAATTTTCTTATTCGATTCGTATTTTTAATCTAAAATTTAAATGGTGGCAAAGCTATTTTGATATTTACTAGTAAAAAAGGAAACGAGAGCGGCTATGATTGACTCAGTTCCGAACCTTGGAAAGTTCCCCAGATTAAAATGGATTTAATAGTGTAGAATGCACAGATATCATATTTTGGCTAGAAACCAAATTTGAAAAGGATTGGTTATGAAATGGCGAACTTTAGTCCAGCAGCTAGATTCGCTAACCAATAACACTATTCAAATTTCATTCTAATTCGTTAAGGAATTATTATTTCATTCTAAAACAGTTTTTAAAAATATTTACATTATTTTTTGAAATTCTGTTGGACATTTAACGTGAAGTGGAACATCAGTACCATGTTTTGCTCTGACATTTTGTTAATTGTTTTGTTCTGGCATTCAGTTTCTGTAAAACTGAAAACATTTCACATTAAAATGACTTAAAAAATGTATGGAGTGCTTTCAACGATGTCCGTTTTTTTAATGTTGCCCTGTGTTTGCATAATGATGATTATGATAATTTAATTATGTTTCGAGAGTGCTTTCCACACGATACATACGCAAATCGTTTTTTAAAGACAATTAACTTTCATCGCTTCAAAACGTTTAAACATACATTTTCTATTCTTTTTCATAAATTCTCTGATTTTTCATAAAATTTTCTGCTGAGAATTTTTAACTTGCATAAAAATATCAAAAATTTTCTGCTGGTGTAAAAAACTATCAGCAGAAACATTTTCATTTTTGTGATAGTGATGCCTAGCGGTGAATAGCAAAATACATTTTTTGTGCTGGAAATTCTCTGCTATCTTATACAGCATCATTATTTACCCTTTTTCTTCCACCGGAAAATTTTCTGTGAAAGTTTTTACTAAAACTAAGACACAAACTCTTCTTTTGTTCCATTGATTGGCCCAAATTCATAATCGCAACGTATAATTAAAAATAGAAATAAAAATAATTAATTTAAAATATAATTTATATTTAATTTAATATGTAATTTAAAATAAAATATATTAATTTTTTGTTTTTTTTATAAATTCTTTTTTAAAATACAAAATCATTTTTTACTAAAAACGATTTCGTATATTTTCTGACTACAAAACAAACAAAAAATTGACATACCTCAAATTTTGTAGAATGAATGAAGTTTGCTTTGATGTAAGCGTTGTACAAAACAAGGGAAATTTTAAGTTTCCCCCTGAAATGGATAGTGCTCCCCATAGCGGCTTCCGATAAATATGTAGGTCGAGCAAGATATTTTTTTTATCGATTTTTAACTAAAATGTTGAATGAAAAGTCTTAGTTTGGAGTTAAATAAATTAATTATATGCAATAATAGTGCGCTAAATATAAGTTTTGACATATAAAATTGGCTGCTCCGGATACAGCTATCGGGCGCTAATAATAAAACACGGCTATTGGCTTCCTCCTCAGCATCACCCATAGATTTAATCATACGATTGAAAAAATATCTGTTATATTTTTTATGAATCAACTGAGTTGTACATTCCCGTCGATTTCATTGAAAAAATTAATAAAATATTATTTTGGATTTTGTTTATAATTTTCAATCTGTTATATCCTTAAAACACCAAATCAACCACCTAAACGGGAAATTCCATAATTGCTTAAACTCACATTCAATTTCAGGTGTAAAATAAAAATAGCTTGTTAGTGCTAGGGGGGAGGGGAGGGGTACAAATAAATTTCGAGGGATTTACAAAAGATGACATTACTGGTATCAAATCACATCGGCCATCTTGTAACTATATTCTAATTAAAACGTAATTATATCCCTCTAAAAATCACTATGTGTCATTTCGCGTGTAAACAAAATATGTTTGTGCTCTAACCATGTCAACCTTGAACTAACCCCGTGACATCACACCACAATTTACGGGAAGCGCTGTTTTTTGTTTAAATTTGAAGAAAATTGCAGCTGATGGACATCGATTGCTGTGTGATGCATATGGGGAATATGGTCTATTAATAAAAACATATGAATACTCGTTCCGCCGTTTGAAAAGTGGAAATTGTCAACAACGTGCTACATTGATGCATTAAACCGAGTATTGAAGCTCAAACACCCACAATACAAGGTCGTGAAGGAAATTTATGAGGCGCTTCTTTAGGATGTTCTACCCCACCCGCCGAATTCACCAGAGAGTGCTCCTTCCGACCTACTACTGCTGACGCGGAATCCGTATGCTGCGTGAAACACGGAAAAAATTCGTAACTAATGATGGACATTACTTTGAATAAAATACATTGTATCAATATCTCTGAATAAAGCTTAGAATTTTTAAAAAAATTTCAAATTTGAGCCAAAGGCTAAACATTTAAACATCGAAGATGGAGTTTGAAACTTTTCTTAGTGCCTGAATAAAAAAGCTTAAGCCTACTGATTTGTTTTGGCATAGAGTACTTGTATTTATATAGACCTAAAAATAAAAAATAAAAAAAGTTTTTAATTATACCATTTAGCAATTTTCCTAATAGAAAACAATAGGTTTAGTTGTAAGACACCAAAATATGTAGTGTTAGTGTTGCGAAGTCGCACTGGTAGTAGAACACAGGTTAAGCTTTTTCCACAAATTGGGAAATCTCAGTGAATTTTGGCCGAAATCGGTTTACCGGAAGTAACAACGGAATAGGAAATTATTCGATTTTAACAAATTTTTTGTAAAGTATGTCATTTTCGAGAATAAGAACTAAGAACTAAAAGATTGTTAATTAATTTGGAAAAATATCAGGCGCTAGATCAGTTTTCCAAAATTTAAGCGTAAACCACGATTTTTGACAAAAATTGTTCCACTAAAATTCGGCCTCTGTATAGACCATAGATGTACTTCAACGGGATGAAACTTTATACTTAAGGTTCTTCAACAAACTTGGAAATCCCAGTGAATTTTGGGTGAACTCGCTCCAGCAGAGGTCGCTGCATCCATAGAAGCTTTTTCATTTTTCCGTGTATTTTACGAAAAAAAACGAATACGAACTAGAAGTTTCTAAATTAATTTTGCAACATTAACAGTCGACACAAATTCCGGGTTAATGATAAATGACAATGAGTAATAATTTCATTATTTATTGGTAATTTCTGCTTTGGTTTTCAAATAATTATCGGTTTAGTTTCTTCAACTAGACTATTGAAGCCTACCTTAGAGGACCGGAAACATAAATATTTTAAACATTCATATTAAATGAATGGCAAAAATTCGAAGTCATAGTCATTCTCATTAGTCACTGAACCGGAAAACACGCAGATCGGTTTTTCAAAATATTAGCGAAAATGACGATTTTTGACAAAAACTTTTTTTCAGTAAAAAGTTTGGCACCTGTACACCACGTTGCGTGATGTTGCACCTTGTTGCGTCATGTTGCTGTTACGATGATATTGTATGGTTGCACTAATAGCGCCTTTTTGAAAATGTTGGTTGTTATGAATAACAGGTTTCCTTATTTTCTTCCGCCTCTAACGATTTTGACGTGATTAGGTGAGGACCGGGTTTATTTCTTTATTTATTTTTTGTTTACACTACTTATAAAAATTTACTGAGGATCTCTTTTCGAGAACCAGAAACCGATTGTGATGGGTCATCCTGACTTCGAGAAAATTTATGTTGGTGATGAAATCACTCGGTGGTGAAATTCGATGCTGGTTTTCCACTATTTAATTTTTTCGGCTTTTTATTTTTTTTTTGGCTCGCCCAATTTTGATAAAAGATTGATGTTAGATAGTTTTCAGTTGCCAGGAATCGATTGCGATCGGCCCTGCTTTCTGCCAAAGTTGTTTGGAGATCCTATTGTGAGGCCTGACTTTTAATTTGGGAAGACGGATTTTCGAGTACAAGGAGACGATTGCGATAGATGCTAATTTTTTGAGAAAATCTGTTCACGCAGGGTCGTCATATGGCACCGTGCTGCGTAATGTTTCACCATGTTGCTTGGTGTTGCATCTTGTTGGGGAATGGTGTGTAATGTTTCACTATGTTTTGTCATGTTGCGTGATGATGCACATTAATGGTATTTCTGAAGTAAAAAAATATTCCAAAATCCTGATGTTCGCAGATTTCCTTTAAAATCTACAAAACCATTGAGTTAGTTGACGATGTCAATAAACTGTAAGAGTCTCAACATTACAAAATTTCGATATACATATATATAATTTAATCGAAAAGCAAATTCTATTAAGTAAGACTATAAGATAAATGGTATACTTCTTCAGGTAGTCTTGAATCTAAAGACCTAGGAGTTACTTTAATTGGAAACATAAGCTTGAACATTGAGCTGTGCGTCGCCAGAGATAAAATAAAGCATAACAATCATGAAAAATGTTGACATCAAGATTTTCTCGCACTCAAAAAAAAATTGAGTGCTAAAAAACCGTGTACGTTCGTATATGGTTCTGTGCAGAATAAATATGTGAAGCTTCCCTTGATAGCTCTGACTTGATCAAATTGATTTTTTCGAAAGAGGGCCACCGGAAAAGGCAGCTTCCATAAAATCTTTTTCGTTTTTCTTTCAAATATGTTGAATAATATATCATTTACAAGAAAAACGAATAAGAACTACAAATTGTAAATAAATTTTGCAGCGATATCAGCCCAGACTAGTTTACCAAAATTTAAGCAGAAAAACTATATTTAAATTTAAAATGCATTTATTTTAAAACAAAAAGAATGCACAGATTAATTTCGATATTGTCCATCGCTACTTACGACTTTTTCCCACCTCTCACGCAATTTTCAAATCCCATCTCGGAAAAACTTTTCGTCTTTTAAGGCGATCCAAGTTTGAAGCCGATTTTCAATTTCGTCGAAAGAAGTGAACCGGTGACCTGCCAAATCGGGCTACATCCGTCGGAACAACCATTAATCGAAAAGGGCAATGTTCGGAGAATACAGCGGGTGTGGTAAAATATCCCACTTGAGCGTTTCTATGCAGAATAACGTTATTATGCAGAATAATTACTTTATCATGTCTTTCCTCACATTCCGGTCGTTTTTCTCGTAATGCACGACTCAAACGAATTATTTGCCATCTGTACCGCTCACCCGTAATGAAATTGCCAGGTTATAGCAGCTCGTATTACACAACGCCTCTTTGGTCCCACCAGATATACAGCATAACCTTCGAACCATGAATGTTCGTCTTCGATGTTGATGTTGAGATCGATGGCTACGGTTGGCAGGGCAAAGCATAATATTTTTACTCTTGAGGTTATTGTGGAAAACCCACTTCTCTTCACCAGTCACTATTCGATGTAAAAATCTTTTCTTGTTTGCCTTTGAACCAGCTGCTCACAAGAAAAAAAATCGCCTGTCTACTTCCTTTCCACGTCTCTTGGTTTCAATTTATAAGGGACCCAATTGCCTTGCTTTTGAATCATGCCAATATATTTCAATCGCACGGAAACTGTTTGTTGGGTCACCCCTAGTGTACCGACAAGCTCGTCTTGTGTTTGAGTCGGATCTTCATCGAGCAATGCCTCTAATTCATCGTCTACGAATTTTTTTGTCTGTCCTAAGCGAGGTTTATCTTCAACACTGAAATCATCATTTTTGAAGCATTGAAACGATTTTCTACATGATTTATCGATTGAAGCATTGTCACCGTAATCTTTCACAGACATTCGATGTGCTGCAGCTTCCAATTAAAACAAAAAATTATCACTTCCCGCAAATGCTGTTTAGTTATCACAAAATCCGTCATATTCAACATCGTAAAAAAGCACGTTTTGTATAAAACTCAGAGCAATACAAACTGAATGGTTACGACAGATGTCTTATCTGTCTGAAACCACGGAAATCAGCTATCACTATAAACAAATTATTATAGTCAGAACCACTTTTTGAAAACGGACCGAATTAATTTGTAGTCCTAATAACAAAAACTTAACGCCTGTACAGCCTATAGACGCATTGATTGGTCTGGATGAAAATTTATACCTAAGTAAGGTTTTACACATTATTTGAACGTCTCAGCAATAATTGGCCGAAATCGATCCACCGATAGAGTAAGCTTACATTGCACCTTTTTCGTCTTCTGAAAATAAATTTCAAACAAAATTAGTTCAGATCATTTTTTAAATTACCGGAAAGAACGAATTTTGTTAAAAAAAATTATTTCACCAAAATTCGGCCTCTTCATACTTAAACTTCTTCCATTAATTGGAAATCTGGGTAGCGGAAGTGGCAGCATTTATCAAATTTTTTACAATGTTGCTAAAAAAGACTAAAATAAATTTAGAGATTTAATTTGGAAGTAACAAAAGAGTTGACCTGTTGCTTTTCTGAAATTTTAGCGGGAGAATTTGGAGTCGGGTTTCTCATCCACTGGCGAGTACAGCAGGTTATCATCAACTTCCATTCGATCAACATGCACAGCTGGACTACGCACAAAAAACTCATTAATACGATTGTCAATACTCATGTGTCAACCCAAGACAAATTAGATTATTTAAAAGATGTATTTATTCTTCGCTGAGCTGGAAGGCATCATGAGTAAGATCCAACACCGATGCGCTATCAAAATTATCGTGGGTGACTTCAACACCAGTGCCGGTTGGAACGTGGATACAATGGCACATATTGTTAAGTTGTATCAGCTGAGTAAAAGAAAGTGAATGAAACAAAATTGATCACGTCGTAATCCCGAAAAAATATTTGACCAGAATATAACTTGAGTTAGATTTTATAGATGCACCGACATGAACAGTGATAATATGTTTGCCCTGTTCAACATCGAAGCAGAAAACTGTAGATTCTATGCAAAGTTACCAAGCAAGTATCACTGATCATCTATACCAGCACAATGAAAGCTACAAAATTCCACCAAACATCCAGTGTCGTCAAATCGTCGTAATAAAATTAGGCGAGAGAGTGAGTGAGGAGAGAGAGCGTAAGAGAGAGTGAGAGAGGGCGAAAGAGAATGGGAGTGAGAGAGAGGTAGACAGTGCTAGACAGATAGTGAGAGAGAGAGAGAGAGAGAGAGAGAGAGAGAGAGAGAGAGAGAGAGAGAGAGAGAGAGAGAGAGAGAGAGAGAGGGGTAGAAATATTTGATGTGTATCTCGCTATATTATTTTTAGGCCAAACACAAAATATCTTCAGAAATGGTTTTTACTTCATTTTACTTCAGGTTAGAGGTTCACCAGATTAATATTCAAGAGATATTTCTCTCTGTACCTGCATTTGGCATGTATTCTATTTACACTGAAAGCAGATAGCGATTTCAGTTTTTTGTGCTAAACAAACAATACTAAATAATTTTATTTTGATTGTAATTTGATATGTAATTTGAAAGTCAAATTTTACAACACTAATTGGCCCAGCCAAACTGTACTGCAAATAAAGAAGTGATTTTTAAAATTGAATCTGATTCTCAATGAACCAAAAGGCGTCACAACTACCACAACAATTTCATGGTAATAAAATATGCAAATTTATGTCAACTAATTTTATATGTGATAATAAAAATGTAAATTTTACAACTAATTTAATTACTTAACACATTACGAATTACAATAAATGAAAAAAAAATTAGTTTATTAAATTTTATATTATTTGTATTTGCTCTCGAATAAATTAGAAGACAAGTAAATATAAGTCGTATATAAGTCTGTGTGTCCACACTGTGTGCTGTACCAAGTTTTAAACCACAAAAAATAGTTTTTCTGTCTCGTACATTTTCAATTTTCCGTATTTATTTTGGACCAAACCAATAAACCAATTGTCATTCCCTCTCGCTTCTTGTACAATGCATGGTTTAGGTTACGTAGTTTAGTTTGTTTTAAAAAATAACTTTAAAAGTTAATTTAATTGTGCCAAAAAGACGTTCAAACAACAAACACATCTTATTATTGTTACGATCATGTGGACGTGTGTGTTGCCCAATTTTATGGATTTATTTCAGTTTTCTTCTCACTCCGTCTTATTTTTACTTTCTTTAATGCATTTCTATGTTTATTCCTTAAGACATGAGAAAAATAAGAAAAAACTTTTCCGTTGTATATACATTTTGGTTTGTAATTGTCATCGCATAATTTTTTGCTTTTTTCATTTAATTAATTTGAGTAAATTAATTTTCTAAAATTTATTTATTTTAATTTTGTGACATAAATTATTTGTGAGAAAATTCTGGGGAACGTCTTTTATATCTTGTGTTGGTTGGCGTTGGTTGAAGAATTGTTGTTTTAAGTTTTTCAGAGAATTTTGAAACTTTAGTTTATTGCTAAAATGTTTATACTTTGATGCTATACGAATCGTTTATGACTGTATCTGTCATTTTAGTAAAGATGTCGGATTTGTCTGGGTTTAAAAGGTTAAATACAATACCGCGATTCATGTCGAGGTTACTTCGAAATTTATAGTTTCGATTTGTAAAGGTTAAGTAAATTTGAATTAATAAATTTTCATAGTTGCCAAGATTGTCTCTTTGCTTAGATGATAAATGGTTTCTGAATTTTTAAATCTATCTTCAAGATGCTTTTCGTAGTATAACTAATTTTTATTATTTAAACAAAAATGAGGTTTAAATTTCTTTATTTCTCTACTTTCATTATTCTTAATCAGTATATTCAATCTTCGATGACGTGATTAGGTATTGTGGATGGAACTGGTATTCTGTGGATGGCCACCTGGGTCGGAACTCCGCCATTTATTATCAGATTTTGACGGGATTGATATTATTGGATGGAAATTGGATTCTAAAATTATTTTTTGTAGAATTTCTGGAACATGCACCTGGGATGGAACTCGGCCATTCGTTAACCGATTTTGATATGAATGTAATTGTTTGATAAAAATTGGGTTCTAGAAGGATTTTTGGAAGAATTTCTGGAATATGGCCTTACGGGATGGCCATTACTTAACCGATTATGATGAAATTGGGTATATTGACCGTCATTGTATGGCCACCTTAGGTAGAGCTCGATAATTTTTAGCCGATTATGGTGGGATTGTATGATTGATGGAACTTGAGTTCTAAAATGATTTTTTGTAGAAGTAGGCCTACTGCTCAACCAACTTATTACGTGTGTGGTTGACGTACTGATGATAGATGTTAAAACATTCCGTTTAAGATGAAAAACGTTTAAAAGCGGGCGGTTAACTGGAGAATTGAAGCTGATGAGGTATTGGTTACGCGGTGGTAATAACCTGCCATGACATATAGTGTCAATGAACATAAGCAAAATTTATCTTGAATTTCTTCTTAACACCGCTTTAATCATTTCGAGTTAAGTAGCGAGCAAAGCGTGGAGGTATGAATCTATAAGCTTTGTCCCCGCAACCGTCAAATATAATTTTAAAAGATTCACAATATAGAAATAAAAACCGTACAATTTTACAACAATAAAGAATTAGCGAAATGTACTGCTATTGCTTTCAAATATTCGCATTTTTTATAAAGTTGGTTACTAAAAATTAAAAGAAAAATCCAACTGCTACAATAAACGTTTCATCATCATATAACAAAGCACTTACAAATTTAGCCATTTCTTGAGTTCGTCAAGAATCAAAGAATCCTTAGGAGATATATTTGGACACGTCTGCGGAACCTATGTCAAAATACAAAATAATTTTAATAAGACTGCATGACCGCGAATAAATTTTCAAACCGATTGTGCATGCGATAAATGGTACAAGCAACAAGCATAACATCGAAAAAATGAACAGTATAGATCGATATCGTTGTACCATAAAAAGCTTTAGGCTACCACCACCCATGTAGCAGCGTAATTCGCAACGATTCTGGAGAACCACCGAAGGATAATGAAACCGTCCTCCTAATATGGTAAAAGTATTCTTTTAGCAGCATATACCACCATCCACTTATAAGCGACCATTATCTCGTTTAACACGTAGCTAAAATACCGTGACGCAGTTGTTACATTGATAATATATGTATTCTTTGACGCAATGCAATTTCCCATAAAATAGTTCTCCTTCCATTAGAATTATCAGCTCAACATATCAAGCTTCAGATCATGGAAGCCAAAACCGAAATATACGGTTACTGCAAGGAGGTTAAAGATCGAGATTTTTTCTTGAATGACAAATATCACGGATCGTGGGTAACTGAACCATAACAGTTTATGAAGACATCGAGAATTGCAGCCCGGTATAGAGTATTAAGGCTCGAGAAATATCGTTTAAGGTCGCTCCCAGTAGGTAATAGTCCAGAACTCCTTACAAAAATCATTTTAGAATACCATTTCCATCCACTATATCCAATTTCATCATAATCGATTATTGGGGGTACAAATAAGTTTTGAGTTTTTTTTATAACTTCGAAGCTTTTTTCAGTGAAATTGGTACAATGTTTTTTAATTAAAATATTGTCCAACGTTAGCTACGACTTTTTCCAATCTTTCATGCAGCTTACGTATTTCGCGTCGGAAAAATTCCTCGTGTTTTGAGGCGATTTAAGAATCGACCCAATCACTTCGTTAGTAGTGAAGTGCTACTCAGCCAGGCCGTGATTCATCGAATGAAAAAAGTGGTAACCGGAAGGAGCAATTTCTGGTGAATACGGCGGATAGCATAGAATATCCAATTGAAGTGCCTTTTCATTGCGGGCATTTGAGCTATAACGTTTGGTTTTAATTGCATCAATTGTTGTTGATATCATTCTCAAGTGATGGTTTCGTTAGGCTGGAGTAGCTCCTCATAGTAGATCACTCCAAACTGCTCCCACCAGATGAACAGTATTAGCTTCTTGCCATGAATATTCGGTTGACGGTTGAAGTTGATGGATGATCGGGCATACCCTAGGATTTTCTAATCATTTGGTCATCGTATACGACGTTACACTATAGTGTATCCACTTTCCGTCCCCCGTCACGATTCGATGCAAAACACTTTTCCGATTTTGCCTTTAGAGCAGTCGCTCGCACGTCAAAAAACGGCGTTCGACGTCTCCATTTGCTTGATTCATACCCAATTACCTTGTTTTTGCACCATGCCCATGGTCTTGAGACGATTTTGAATCGCTTGTTGAGTCACTCCCAAAGTTTAGACGAGCTCCTCTTGAGTTTGACATAAATCTTGGTTCAAAAACGCCTCTAACTCAGCGTCTTCAAACTTTTCTGGTCTCTGTTCTTGTTCTTGGTCACTGGTGTCAAAATCATCACTTTTTAAATCGCGGAACCAGTATTTACATGTTTTTATTGATGGAGCATGTTCCCGATATACTTTACACAGCAATCGATAACCATCAGCTGCAATTTTCTTCAAATTAAAACAAAAAGCAGAACTTCCCGCAAATTATGTTTTGTTGGTACAAAGGTTGATATGGTTAGAGCACCAAAAAATATGTAGTTTACACTTAAGCGAAATGGCTGAGATCCATCACAGGTGACCATTTCCAGAACCTCATTTCGATCCATCATGAATATGTTGGATGGAAATAAGATTCTTATACCGTGTTCGCGGTAAATTGTGTCCAAGATAAACTGTTCTATACGGTAAAATGTGCACGTTATATTAAAACACAATAAATTGTTTGCAATAAAGCGACTTTTTGTATGTGTTCAAGCCAAATTTGTAGACATTTCTAACATAAAAGGAAAGTAAAGAAAATTGAATTTAGCAGAAATAATCTCATTAGGACTCTTGACCCAATAAAAATTATGTTGGCAGGCAGCAGACCGATTTCTTATTTCTTCCCATTCTTTCATGGCATGTAAGCTTGGAAATTAACCAATTAAACTTAAAATTTTATGTTCTTGCTACATGTTTAACAAATACTGGCAATCCCTACGGAATATAAATAATGCTAAAGAACGTTGCAACAATTCGGAGAGTTGAGGGAAATAGGAAAAGCAGCTAGATGTGAGAAATATAGTCTGCTTTTAGGACCAGAATAGTGATGCGTCTATACACGTAATCTAGAATTTTTAACATGTTGGTGTCTGTCTGAAATTTTCGGCATTTTATTATTCATTTAGTCTTTCGGTATTGACCATTTGCAAACAATAGCTGAGTTCCATGGCATTAGCAACTATTTGCTAGTACTTGACAGACATCGTGTTTACGCAATCATTTTGAGAGTGTATGGTGAGGGCCTGTGCATTCCTGTAAAAACGTGTGACGAAATATTAAACAAATTTGATGTTTTTTTCTCTTCAATCAAGCGTTTGTGCAATCATGATTTAGACTGTATTATTACCTCTAATATGTTATTTTCAATCGTGGCAAGTAAAACTACAAGAATAAGAATAAAAAGACGAATGTTATACCGCTTTTATCGAAAAATTAAAAGCGATTAACTCTCTCTCGCGCAGACCGTGATAAGAGTGGGCAAAAACTTAAATCTGTTTCGTACAAACTACAGGCGCGAATAAAAGAAGGTAGTGGAAAGTAAAAAGAGTGGCATGGTTACAGATAACAAGTATATCCCC
This sequence comes from Nephrotoma appendiculata, assembly GCA_947310385.1. Taxonomy (NCBI): domain Eukaryota; kingdom Metazoa; phylum Arthropoda; class Insecta; order Diptera; family Tipulidae; genus Nephrotoma; species Nephrotoma appendiculata. Next base: position 31,091,662 of record OX371224.1, on the reverse strand, counting down.
AGTTTGTGGTATTTTGATGATTTGCCATTTCTTCAAGATGGACGAGGCAACTCAAAATGCAAACTTGCAACCTTAAATAGACCTATAGTACCTCGTAAGTGTATTTTTTAAATATATATTAACAAAATAGTACATTGTTATGCCATATAAGTTGACATTTTGTTTCCTATTATTTTATCATACTGTCTTGCCATTAACAAAATAACCGCAGAATCTATCCTGTGCTAACTTAGCCGAAGATTAAAAATTCGGTTCTGATGAACGTTTTAAACCGAAAATTGTGTTCTTAAGGTAGAGCTACCCTGTTCAGTTTGGCCAGAAAAATCTTTCAATCTAAACCTTTTTCCAAATAGGCATCCTTATTTCTACGTAAGTAATTATGTGTTTATGTGGCAACATATCATTACTACATTTTATGCTTTTTCTGGGTCAAGGTTAATGATCGGTGAAAAAATTCAGAATCTGCTTCCGTATTCCGAAAACGCTTTCTACGTTTTCTTTCTCGTTCTCTCGTAAGACTTGATTATGTCCGTAACAAAACCATACCGCATTATTGAATCGCCATTTTCAATTATTTCGGGTTCAAGAATATTCAAATTTTGAAGTAATAAGATCCTGTGTCACTTGACAAATATGTAATTTCGACGTGTTTAAGGTCAATTACACTGACAAAAAATAGACCTATTAGAGCAGGCTTATGACCATTTTAATCTTAGGTAGTAGCGACATGTCTGTGAAGTTAGCCTGAAAAATATCCCGAAGAAATGCGATGGCAACACTATAAAACGAATATCACGACATTTTTCAGTGTCATCCCGAAAAAAATTTTATATCACTAGTTTTGAATATGATCCCAAAACTTTTTTTACCATTATGACATTTTTTATTTTTTTTTGTTATCCCAAACAAAAATTCCAATACAGAAAATTTCACTAAACAAATAACGACAGGTCCGAAACCAAAAAAAAATATTGAAGCGCAGAAATTTATATCACGAGAAATTAATTTACTAACAAACATGGCATGGTTAATGAGTCAAACTCATCCTTCCTTTACAAATTCCATACCAACCTTGCTCTGTTAATTGATAACTACTACGAATTCACACGACTATATCTAAAATTTGACTCATAAACTTGATTCACAATTTTGGCGTGTGAAAGGTGGATCCTTCCTCTACAAATTCCATACCAACCGTGCTCTGTTAATTGATATTTACTACGACTTCACACAGCTATATCTTAAGTTTAACTTGTTATATCTTTTTACTATTTTACAAAAATAAAATTGTTCTATTTTAGTTCAGAGAATTGTTGTTTTTCTAATATTAAATATTTGAATTATTTTTTTTTATATTTTATTAATTTTGATTATATTGATGTAAATTATTTTAGCGTACTTTTTTCGAGGTGATATAAAAATTTATCACGAAATATTAAATTATAATATATTTTGTACATATAATTGTAATTGAAAATCTCGTGATACTAATTTAATATTACAAAACTATATAATAATTTACTATACATTATAGCTTATCTCGTGATATATTTGATTTATATGCAGCAATATTAATTATATATACTTGACTATCAGGATAGTTTTGCCATATTTAACTATAATGGTTTTTCGGGATAATTTTTAGCGCTAAATTCCCAGAGGTTATATCGACAAACAATATGATATTCTGGGGAAGAACTTGGCTCACGAATTCTCCAAATAGAAACTTGAAGCGATTGATGATATTTTGGTTGAAGTTCTTTTGGATTAATACTTTATACAGAAATAGTGTGAAAATAAATGAGCCCGATTCATCATCTCCTAGGTCAATTTCAACCCCAAATTTATTTGTGACTTATACGTCAAGGCCACGTTATGAATACGTGGGTCACACAACTGCATATTTTTCCAATTACATTCGTTAAAATGACAACATTGAATAAAATTAAGGAATTAAAATTTTAAATGTGAATTTTACGATATAATTTGAGCACTATGATCAAAGAATTATATGTCTCCATGACTATATTACAGGGGCATTGAGGAGATCATGCAGCCGTTTTGAACTTGAGGTCTTCAAAACTTTATCCTGCTGCAAAAAAAGGTAATGTGCTGAAGCTCTGAAAATGTTGCGTAATCCAAACGCAGACAATTTTGATAATCTCGAGGCGAAGATAACTGTAGCTTCTTGAGAAAGTTTCCAAGGGAAAACCTAGGTCGTGTTTTAAGATCCATATATTTCTTGGATTTAGTTTTTCTTTTGGCGACGCAGTTGCCAAAATTAAAATTAGAGCAGCACAGACACTTTTTCCGAATTTTACACATTACACTTGAAGTTGTCAAGCAGAAATAAGGCTTGCACTACAAGACTAGGTAGTGTGTGTGAACTTATCAAGCGTGCTTCACAGGCACCTTAAGAAAATATAGTTTTTGATAGAATATATTTACCGTCTCGACCGGTAATTTGGTTAACCGATTCTTTTAATATTGGAATAACGTAGCGATTCTATTCCCATAAATTAAAATTACTTTGTTTTAAAAATCTTCGGACAATAACATTAATTATATAAGAAGTTTTTAAATTCGTCTGTATTAATTAATTTATTTTAAGATTTTTTCGGTATTTCTGACAAAATATTATTTTTAAAGACATAAGAATGTTTACGACTTTTTTCTTTAAGTCAGAGAAAACAAAGAGGCCATTTGCTCACTATATATTTACCAAAAAAAGTATAAAAATGCTCTCATCCATTTTTAACCTCAGGGTACTTGTGTAAAGATACACAACCCTTATAAAAATGAGAACTTCCTTAAATTTCTTCTTGGTTTCGTATGATAGAAAGTTGGTGTACTCAACAGGTAAAAACTGCAAAAATTCGTCGTACCTATGGTCCAAAACAACAACTTACCGGTTTGGCGAATTATATCACCAGAACAAAAAACTTATGGAAATTCTCACTATGTGTGTGTACCAAGCCAAACCAATATATTGTAGTTAAGAACTTTTTGAAATTCGTTTGATTTTTCGGCTTTTCAGACAAATAAATTAATTATATGATCAAATCTATCAAATGTTTTATTACTAATTATTTTGAATTGGTTCAAAAAGTATTTTAAAGCAGCCCTCGAGAATTGCTAATCGGTAAACAACCGCGCACCGGTACCTCTCTTAAGTTTAATCTAAGGTGTTTAGCACGATCATTTAATTATAGTGGATGAATTTGGAAAATAGGAGCATTTTCAAGTAATTGTTCTGCTCCAGCGGAATAAAAAATTAAAAAAATTAATTATAGTCGGGATCGAGTTCACCAAAATATATTTTAACGAGACCAAATAAAATTCGTTACATACATAGGATTCATCTCTAATCATAACACCGTATAACGAACGCCAAGTACGCGGATATGAAAGAAATTATCGGTGCAATGCCGCCAAAGAAAAACGGAGGCGTACAATTATGGCGGCCACATGAAAATTTTTCTGCATAATCGATTTACAAGCTTCATATATAAATATTGAGGTATTTGAGTGATTTTACCGGAATAAAATTTGCACATATGATAGTTAGAGGAAGTCAATTATACATCCGGCGAATCTCAGTTCCGGCGTATTTGCGAATCAAGATAACTAAAAGATAATCGTCCTTCATATTCTTAAGGCGGATTCGGTGTTGCCTACGTTCATTCATTAATTCAAATTATTTTGTCGAGGAACCATCTTTTGTGGTGTGAAATAATGCAGAACGTCATTTTGAAGCAATATGATTGGTCGGAAAAATTTTTTGAATGAAGGAATGAACGAACGAACGCAACACTGAATCCGCCTTTATAGTTTTAGTGTTTGGAATTAGGTTTTAACTGAATACGTAAATCATATTTAATTTTAACTCATTTGCTTATTATTTACAGTACAATAATTTTAACATTAAAGGCCGTTTTAAATAATGCATGGAACTGCGCAATTCAAAAATTAGAATTGTGTGCCAAAAATAAATGAAACGAATTATATTTCCGCATTCCATATATTATACTTGGATTAGTTAACATGAGTTCCAATTCAAACCAAGTATATCACAAATATAAAATTATTGTAGCCGAGTTCCGATAAGAAAACTTCCGACAAAACTATACAGTACGCTTACTCTAAGATAACAAAAAAATCTAGGTCAGTTAATTTTGTCCGTTGATCGTATCGCATTAGTACTCTTGACAATGAAAATCTCACATTTAATTTTTGGTATTTTAATTTCTGTCTTAACAGTAAACTCACTATCAAAAGGCCAGCCAGCTGTTAAATTTAAGTGCAGTTCAATATTTAAAAATCTTGGCGATAAATATAAGTCGTGTTTAACTCCAAAATATACAAAACTACAAGATAAAGCTTTAATCTTCTTACAAAATGAATTTAGCCACCGTAACAAGAAACGGTTTATTAAGGAATACTGCTCAGAAACCACAAAAATTTCGCACTGTGTTAAAAGTGTATCGAGAATTTTTGTGCCACCGTTGTGTGAAGATGATTATTTTGGGGTACAAATGAAAAATATTTATACGGTTATTGAAATAGAAATTGATTACATGTGTCGCAATAAAGGGGTAGCTTTTAGGGAAATGACTATAGATGGCGGAGCTGATTGCATTGCATCTGAAAAATATGAGCAATGTGTTACGAAAAGTTTAACGCAGATTGGTTTGCATAATAATCAGAAATATTTCGATCACAACATTTGTCTGTAAGTAGATTACGCACCTGTTGCATTTATCGGTAATTAATAAAATAAATTTTTTCATGTTATAGATTTTTAGAAATTCGACTTGATTGTTCATCTGCTATAGACGACTGTCCCAATCACAAACTGAAATTGCATTCCATTGCAAAAACTGTAGAATTAAGACAAAGATTTAATTGTAAACGTTATGTGTTCTAAATATATATTTCGTTATATAAATATTTATTTAATTAATATTCTGGAAAATGTATAACTGTATCGATTGATTTGTGTGCCAAATTTGCGTAATTTTATTCGTCTCGACGCCCCCATTCATAAAATTGCAGATCACGTATTACGCGATAATTATCAAAATGTGCTGTTATTACAAAAAAATGTAAAATGGTTTGGATCAGTGTGAGACCGATTAAAAACCTGTAATGTAACAAGAAGATCATATTGAATTCAATCCGAATAACAATTTCTATACATAATATTTCGTATTTTCCAAGTGTTCAACTCGGTAGGAGGTTTATATATAAATTTTGATTTGTGGATGTAGGCTGTTATTGAAAATTATTTCGTTTCATCTCAATTTGTATATAAACATATACAGTGTGGTCCAGTGAAAACTTTCCACCCAAAATAGATCAAAACCACTTGTTTTAATTAAAAAGTGTGTGTTCATATACAAAGTCGTACGACATAAAAGAGAATAACCCTAACAATTTTGTAATTGAAAAATGTCTTGCAGGTAGTTGAAGTTAAATCTTAACCGTCGTGTCATTTTTTTCTACCTGAGTAAATGGAAAATGAGGTTTGCAATAATACTATTCTTTCTACTGCTTCTCTATTCAATTAGAACATGAACAATTATTTTGTCGCATCATAAACCTTAATTCGTAGAGTTTGAATCAAAACTTCAAATAAAATTTAAATTTGATTGTATCCAGCTTTTTCTTGTGGTATGTAAATCTTTCCCCTCGTTCTTCAATGAGCCTTGCCACACTATAATTATTTCGTCATGATTTAATGATTTCAAAAAATCAATGGACGTCGACGTTTGATTTCTTTGCGCGTTTGTTTATGTATGTGTTTAAATTTTTTTTACGCATTCGTTTTGTATAGTAGCTATGCGTAAAATATTTTTCCACTGACAATTCAAAACTAAAAAAATCAACAAAAACAAATACAGGAAACCCTCCAAGAACACGATTAGTTCGTTCCGTGTTCTTTAAACCCGTGTTGTTCGACACTATAAAAAACAAAATAAAACAGATAATGAAAATCGTGTTGTTTGAAACCATGTAATTTGAGCAAATGGGTATCCGTGTTCTTCGAATACCGTGTTCTTGGAGGGTTACCTGAAATAAAATGGCCTTGAAATATTTTATCATCGTAGTAGTGCGAAGAAATCAGTGAATCAAAAAAAATGTTGCTGAAAAGAGAATCAAAAATTTCCCCGCCAAAAAATTAGTTTCTTGATTACACTGAATTTGGGAATAAAAAGAATCGACTGCTAGCAGTATCAGGTCTTCAGGTCAGTTACTGGTGCAAATTACAAAATGCCTATAATATGTTAGTAATTTGTTATCACTTTTTTAAATTTCACCAAGAGCATTCAGCAAGAGCAGCAGTATAATGCACATATACTGCAATACTACTAGATGCAAACGATTCATTGAAGCAAAATATGTTAAAAGCTGAATTTCGTTGTTTGTATTTGTAATAAGTAAAGCAAAGCAAACAACTAAAGCAAATGTAGAAGGTGTTGTCAGAGCTGACAACTGATTCCTTTATATCGGGTCTAAAATAGAATTGAAAAACAGGAATACGTACAAAATAATATCGGATAATGACACAATTTTTGTGGTCACTAACAAAAAGCTTTTTGAGATTTATTAAAAATTTTCCGAATAATCTTGATAAAGTTGTTTCAGAATTTACCTGTAAATATGACATGAAATGGTACTTCATTCCACCAGTGGTACTAAACTTTGGTAACTAAATAAGAGAGAGTCCAGTGGAGTCAACGAAAATGAATTTAATCAAAGCAAAGGGAAATTTATTTTTGACTTACTCGTATGCAAGCAATACTGAATTCAAGGCGGCTTCTGCCTGTTCATAATCAAGATGTATCTACCGGAGGCATTTTCGCATTACGGCATCCCTAATAGCACTTTCGGTACCTGAAGGTCAACGAACGGCCAATTTCTTGAAACGTCACTCCAAGGAAGCTTCATCCTGATCAATCAGTCCATCTGGGATGTACAGCTCTTATGGATGCTGTAATTATCGGTGGTTCGATTTTGGCAAAAATTCAATGGGGTCTTTAAATTATCATAATAATATAATGTTGGGTATATTGAATCTTTTTGTAAATGTATATTTGCACTTACCCAACAATTTATTTAATTATTTTATTTTATTTAAAAATTCTATGAATACACATAATATTTCGGCCTTTGAGCTATTATCAAATGTTTAAATTACATTAAGAAACTTAAAACAGAAAATCAAAAATACATGAAAATTGTAAAAAATTATAAAAGAATTGGATTATAAAAGAAACATTTTAAACTTAGTTTCATTAATTAATATGTAATTAAATAGAACAAAAAGCTACCATATTGGAAACTTTAATTGTTCGGTACACTCGGTACACAAACATTATCGCACGAACAAGGGAATTTAATAATAGAGACATCCCATTGCGACCTATAATCTAATATTATTTCGACAACTTATAAAATTTCTAAACATTTAGTTTCTATTATAAATGTATTAACATTTGAAAGCTGTTTTAATGTAAAAAAATTCTCTGAATTTTAAGAATCAATAATTTAACTTTAAAAGAAGGTGATGTATTAGTCTCATTTGACGTTGTCGGTCTTTTTACAAACATTCCTGTTTCATTAGTATTATATCCCTTTTTCAAACAAAAAAAAAAAAAAAAAAAGGCTCAATTTAAGTCCAAACCACACAAATGTCTGAGTAAGAAACCATAGTGTGTAATGGCGTTTTTGATAAAAAATGTCGTTTGATTTAAAGTACAACCAACACAATTGTGTGTATAGTTATAGTGTTTTTTCCGGACGAAAATAAGTTTGAAAGGAATGCACAAATGTGTAAGTTGGTTCAAAAAATATACAAAAATAAATTTTTGACATGGTACTTTTGCCATACCTATACAGTTGTGTTGCGGGCAGGAAAAGGGATATATTGTTAATTGAAATAATCAGTCGGAAATTGAGCCATGTACACATATTAGAAAACATATTTATTTAGAACTATTAAAAATCATACTTTCTAAAAATAACTATTTCATATTCAACGAATAGTATATGCAAATTTTAGGTCTAGCCATGAAAATCCACTGTGTCCAATCCTAGCGGACAATGCGCGTAAAACTTTTTCCTAAACCATTCTTAAAAAATAAAAAATACAAATCTATCTACAAATATTCGCTTATTGATGCCTTCGAACTCTAAGGTGGTTTAGGAAAGCAAAATTATGACTGTAAAGCGATTCAATTGATCTTCAATTCAAGTATTGGAGTTTTATTCAAATTTGACCCCCAAAGCACCAAGTGATTTTATTGAAACTTTTTGCATCGCTTAAACTGACCAATATCTATCTACAAATATTCGGTGGTTTGGGAAAGCAAAATTATGACTGCAAAATAATTCAATTGTACTATGTATATCAGTTCTTCGGTGCCGTTTCAGTTTGAATAGTAGTTCTACTAAATTTTAGTTCTACTTTTTTCTGAAGGTTTCGATCATGGAAATATGGATAAACATACTGCCGGCTTTGACCAATCTAAGTTCATAGGAGGACCCACAATTTTTGTGATCGGTCCCTTCAACTCGCCATGTCCAGTCTTCAAGGTAACCCGAGTGAGACCATCAGCTCCGGGATGGAGTGCCGTGACCACTCCCAGCAGCCACTTGTTCACGGGTAAAGTTTCGTCTTTTCATCGAAAAGTTTCGTATTTACAAAAACGACAAGGAATGAATTTAAGAAGAATTGAAATAAATTTAAAAATTAAATTTTCAACCATCAAGCGTTGAATTTGTTGGTTTTAATAAATTTCAGCACAGATAAAGTTTTGTGATCATACATTCGTTTTACCATTACCGCATTAGTTAAGAATGTCGGGTGTTTCGGTAATGCAATGAATTGAGCTATCAGCACCAAAACCGTGGATTCAGGTTTTAAGGAATCAGATAGCTTTTTAAATGGCTTGCACCACCTTTTATTATTTGAATGTTCTTTTGGTAGGGCAGATATTGTATTTTTGGTATTAACTTGCCTATTTATCCAAGGTCGGAGTGCCTTATATTTTGCACCACTACCAACTATAGATTAAGATATTACGAATTAACGCATAAACCGATTCCCACATCTCAGAATTTATGATATTTTATTTGTTACTGTCATTGTCAATTACTCGTGAATTATACTTAAGATCTATATGAGGTTTTATCCGTTTGGTTGCTTAAACGTAATAGTGCACGTGATACAGTGGTCAGAAAAACTATCATCAAAAATAGCACAATTAATTTCAAACCAGATCCGGATAATTTACTGGTATTTTTGTACAACCCCACTTTTAAACCCAAATGAGGATAAAAGAGTCACATAATCAAAATTTTCTGGAGGATAGTCCAAACATTTATACCCATTTATCACAATTGATTCATTTGTGCACAACTCTATTACTCACTCTCATTTCGGAACCGCGGATTTTGAAAGGTAAAGTGCACCATTGGGCATTTAACGAAATATTATTATTTTTTGGAGAAAACCTTTAAATCTTGCAGAGGTTTTAGACGTACTTGAGAACCTTCCGAATAATATCCTTTTGCCAAGTGATGTTTATTTACAACCACCAGATTTTCAATCACATACAGATGAATATTCTGGAGTAGAAGAGGGAAACGATCCCAATACATTCAACAAAAATTAGCTCTTGAATAAATTTACATGAGGACTAACATGATGAATCTCGCCATGAAAACGTTGCTGACATGATAGCGAACTTGGCTCAAAAACAAAATTATTCAGAAGTCGAGGGATGAAATTGAGGAACATCTTAAACTATTGGCATATAATTCATCGGGAAAATCCGTTCAATTACCCAAAGTGCAGAAAGTGAACAAATAGTTTTTTAAATTATTTATGCCACAAACTTTTGTTGAGGGAGCATAGTCAAATACGCTGCAACAAATATAACAAGGTTATAACATTTATGTCAACCAAGCAATGGTTCCGTACTACGGCAAGCCCCCGTGAAAGCAATTCATACGAAATAAACCAGTCCGTTTCGGCTATAAAGCATGGGTCGTAGCAAGTCCGTTAGATGTTGATACCTTTATAATATTTATGAGGGTCGTAACTAGGAGCATGATACAACATTGGGATTAGGAGAATCTCTCTCTCTCTCTCTCTCTCTCTCTCTCTCTCTATCTATCTATCTATCTATCTATCTCTCTCTCTGGCACTATATCCCATTAAGGGATTTGGCTGCCTCAAATGAGGTTTCATAATCATATTTTCATTTCGGATAATGAGCGATTAATTCATTGATCCTAAACCAGCCATGAAATTTTTTCCTTGTCACCACCGGGAATCGAACCCGGGACCTCCGGTTGCGTGAGCAAGCATGCTGACCACTTTGCCACTGAGGCGGCCGATTAGGAGAATCAGTCGTATTAAATTTTGCAAAAAAATTTAAGAACCGGTTTCAAAATCTTACATTTTCGTTTTTCTTCGATTTTGTTTTTTTGGTGTAGGCACGCTCCGAGTGAATTGCCTAAAAAATAAACAAATGATCGATAAAAACTAGCTGAATAAAAAGGCACGGGATTCTACGAAAGCTACGTAGATCAGTGTGATGAGGTAATTTTTATTAAATGGAAGGACAATAAATCTGTTTGTCTATTATCAAATACCTTTGGATTTTATCCACTAGCTACAGCGCGCTGGTTATAATTCATTTTGAGCGACAAAAACTGATATTCCTCAGCCACAAGTTGTAATAAATTGCCACAACATCTTCAAATAGTTATATGTAGTTACTTCGCTGAGAATATTAATTATTTTTAATAGAAGAATACTACCTTTCCTAATTCAGCTGAAATACGAATTAGTAATTAGTAATAAATTAAATTAACCATCCGCTTAAAGTCAATAAAAATTAGAAATTAATTATTATATTAACTCCGAATATTTCAAGCTGAACCTAGCACTTAAGTTCGGTAAAATAATTGTTCTTTTGATTGTTTATTGCTTGTATATTGCGATGGATGATTTTCTCATTAATATGAATGGAAAAGCTTCGTAAACTAGTAGGCACATCTTGTCGAATCTTTAAACTGTCGTAATGGTTACCATTATATAACAGGTTAACTTCAGAATCGAAACTGCCTATGAGTGTGTAATTTATTTTATGTAGAGTACCAGAAAAATAAACATTGATTTTTTTTTAAATAGGTTAGTTTTAGCTGAGAAACATTCAGCGCCGCCCCACAAGCCAGCAGTTTCTAGATCGGTTTAATATCTGGATTGTGTATTTAATAAAGAAATTGAAATTATTTGTTACACAATATAGGTTATGTTTTGCTATATGGTTATATATAATTACGTCAACATCAAGGTGAGGCTATCAAGACAACAGAAGTCCGGTCCTGAACCAATGAGACACCGAACTCCCCGTTCTAAAAAACTCGGTCGTCCCACCAGACCGCAGCGACCAAACCACAAATACACTGAAAACACCTTGAACTAGTCAAAGCACAATCACAACGCCCTAGGAATCGCCAACCTCTTAAAAACCTAGAATTTTATTGTATTTAACGCAAACATGCAATTTCTATATGAAATGTTATACCTTGAACATTCCAAAGCATCCTCAACGTTCCTGTAGTTCGGCCACAGTAGCCTGATGAGACGACCGAACCTTCCAACACAAAGAATTCAATGCTTCACCAGCTCGAAACCAAACCCCCATCGTGTTGACAACCTCACTCCACACATACCCACACATATACATACATGGCCGCATACTCGCATAGATATAAATAATGGTTACACGGCACAAAATACAAAACATACAGAATTTTTTAAAATTTAGAGTGTTTCAATTGATCCAAATGTTAAACTTTTATCCGCTTCAAGAGCCGACAAATTTCCTACATGAAAAATACCTGGCTGACGCAATACAGTTGTTCACAAAAAGAAGCCTTCCGTGCACAAAACCACGCTCACAACCACGCTCACAACCATGTCAAACAACCAACCACACAACTGTGAAATTATTATCACAAATAAAACCTAAACCCCTAATCCCCCATGTGGCATCCAAACCAACCGAAACACCCATTTATGCCCCGATGCACAAAAAAACGACCAACGGCCGGCCGGCAAGCTGTGCGCCAGTCAAACGATTAAATGGCCAATTTTGAATGAATAACTTTTTAACTAATCATTAAATATTTTCACGGAACAAAATACACCTAATCAAGCCCGCGATGATTTCCCTCTGACCGCGAAATACACCCCACATAAAAGATTCATCCGGCGCACAACCAACCAAGCCGCCAACAATCATTCCTCCGCGCAACCGGGCATTAGTATTAAAAAATAATACATTTGGTAGATATCGTCCAAATTAGCAGAGAAACAAACCAATAATCAAATACATATTTTCGCCTTAAGCAAAAATTCACCACTGTGGTGAATAACACTAATAAATTAAATAAAATAAATCAAATTCCACTTACCTAACAAGTCTTGCCGCCATCCTCAATTCTACCGAAAACAGGTTCAGTGGCATTATTTTCACCACTAAATGTTAAATCAATCAATATAATAAATTTTTGTTGCTGATTAAATTTATTAGATCGTCATAAATCGAACTATCGAAAGAGAATACAAGGGACAAAGTTGTATATGCCAATTATATTATGGATGCTGGATCTAGCCGTTACCAATGCATGGCACTTGGCTAAAAGCTACAACTGCACAATCGATCAATTGGAGTTACGTCGTCAGCTAGCTTGAGATTTACTTATAAGTCATGGAAAAGTGCAAACAAAACGCAAATCAACAAAACCGCCGGAATATTTAGCTAAAGGAGTACACACTTCTGTAAAGGCAAAATCCCGGTTGCGTTCCAAACAATGCCATATACACACACTATAGGTGTGATATACTTGCAAGATTGCATTACACACCATGTGTTCATCAAATGTTCACAAATATTTAAAATAGAGGGTAGAATAGAGAATAGAGAATTTCCGAAATTATTCCAGTGAAATACCAATTTTTTTATTATTTCTAAAAATTACCAGTTATGTATTTAATTTGTTGAACTGGTGAATTGTTGAATTTTGTCAGGTTTTATATAATTTTACTAACAAAATTCATATATTTAAACAAATAAAAAATGTTTCTAAGTGCCAAATGGTTCTAAATGATCATGTTTTTCAGTTGTAAATGCCCCATTTTTTATGTTCTTATTATATTAGCTAAAGTTAATAAGAAAACACAAAAAAAAAGTTTTAAAATGAACAGAAAAAACCTTTATCACAAATGGGTTAATATCACCCGCATTATAATAATATTCTTAATTCCAGTATTTTTCTAGCTCAGTAAAATTAAAGATCAAATGAAAGCTACCCGACCTCAATGAGCCAGACAGCCCCCAAAAGCTTTTCAGATCGAATGGCTTGAGCCCATATTTTGATATCACCGGTACTGACATCCAAACTGACGAACGGATTTTTTTTTGCATGTTTGGGATCAAACACCTTCAAAACGTTGATATTAATGGTTTTGGACAACAGTTGTTTCATCAATTTTATCAGGATTCAAATATATTCCTGTTAGAGACCTGTATCTTAAAAAACCTCACACATGCTGTTTGAAAGGCTCCACTCGTACAAAAATGAAAAATGGATGTTTTACTATAGACCATTAAACACCGGTGTGAAGTTTCTAACGGTAATTAAAGGTGTAGCTACACGAAATAACAAAAAAGTGTAGCGTACGCAACAAATATTTTGTAGTGTATGCAACTTATCTATATTTAACATGTACATAATTTATAAGAAAAACCGCAAAAACTATTAAATTAATAATTTCGAATTAAAAACAAATGAAAAATATACTGATTAGTATGTACAAATATTAATGTTTTCAAAGATTCATCATATACTAAAGTTTACAAATTGAGGTTAAACACATAATTAACACTCCATCATAGAGTTTTCGCAATAAAGCCACTAGTATTCTCTAATAGTATATATTCGAGTCTATTTAAATTTGTATTGGCGATTTTCATCGAATGTAGATAGAGTTGGTTTCTACGTCTACAAGGGGGACGAGAATTGTCAAATCCATTGTTATGACAGTTTTAATCCCCCTTGCTTCATAGCAAACTATGATTAACATTATGTTCACCAGATGTCAGCTACTTTGTTGCAAATCGCGAATAGCCCGTACATATAAAAAGGGTTGGGCTCCTCTGATAAATTTTATCATAAGTTCGTTTAATTTGCTTACTAAATTCTACTTTTACTATTTATGTGTGTTAAATTAATTAATAAATTTATTATTTTCATTATTGATGGTCTAAACAGTAACATATTATAATGAATTAATAAACACTTATCTTAGACACACTTTTTATTTCGTGTTTAGCCATCTAGCGAGAGTAATTTTCAATAAACAAACGTCATTGCAGCGTGAAACAAACAAATTTTCCGTTCAGTAATTTTTCGAATTTTTCGATAAAAATCGAAATTTTTAATATTTTCTAACTAAATTTTACATTTTCTGCTTCATTTCAAGACTAATCTTGTTAATCATGTATTAATGGAGTGTTGGATGGAGTGTTAATTGTGACTGTAGGTACAGCTTCCAAATACATTTTTTATCATAATATGAAATTTTTCAGAGTAGCCCAACTCTTTTTATATGTACGGGCTATACAAATTTGAATAGGCTCGAATGTCTACTATTCGTGTATACTAGTGGCTATATTGCGAAAACTCTAGCATGGAGTGTTAATTGGGAGTGTAGGTGCAGCTTCCATATAAATTTTTTATCAAAATATGAAAAAATTTCAGAGGAGTCCAACCCTTTTTATATGTACAGGCTATACAAATTTGAATAGGCTAGAATGTCTACTATTCGATAATAGTAGTGACTATATTGCGAAAACTCTAGGATGGAGTGTTAATTATGTGTTTAACCTCAATTTGTAAACATTGTATATGATAAAACTTTGAAAATTTTAATATTTGTACATACTAATCAGTATATTTTTCGTTTGTTTTGAATTCGAAATTATTAATTTAAGGTTAGTTTTTATGGGTTTTCTTATAAATTATTTACATGTTAAACATACCGGGTGAGTTTTTAAGCTGAAACTTTCAAATATCTCGGTAAATAAGCCCTTTACGATAAAAATAACCATAATCAAAATTAAATCATTCTGGAGGGGAAATACATTAGTGCTATATTTAGGACCCCCGTCCTTGTTTATAGAGAATCCTTGTAGAATCCGAATCTGCAATAAAAAATAGGGGTTCCTATCTTAGTTTCCAAGTTGCCCCCCACCCTCCTTACAAACAGGGGCGGGGGATCCTAATTTTAGCAATAATGTATTTCCCCTCCAGAATGATTTAATTTTGATCATGGTCATTTTTATCGTAAAGGGATTATTTACCGAGATATTTGAAAGTTTCAGCTTAAAAAACTCACCCGGTAGATAAGTGGCATACACTGCAAAATATTTGTTGCGTACGCTACACTTTTTTGTTAATTTGTGTAGCTACACCTTTAATTAACAGTTAAAGTTATTAATTGGATTCGATAAAAATTAACAGTTGAGATTTTTTCATATTTGTTTCTGTTCCAGTTTCTTGAAATATTGTTAATTCGGGAGGAAAGTTTTCAACCGGTCACACTGTATAGTGTATATTACATATGTGCGACGCGCACCACCATAAATAACAACTTAAAGTAGAAAATTAAGAAATTATGTTAAAATAAATTCTTGAGCCATTAATAAAATATTGTATTTTCGCAGATGTTAATAATTCATATAGTTATTGAAAGAGAATAACAGTCTTGGTCATATGTTTATTTTTTGTAGACTCAGAACCGATTTACAAATATTGCAGTCACATGCTTATGTTTATAATAAAAATGACGTTTTATTATATAAACACAGCGAACTAGCTACATAAAAGTAAATAGACATGATCCGTGCCCATAGAGTATGATTACAATTGCATGTTTGCAAAAAATTGCAATAAAACAGAGATCAATGAACTATCCAATGTGCACATATGATAATACTGAACTCAAGAAATTTACAATTTTTTCTTTGTGTCTATCCGTTCGTACATATATACTGAATGGTCTCAATGGCTTTAATATACAGATTAAGTATAAGAAAAGTTAAAAAAATATTTTTTTTTTAGTTTATTTTTGTTCATGATCTCGATTTGTTTGTATTTTTTTGTGTGACTATAAAATAAAGTAATAATATAAGTAAAATGACGTCAACGAATTTAACCGGCTAAGAAAGTATTTTTTTCTTGTTGTTTTTGTATACAAATTGCTTACCAAAATGTTATATAAGAGCCAAGCTCATCAGTTCGATTCGCTTATTTGTATTTAATCACAACCAGGAAGATAAATATATTTTATATATTATATCCGCTATATAATTAGTGTGACGTCACACATCGGTGCTGCTGTGTTGACAAATTACATTTATTTTCCACTTAACCCGCTTAACATTTGCGCTAAAGTATGTTTTAATTACTCAATCGTCGTATACATAAAACACAAGTGGAAAATCTGAAGTCGGTTAAAAATTAAATATAATTTCGGGAGTTTTCTACAAATTTTCACTTACGCTGCTACAATACATCACGTCTTTTAGGTTTTTAGCTGTATATATGTGAGTGTGTGTGTACATATATTTAATTCTCAAGTGAAAATCAAGTATTATACATGATGATGATAATGTATATAAACGAGAAAATAAATTTTCATTTTACACTTGCAAGGACGGAAATAGATTTCATTTTATGTTATCGTGCGTTGATATTGGCTAATAATGAATGTATCAGTATATGTGTGACATACCAATAAACCAAAATAAAAATCGCGTTTAATTAAATCTAGAATCAAAAACAGCAACAAAATCGAATACAACGTATGTTAACGATTTTTAGCAAATTTTCGCAGATTTATTATTCAAAATAATGAATATTTTTAGTAGGTTTTATCGTACGACGATTGAAATATGCAGAAGTGAATAGTTTTGTAGGAATTTTTTTTTTAATGATAAACTGTGTGGGGTATTATGTACATATGTATATGGGTATATGTATCAAGCGATATATCAAAGAATTTGATATGAATTTAAACGGGAAAGAAAAGTATTATGAAAGCTGTTCCAGCTAATAGCAAATTTTTATTGCTATATTTAAACGTAAATGTTTAATTAGTTGAACGATAAACCGGCAGTAGCATTTGTATAAAGTAAAGCATATGGTCAAAGAAAAGGAAAACTTGCATTTCTTTAAATAATTTTAGCATAATATTTAAAAGCAGTTTAAACAGAATTGTATGAAGCATAAAACAACATCCCTTTTAAAGTAAGTTAAGCGCCACCCACGATATAAAAAAACATTATCACTAAAATTTATAGTCTAGACGTATGTAAAGTGATACATTATCTATCGCTCACTGCGTAAGACTCATTTAAGAAAAATATATTATAAAGACTAAATTCAAGTTACTGAACCAAAAATACTCATATTGGGACTGTGTTTACTTATTTACTTAACAAATTGGTTTCAAATTGAATATAGGTATTTGAGAGTGTGCTAAGCGTCCAGTGCTGTGCGACGTTTAGATCTTTTATTCATCCTAGTCAATTTATCTCCCGATGCGTTGCAGAGTTTTCAATAGTTTGTTAGAGACAACTCCTTTCCAAGAAAACCGTGCTTCCCGAACCTGTGTCTAGTTAACGGTCAAAAAATGTTATACTAACTTGACCCCTTCTGGCTGGTGATTGAAAAATCGAGTAACGGATTTGAGAAATTCTACTTCCATTGTTTTGATTTCTGAAGAAACAGATCCATCAGATGATATCAGTTTTAAACTTTTGAATGCTTTTATGAATTTCTAATGCCGAAATATCAAATACGGAAAGCAAAACTTTTTCGGCGCTAACCAACAACGAATGATGATAAATAGCAAAAACATATTAAACTGCTCTTTGGAAAAGGTTAATGTTGATATTAGATTTAAGAAAACATTATAAAAGCTTACTAGCGATGACAGAAAGGTTCGACAAACTGATTAGATAAAAAAAAAATTAGATATCCAACTTTTTTGAATAATACGGTTGTGAAAATGGTCGGCACCTTGCTAGACACATAATGGTTGCTTTTGAAATTAGAATCAAAAAACGACAAATGATTCATCAGGAATAAGCAATGTTTTCAAATTAGCAAAGTGAATATTTCTGATTCAACCGACGTTTTTGTCTTTTGAAAAGGTGCTTGACAAAATATTTTAGATTTGCAGGTGCAATAAAACTATGATTTAGTGCGTTCAGAAATAACAAGAAGTTCACTGAAATTTGAAATCACCATTCACCAAATTACCGAGCAATTAAAAACAAAATCTCCATCCATGAGAATGAAAAGAGCACATTTTCTTCGATTTAATCTATTGAAAGATATTTGACGGTTTGAAATAACGCTCATAAAGTCCATAGAGACAAATTGTGTCATGTGAGTTTTAAGGCCTGATCTAAAATTTAAAAATATTCTAATTTATGGATTTTAATTAATTTTAACCGCGAAAAATCTATTTCCTACTTTGAAGCCTTCTTTTAATTGAAGCTGGTGTAAAATGATTCAATATATTACCAACGCACTTTACGGTCTTCCGAGTCAAGCCCCATTTATGAGAACAATAGTTTTCTTATGGGTTTGAGCATGTGCGATGGATCTAAAATTACGTAAGTTTTGTGTAATGGATCTCCTGCAACATATAAATTATTTTAACAATTTGCGTAAACTGAAATATTCAAATTAAATTACCTTTGAAATGAAATCATGGTTTAGGTAAATCTACACTTAACATAGCGCCTATAGTTATTCAAACATTGTTTGATTTGAAAAAAATTAGTTGCATGTTAGGGATACAGCTTTAGGGTATATTTTCGGGTTTCAATGATGCTGATCTCCCTTTGATTAGAAACAGCCAACTGGAACTTTCCAATATTCAGTCATTCCAACTGCCATAATAATCAAATGTTCCACTACATTCTTTTTACAATCATTCGAATAATAAGTTTCCATATCAACCTGCCCAATTAAACGCTTTCTTTAAAGAGAGCTTTCTGCGTAAGTTCAGATGTACCATCCATCTTTGTATTTTACGAATATAGTTATGTCTTTGGAGAATATAAATGGAGCGTATATGTGCGATCGTTTTTATCTCTTTTGAACATTCCCTCCTGCTGACTTTTTCCACTGACTCATTATTTGTATACTGCTTAAACAAGGCAACCGGAACTTCGTTAGCTGAGTTCTTAACTATTTTCTCACGTTCTTCGTCTACTAACTTCTCATTTTCTAATTTGTATATTATTTTTCGATTTAACTGCTGATTTACATTTTTAATCTGCATTTTTTTTAGACGTGTTGTAACGCGCAGAGTAATTTGCATTACCACTTTATCAATTTATAGTGTTAGCAGCCATTTTATCAATTTCTTCAGAATCTGTAATGCTCCACAGTCAATGTGTCGATTGAATAGCAAAATTATACCACACCAAAATTATTCCACTACAAGACAAGGTTTTCGTGTATTTAGTTGACCTGTTTATTGCTACCGATTCCTTTGATGATCATTTCTCTATTTTGAAGTATGTTGCAGAACGTCTTTCGAGAGCTTTCGGTAACCTTGGATATATGTGGAGGATGTGGGGGGAATGCGCGCAGCTAAAAAGTTTTCGACAGATTCGCCGATTCCTGGGTATGGCGGACTTCCTTAAAAAAGGAAAACATTTTCTTTTGTCAGATGCTACTCAATCTGCCTTCGATCAATTAAAATCCGCTCTCGTAACCTCTCCAGTACTTGTGCCACCAGATTCCACAAAACGCTTTTATATCCAATGTGACGCTAGTTCAACTGGCATTGGAGCTGTTCTATTCCTGAAGGACCGAGAAGGGTTACACCGACCTATATCGTTCTTGTCTCATTAGTTAAACGGAGCTCAGCAACATTACTCAGTGACTGAACTAGAATGCTTAGTTACAGTTTTAGTCATAAAAATTAACGGTCGTATGTGAATGTTCTACCCTTCACTGTCACCACAGAACGCTTGACAATATATATTCAATAGTTAATATTCAGTTATAATATATATATATATATATATATATATATATATATATATATATATATATATATATATATATATATATATATATATACATATATATATATATATAATGCGAAATTGATTTATCAAAATAAAATAAATAGTTACATTGGTTAAGTTAGATTATAAGTTAAATAATATGTCTAATTAAACAAAAATTACTTAAAATAATACCACTTGTTTCTAGAAGTCTGTAGGACATTTATAAATATTAAGACAGTTTTTTTTCTAAACATTCGAAATTATTTTGAAATCCATTTGCTAAAAGATAAATCTTGTTAAAATAATGTTAAACCATTTAACTTACATAAATTTATAATTTTACATGTGTAGCAATTTTATTTGGATCTACATCCTTGGAAGTGAAAATAAATCTAGCGCCAGCCCAAATTATATCATCTGAAGAAAAATGTAGAGAGCAAACGCACTATTTATCATATTATGCAAGCCAACTGTGAGTGATTTCTAAATTATAGCACAAAATATTTTTCAATGTTTCATTTTTAGCAAAGCTGTAAAACTATGAAATTATACTTTTTCAATTTTAATAATTAAATTTTATTTTATGAATTTACGAAAAGAAGCTGTCTTAGAAACAGAAACAATAGTATAATTTATGACAAATGACAACTAGCAATTAACAAAGTATTTATTACAAAAAGGAAACAATGGCTTAGAGCGGCGGCGTCAATCGCCCTTTAATCACATTTCATTCATCAAGAAACTGCGTTGGTATGAAATAAGAAGTGAAACAAATCAAAGTTTAATGGAATTCCACAAGCAACAAGTTCAAAAATACAAAACATGAAAAACTTGAAATTACTGGGAAAGCATTCTAGACCAATTGATTAGCGGAAATGGATTAGGTCGCTATCAAGTGGCAATTACTTTTCATCTATTCGAATTTTGAGTGCTTCATACGTACTGAAAATATCAAAGTCCACACGCATAAAAGTTTCCCATAAAGATAAAATGTTCAATTCCTTAACAAATCTGTATAGCAACCAAGCACACATTTTAGTGGAAAAAAATATTCGAAATAATTTTTTCCGTACTACCACGAAAGTGGAAAACTAAAATATTTTCGTGTCCACATGGCCCAGACAGTTCTGTGGTCGGTACTAGAAAATTCCAAATTTTCCGAAAATCGCAATAATTATATTATGAATTAGGATGGTCGAATGGTTCAATAAATTATTTCTACCAGTAGTCTCCGTGTAATGAGATTATGCTGTCTAATTGCCTTATGATTCGAGAGCTGGCATCCACTGACCACTACCCAATTGGCTCAGACATATCTGAGATCGGCTCTAGAAAAATATCAAAATTAACGAAATTCGTAATAATTGAAGTAGCAAGTAGTCCTCGTGATATCGTAACAAAATTTACCTTTCTAATATCTAATGATTCTGAAGCGTGGAACCACTACCTATTTATTGTAGACTTTCTTGAAATTGGAGCAACTATATTACAAATTAATCGAAGTTTAGCTTAATTTGCATTTGGTAAACTCATAAAATAATTCATTTCTACTAATAATACCAGTGATATTTAATTTGTCGATATTTATTTTTATTTTATATCAAAACTTACTAAGTCAAAGTCTGACGGAGAAGGCTTCACACGCTGCACGAATGTGGTCTGATTTTGTCCCATTCTCGTCGAAGAGCAACCTTTAAGGCGTCGACCGTCTCATACTTTTTAGTTAATATTTTGGCCTCCAGAATGGACCATATGAAAAAATCTGTTGGGTTTAAGTCCGGGAAATATAGTGGCCATTGTTGTGAAAAAATGAAGCTGGGAACTTTTTCTTGTAAGAAACGTTGGGTTTCACGGGCTTCATGGGATGGTGCCGAGTCTTGTTGAAACGTTCAATGGTTTCTATCGAATGGTTTAGGTGCCCAATGTAACAAAGCATCATTTAAAATCTTTTCATGGTAGAATACATAGTTAATTTATCTTTACGCTCTGTTCAATGAAAACGAGTGGTGAGCGTCCTGTGGCAGTTAAAACGGACCCAAACAATCACTAATGCTGCCTTTTGCTTTCGCAGAAGAATTCGCTGTTAGAAATTCCCTTTTGATTTTCTCTCTAACCAAATACGATCGTTTTCGTTGTTTACATTTTGCTAAACAGTAAAAATTTGTTCATCAGAAAAGATTAAATTATCAAGCAAGCTAAAACATCGTGTTCCAGAAAAATTAATTAGAACAAATGTGTTAAGTTATTCAAACATCCTTTCTGGTTTTATTTAATAAATTTTTTTAAACATGTAAATGATGTTGTTAGATGACTGAAAGTACAAATTTTACCATATTTCAGTGTAAATTTTAGTTTTATAGAGGGAGGCGAATAAGATAATCTAAATTCCTAGAACAGAGCTCATTTTCGAGTGCTTGATTTTCTTCTAATTCAGCTTAAAATTAGCTACTAGTGTATACATTTCAAGATCGTGTAGCCCTGATACAAGACATTTTTCGTTTTGGTGAAATAATTTTAGTTTTTTCGAGCGGGGCGAAAATCTATATAAAATTCAATGAAATTCCTAGCCCAGAGTACATTTTGGGAACTTGTTACGGAACTAATGTTTTCTACGATTTTTAGTTTAAGCGGGTTACCCACACTAAATAATAAATAAAAAAATATGATATCACATAAAAAATCCCTTCTTGGGTTATAAGCTTAAATTTTTTGTAAAATAGGAACTTTCAGTTACTGTTCTTTCTGTTTTAAAATTGTTAAATCCGTAGTCCTTCATGTTGATCCTGCATTTCACAAATATTTTGATCATCTAAAATAGGATTAGTAGAATTTGAGTCCATAAGTTTTTATAAAATGCTAATTCTACCATTTCAGACCAATTTTTCCCGAATAGTTTTACTAGTAAATTATTAACATCAGTCAACTTCGCCTCTTTCAATTTTACACCCGGTTCTACCACAGATCGGTTCAAACATAATTACCACTTTTATTTATTGACTTTGATGCTCCTATATCCAATTTGTATGCGATTTGTATGCGAATCTGTTTGTGTCAATAAACTTGAAGTGCCAGCTCGTAGTCGGACGAATTATTTTAACAGCTTCTGTTTTCCAGTCATTAACTGGACAATCTACACTTCCAAGATTAAGGACGGTTGCATGCGCTTCGTAAATATTAAGATACTCTTCAGGCTTTATTACTGTCTGTTTGTTACGAATCTAAAAGTTTAAAATAATATTAATATTCGTTATAATTTTAAATTTCATATCTGAAAGAGTTTGCTAAATTTCATTTACCTCTTTCTCTAATTTTGCAAAAACTAGATCTGCTGTTAAATACGAATGTCCTGCAACGGGGTAAACTAATTCCAAACTAGAGATGGTGGCAGGACCTTCATAACAGCACATTGAAATCATTATGAAATTTTTGTTTTGTCCACCGCACTCATCAGCTACTAATCAAATCCGCGTTTTGTTCTTTAGTTGACATTGCATAGGCGATGATGTACAGCAGATGCTATCTGTACCGTTCCTGTAAAAGTTGCGGTTAAAAATATTACGAAAGAAACATTTTTTAATGTTTAATTCGGGCGACTCGGCTACTAACATACGATACATTTTGTTGATGTTTAGCTCGCTTGGCAAATATTGTCTTCTGGCAAACTTGCCTCTACAATAGTGAAGCTCTATAGTTTTAAATTTAGTTATAAAATTAATAACTGCCCGCTTTTTGGGTTGGTTTTTCAATCCTATTCTAGCCCCTCCTCGCCATTTAACAGGACCCATCCCAGTCTCCTTGTTACTTACAAATAATTTATACCACTGTAAATAACTGGTTTTGATGCAGTTTTTTCCTGTGTAGATTGTAGATACCGCACTATGCATTTTATTTATTACGTAAATATCGGTTTTTGCATTAAACATTTTTTTTCAGTGAAAATACAAGGTAAATACACAAATTTGTATACAATTTTTCAGTTAGTATTGTAGCCCTTGGAAATACGAATCTAACGATTTATCACATTAAAATCTTAGAAAAAATGTAAATACCGCACTTTGGGTTTATACTACTCAATTCGTCTTAAACATTTCGCTTTTCAGCTCTATTTCAGTTTATATACTGACATGTAAGATCGGCTGGCCCATGAGTTCTGAAATTTTAAAGTAATTTAATATTAAATGTCTTGATAAGGGTTGAGATTAGAGGACAAAATGTGCATTGAATCTCATTTTTGATGAAATTTTTAAAATAGTTTACGACATTTTTGTATAAGACACTGGCTCGTAGAAATTGCTTTCATAATATTCAGTACTTCTATAAAAACACTCGGCAGATCATCAAATTTAAATTAAATAAATTAACATTCATTCAATTGCATTTCTCATTATTTGCAACAAAACTTAAACGTTATATGATCACAAATTCATTTAAATTTCATTCAAGGTTTTAATTTAATATGCATTATTCCACAAATAACAATTTCCATATATGAAATGCAGTTTTGTCTGCTATTTGCGTCTACTACCAACCAACTCTCAATTAACCATATTGCTACAGCATTTTTAAAATGATGTCATATTTAATGAATCGATTATTACTAACTAACTTATGCACATTTATCATCTTGTACCGGCGATGACAGATAATCATCTTTAAACTCGTAACGTCGTGAGTCACGATGTTGCATTTTTAACAATGCATATACAAAGTACAGTGTTGAATTATGATTAGGAATTTGAGGCGTTGGTGTGCACGGTGCTGAAATATAAGTATTTGAGGTAAATGAAACTTAAAACAAAATTAGGTCAAGCAAACATGTTTTTGACAACTTTAAAATATATTTTCTTTTTGTATGCCGTGTAAATCTTTCAATATAAGAGTACTGAACGATCATTACGGTTTGTCTAAGATTATATTATTAAATGACTGCCATCTATAATAAATACGTCAAAATAGTAATTATATAAAGTTGTTGGTATCTGAGCCTCCCTCCGTCTTACATTATATTGTGTGGCCATTTATAAACAGTTGACCTTTCACTCAAATAAAAACAAAATAAATAATTTTCACATTAATTTTTATTTTGTTTGAAATATTAAAATACAATGACATCACAAATAATACAAAATTTTTCGCGTAGGTATAACAACATTGTTAAATTGTTGTGATTCAATGAAACTGATTAACAAGAAAAACTGGTGAACAGAAAAATATAAAAATTAAAATCCTACGATTATTTTATCTTATTATTTATCGCAAATAAATATATTTTGTTTTTCATTTCACTGAATCCAGTGCCGATCAGGTAATTTTTTTTTCGTAATTAGCGCAACAGGTAGATTTTAGGTTTTGATAGTTTTGGGTATCAAAACTCCTAGTTTTGATAACAAATTAGTGTCTAAACTCTGTGTAACCGAATGGCACATACACAAAAAAATAAAATAAAGTTTTATAAAATTTTATTTTTAATTTTTTTTCGTAATAAAATATATTAAAAGATTTATTTTATTTTTGTATTTTATACAAAAAAAATTTGTATTTTTATTTTTAAAAAGACATCGGCATTTTATAATTTTTATTTTTTCGAATTTCGGTTTTTAGTTTTAGTTCCTCTCTGGCGGTGATGGGATTATTATTTCTTTAGAACTCTACTAAAAAAACAAAAAAAAAATTGAAAGAAAATTTTTAATTTTTTTTTTTACGAGTAACACGTTGTTGTTGATTCATTAATTCAAAAATAATAGTTTTTAATAATAATATTGTAATCATAATAAAACAAGAAAAATAAATATTTTTAACGAAGCGAACAAAGAAAATTCTTGGATAGTGACAAATTTATTTACACCTAAGTGATAATTTTTTTTTTCGCTAGACAAGTGTTTGTGAATAATTAATTTTTTGCGTACAGTGTATATAAGTGCCAGGAAAACCAATTAAAATTAAATTAATTTTCTTGTGAATTTGGTGTTTTTTTTTTTTATTTTTTTTTTTTATTATGTTCGTTTAATAAAAGAAATTTAAAAATTATCTTTAAAGGTATTTTGTTGTTTTGTTTTATAATATTAATGTGAAAAATCTGGATCTCATTGATATTCTTGGATCAATGTACATAATGTGCTATTTTTAAACATATATAATATAATATCTAAAAGAAAAGAATGAAAAATTGGTTGAATGAAAAATAAAAGAAAAGCAAAATACTAAATATATATAATTTTTTTTTTTCGTCGTTATTTTCCCTACTTATATAAATTTTTGTGTGTTGTATATTGTTACAGTGCTCGAAATAGAATCGTTATAGCAAGACGTAAAAATTAAATTAAAAAAATTAATTAACGATGGATATTGCTGAAACAAATGCTGGTTCTGGAGTTCAGAAATCTGCGGTTTCTGAGAGCTCTCACGAGGTAAAAAATAAAAATTTGTTTGGATAAATTATTATTTTGAGTTATTTTTGAATTTTTTTTGCTAAAAATTTGTTTTTAATTTTCTTTTATTTTTAAATTTAATGAATTTTATTTTATATATTTGTTGTTCTTTTTTTCCTCTCTATACGGTTTTTAAATAAATATAATTTAAAAATTTAATAAAAAATTACGAACGTAAAAAATAAATGAAAACTAGGTATCCGTTGAAAAAACGGCTCAAGGCATTAAGGAGAGTAGTGTGAGCGTCGCGAAACGGGCCGAACAGAGCCTAGAACAAAAAGTGGAAGCTAATGTCCAATCGACCGTAGCAAAATCATTACAAGAATCGGTACAGCAAGAGAGTTCACGTTCTGTTCAACAATCGGTGACATCCTCAGCGGTGAGTTCAACACAGCGTAGAGTTTCCTCATCTACCTCATCGGTTAAAAGTGTTAAAATCGGTTCTAGTACTGAGGTAGTCGAAGAAATTCAGTTCTAAAATCCTAAACAAATACTTTAATGAATGCGAGTCAAACAAAAAATAAAAATATATATTTATCAATATATACCAGGATCCATCTCTAATTTTTTTCTAACAAAATTCAAATTGTGTTTTTTTTAATTAAATTAATTCGTAAATAATACTATTAAAATTAAATAAATTTTGTACCCAAACAAATTTTTGTATGATCATAAATCCAAGATTTGAATTAAGGCATGTTCTAAGCAGAAAATTTGTAAATTTTTTATTTTAGAAATTATTCAGTATCGAGTTTATAAAAGACACATACATACATACACAGACATAATTAGAATATAAAAATAATATTTTTTATTAAATTTTTAAATTTTCTAATATTTTTACAAATTTTTGAGTAATATAGAACACACACTTTTAATTATAAGATTTTGTGTAACTTTTGTATCATGTGAAAAAGCTTTGTGGAATGTTAAGTGATTGTTCCAAATCTGGCATTTTTTGTAATCTGCTTGCTTTTTAATTTAATTTTTTATATAATATATTTATATGCTATCTCTTGAACACAATTGGGTTTTTTAAAATTTATCTAAAGACAAAAGTAAAGTATTATTTTTTGGAACTCTCATCGCAAAAAAAGCTCCTAGGAAAATTGTGCTATTTATATAAACTTATTAATAAAACATTTTTTTTATATTATTAAATAAATTGTTGAAATAAATAAAGTAAATAAAAATAAAATATTTTGTTTTTTTTATTAAATCCGATAGGAATCCGTAAAAGTTCTATATTACTCAAAAAGCTATTACTTTTATATAAACATTTTTGTAAAAGCTTTTTTGTTTTTTGATGTTTTTTTTTTTTTTGTTAATACAAATACATAAATATAAGTCGCTATATAAGCTTTCTTCAGAATACCAATACAAACACAAACAAATGGATATATAAACCAATCATCTATGAGCAACATAATATGAATCCACCTGCGCTTATTTGTTATCGCTTTACACGACAAATATATTTTTTGGCACCGTGGACTGTGAAGGCGAAATGAAATGTCTTGTATGTTTTAAGAATATTGTTAATTAAGAATTAAACAAAATATACAAATATTTTTTTAATCAAATTAAAAATATTTTGTTTTTATATCTATACACACGATAATGAGCCAGGCCGCATGCAACTCTATATAAATATGAATGCAGTGCGCTATTTTGTAATTTTGCTGCCGAAAGTGCAATATCCGAACAGCTGTAAGAATTTTTATAATTAAATTCTGTACGTAAAACTATTTTTTTTTGCTTTATTTTTATAATATTGTAAATCGTCTTAGTTTTTATTTTCTTTAAATCTAATTTAATGCTATTTGAGAGTAGAGTGATGTGCCAAGCTGCAAATATTTCTTTAAATGTATATAAGAAAATATAAATTGTCTCAATTTAATTCAAATTTACCGCACCACATTTCTTTAGGGCAAAAAAAAAGAAAATGGCGTGAATGGTGTACACGAATCAAATGGCCAAACCGTTACAGTTACCGAAGAAGTAACGGTAGAAAATGGTGGAAATGAAATTATTGAAGTGGTCGAAGAAGATGATGACACTCCAACCCAAACTATTGTTACAGAAACAATTACGGAGGGACCAAACGGAGAGAAAGTTATTACACGTACCACAAAAGTTATTCAAGCGGCGAAAAAAATTGTAAAGACAGTTCAAACACCTGGTGAGACAGTGGTCACAAAAACCACAACAACATCAGAATCGAAACCAACCACAAAAGTTGTTAAGAAAGTAGTAAAGAAAGTAGTTGCAGCCGCTGAACCCGAAGAGGAAGAGGTTGTCGTAGTGACTAAAACAAAGACTGAAACTGCACCTAAAGAAGAGAAAGTTGAGGAAGCTGAAGAAGTGGTCACTTTGTCAATTAAACCAAAAAAGGCTGTCGAGCCGGTTAAAGAAGAGACTGTTGTAGAAAAGGTTGAGGTAGTGGAAGAAGTCAAGGAAGAAGTAGTGGAAGAGGTTGTTGAAGAAAAAGCCGCAGAACCAGAACCTGAACCAGAACCGGAACCAGAGGCTGAACCTGAGCCGGAACCGGAACCAGAACCGGAACCTGAGCCAGTCAAGGAACCAGAACCAGTAAAGGAGGAAGTAGTAGTAGAAGAAGAAGAAGTAGTAGAAGAAGAAGTCGAAGAAGAGGTTGTCGAGGAAGAAGTAGTCGAAGAGCCAGCCAAACCAGAGCCGGTAAAAGAAACACCACGCCCAAAAGATCCCTCACCAAAGCTAGAAGATGTTGGTGACGAAGAAGAAGAGGAGGAATCTGAAGAATCAGAAGAAGAGGAGGAACCAGTTAAACCACAACCAAAAACACAAATTGTAAATAACTTTACAGTAACAAAAAAAATAATTCACAAATCCTAAAAATTAACTCATTTAACTGAATTTAACAAACCTCATACCCTAACATAATTTATTGTGAATAACATAAATCATACAAAAAATATGTTTCCTGGCTTTATTCGGTAATCAACATTAAGCTTTAATCATAATTATGTATATACAAATTACAGCCAAAAGAAGATGTGAAACCAGAGGAACCACCAGCACCGGCTGTGGCACCGCCAGCTCAAGCCCAACCAGCACAGCCCGAAGAGCAACGTGAAATTAAACAAGAAAGCATTAAAAATACGTTAAAAGAAATAATTTCTGATATGGATCGCGTAATCGAGCAGGAAGAAGAAAAATCCACCGTAGTCAAGGGTAGTGAAAATGGTACAGATTATGAAAAATCTTCATATGATCATATAACTAAATATAGTACCTATAAACTAACGGGACTAGGAGGTGAACAGGTATGTACCTATATTTAATTTATAAAATATATTTTAAAAAAAATCTAACCGCGGGACTGCAATTATTATTATGTACCATACTAAAGTATTTCGATCTCATTTAATCGTGTAGTTTTTTCATATATACATATTTTTTGTATATAAAAGAAAGGTTGTGGGTGTCTAAACAGTAGTATGTATATATATATAATTTAATTTAGATTAGTCTATGTAGTGGACATTTTATATACATTACTCACCATAAACTGACTCACGATATACATTTGCTTGAATTAATTAATTTAAATTATATGTTCATGAGATCGATTCAGTACATTAAACATAATAAAATTAATTTTATTACAATATTGCATTTTCATTAAAAAAAAACAAAATAATTAATTACAAAAATATATATAAAAATTATTCAAGGATAAACCTGGATATTCGTTATACCCATCCAGGCCCGCATTTAATGCTAAAGATAATAGTGCGCATACATTTAAACCATCAGCATCACAATACTATACACCAAAGAAGGTAAAAAAATTACTTTGCCATCTTACTTATCATTTTGCTATATATACATAAAATAATTTTGTTAGAAAACATAATTTTTCGATTTAAAAACCATTTTTCATCAGTTTTCCAACCGCTCATGAATATTCATTTTTAAATCTATTTTTTTTTTTCAATTAATAAAACATTTTGTTGATTTTTCGCTATTAAAAAATAAATTTCTTGCCATTTTTTTTTTATTTATTTATTTATTTTAATACCTGGCTGTATAAATTTGAATTTTTATTTTACAATTTTGGAAAAATCGCTTGGCTTACCAAAAAATAAAATGTATACAAAAATTTATTTTCTCTCTCTGTCTCTCGATTTTTTAAATTAAATTAAGCAAAAATACCCGAACGTAAATATACATTCAGTACAAAGCGAGATGTACACGTACGATTTGCAAACCACTTATCGATTTATCACAAAAATACACAAATCATGTTATGTTGTTAATCTTTGCACAGCATAACATGTACCAGCCAATATACATACATATAGCAAGCTATACAGCATAAAACAAAATTTTCATGTTTTTATGATAAACAATTTTTATTATTTGTATACCACCTTGATGGGGTGCAGATGAAAATGAATTTTCAAAATATTGCAAAGATTTTAATTTGTGGTTTACAGATTTTAGATTTTTTTCGCTTCGTTTTCAATTGAGCTTAATGCTGCTATTTATTATATACGCTGCTATATCTTATATATACCAAAACAACGTTTTAAAGAAAATTTAACTAAATTTATAAATACATAAATATCTGGTGAGTTTATATTATGTATATACTGTAACTTTATGTATGTTTACTATATTATATAGTTTGAAAAATCTGCATTTGGATACATAAATTACTTGTTTTAGTCGTTTTATACTTTTGACAGATCAAGACAAATATAAATTTGTAAGGTGTAACAATTTTTTGTTGAAAAATCTGAGGTTACTTGTAAATATTGATCATATTTTAAACAGTTGAGCACTTGAACCAAAATTTAAATTTTGTGCAATTCGTTTTAAAAATTTTAATTAAATAGTGTGTCATTGTGGAGTGATGACACACTATTTTGAAATACAATTTTTAAGACGAATTTGAATGAATGTTGAATTGATAAGGTAATATACAGTACGTTTCATAACTATATATCCAATGTTTTTTTTTGTTTATAAAACGTCTTTTCTATTATTCATTCTGCAAGAAGAATAGAAGCCGGAAATATAACAAAAGAATACAAAAGAATATTTGGAATTTTTTTTTGTCAGTACCTTAGGGTATTTGAGTTTTAAAAAGTAGGTCAAATAAAAAATGAGAGTAACAAACAAAAGAGAACAGTATTCCTATAGGATAAGAATATCAAGAATGAATAAACAACGACGGGAAAGGTTCGGAGCCGAACTCTTTAAGCATTTTTGTTGCCTATAAAGAACTAAGTGGATATAATATTAAGAGAAATAAAATTATCTTGATACCAGTTAAAAGTAAATTTGTAAAACCATTTTCGTTTTTGATTAAAACCCCAAAGCCCATCTGACCCGCACCACCCTATACCACACCACCCCCCATACAAACCCTCACCCCCGTTGCCTTTCGTTGTTTTCGGCTTTTGATAACAACCTGTTAAGCATATTTCGAATCAATGAGTTGACGGTTTCAGGTGATATTTCCTCCGAGGCATGTAGAATGACTAATTTTAAATAATTTGCTCTCTCGAATTGTCTGTTACTCTCGTAGCTTTTGTGAACTAATACTTCTTAAATATTATTAATTAGGTTTTGGTCTGGCGAACAAGCGATACAATCTAACAGTGCTATGTAACGTTCTGCAGAGCATATCCATTTACACTTCGACTCGTGTGTGCTGGAGCCAATATGCTCCTCGCTGTTCATTTTAGTGGTTGGAAAGGCTAAAACGAGGGTGTCCGCTGAATACGAAGTCCTCCATACTATTAAAATACCATCATCAAAATTCGGCTTGGAAAAGTTCTTTGGCTCTTTTCTGCGATCCGAACAATAATATTGAATACCAAATGGCTCTCTAAGTTAAATTTGTTTTCATTGGTAAAAATTACATATTAATACGAAAGTCGTTTGATAAATATTGCGCCTATAAATAAAAGACCATGGTTGAAGTTTTAAATATATGTTTATTTTTCAATATAAACCCCTTGAATTTCAATAACATTTAGTCCATCAAAAGCTTCAATAGCTTAATTATTCGATTTAAAACGCTTTCCTGACAGAAGTTTTTTAGGTTGGAAAGCAGATACTAGTCGCTGGGAGCCAAGTCTGGCGAATACGGTGGATGTTCAAGCAATTCGTACTTCAATCCATTGAAGTTAACCATCGTTAAAACACTTGTGTGAACACGTGCATTGTCTTGATGAAAAATGATATTTTCGTCTGAAAACGAGACTACCGATTTTGTTCGAAAACTGAAACTTGAGAGTTGGGAGTTTTGCTGCTGTTTCACTAACCTACTAGATGCATAATATTAAAATTATTGTTGATTGATGTCAATTAGCGTATAGCATTGGTCATTTACAACAACAATCGGATTAAAAGTTTATCCAATCCAATTTTTAGTACTAAAGGTTTGTACTAAAATATTAAAAGTAGTATTTCAAACTACAAAAGCCACATAAATATTATTATGTTTTTAAAATAAAATTAAAATATTAATAAAACCACGAAATATGCAAATATACGTAAGAAAAAAAGTTTTTACTTTAAAACTTTGAAACCAAAAACTAAATCCGTAAATGGCATTGGCAAAAGTGGATTAAAAATGGTAATCCACTTTTTCCAATGCAATACGCTTAATATAATAATTAAATTTTATATTCACATCTAGTGTGTTGATGAAACAACAGAAAAACTCAATTCCCAACACTCAAGTCTCAGTTGTCGTACAAAATATGTACTCAGGTCTTTTTCACTCAATTTTGCATTTGGCTGATCCAAAAGGCTTGAATAATATTTTGAATTGATTGTTTTACCTTTCTCAAGATAATCAACCAATAAAACACCTTTATAATCAAAAAAACCTGTTGCCATGGAACTGACTTTGCCATCTTTGGTGCACTTCCACCAGCTTCAATCCAATGTTTTAATTGTTCTTTTCGCCCTGTGGCCCTATTCTGGCTTTCCCTGGGAATAGGGAATTGGGAAAAATATTTTGATAGCATTTTAGTCTTAGTACATTATAGAGCCACTGGTGTATAATGGTGGACCCAAGTTTCATAAACAGTTTTGAAATGACGCTTGAAATCTATTTTATTTTGCTTAAAACGGTCCAAACCTGCTTCAGAAATCATCATTCGAATGCGTTTTTGATCAATTGTTAGCACATTGCGTCACCCATCTTGATCAAAACTTTTTCTTCTACAATTCTTCATGCAAAATTTGAACTACTTCTTCTGTTGAAATGTCCATGGCATGATCTGTCTCACACGCTTTCATTCGACCTTCACCCAGTACCATATCATGAACTTTTTGAATGATTTTCAGTGTAGTAACCCTTTTTGGCCATCTACTGCGTGGTTCATCTTCAAAGCTTGTGTTTTAGATGTAAAACAACTTTCACAGCTCATCTGATTGTGATTTGAAACACATTTAATTTAATCTCGCTTTTCAGGCACTTAATACTTTTACAAGAATTACTAGCGGCCTTATTCACCTCACGTGTTTCGCGTGAACTCATCTGTTTTTGGTTTTCCGGTTTTGTTGGCGCCATTATTAAATGGATCTTTAAACAAAATTGCAACGGTATTAGGATTTGTCTAAAAAAACCTGCTTCGAAAAAGCCCTAAGTTGTTTTCCTTTTTCCATCTCTGATAAGTAATTTTCACGAAGCATTTCTTTTCTACAACCCTTATCTATTCGGTATATTAATTAAAACTATACAAATTTTAAAAATGTATAACCCTGTGGGACTATTGTGGCTTTTCTTGGGAATAGAGGATTGGGAAAAATATTTTCATAGTATTTTTATCTGAGTTGTTTTTTTCTGGCCTACTAACGAAATAAGTTTGGTGTAAATATTTTGGTAACAACAATAAAATGGGAAACTGTTTTTTACAAAAAAAAATGTTGAAAAACAAATTCCGCATGTACCTTTGATTCGAAAATATTCACACCAAACTTATTACCTTAGTAGGCCAAGGAAAAACAAATCAGATAAAAATACTATGAAAATATCTCGCTCAATTCCCTATTCACCATTTTTCGATATTTTATCGAAGTCTACGTTTCTTTTTGCAAGAATTAATTTGACTTGTGTTTCGTTTATCAATTATTTCATCTCTATTTCTTTCACAAATTAATAGAATATATTTGAACAATATTAATTTCACCTATTTTTGTTCTAGAATCGAAAAAAAATTATTTGGTGATAGAAACGCAGTAGAAACATCACAATGTTGCAATCTAACAGGCTGGTGAACGATATAAAAATTTAAACATAAACATATTTTATTCTAATGAAATGAGAAATAAACTTCGATAAATTATCGAGAAATGGTGATGTAAGAACATCTCAGCCCAGAACAGTGCCACAATTTTTGACATTAATTTTTTTTTTAAAATAATTGGTTTTATAGTTATGAAACGTACTGTATAAACCATAATAAATATAGCAGCAAAAAATGACGATATAATAACTAGATAGTAAACACCTTTCCCTCTTTCTTTCTATCTCTTCCTAACAGAGAGTGCATTTATATTAAAGGCTATCTATATGTTAGAAATTTAATTAAATTGAGCGTTAAAATTCTGTAAAAAGTGACAAAAAATATTCGTATCATCTAGGTCAATTTTAATCGATTGGGATGTAACGCAATGACTTCAATGACCCTAATAGTTAAATCTAGGAAAGATTAGTACCAAGTGGTAGTAGATAGAATCATTATTTCAAACTGCACCTTTCATAAATATTGCAATTAGTATTCGATTTCGTAATTCAATTCTCTAGATTTAGTTTTGAGGTTACGTTGAATTAATTCAAATTCAATTTTTTGTAATTTAAGAATTTGGTGAATATTAAATTTTACCGAAATGATAATTTTTCACAACGGTACCGGAAAAATGCGAATGCATATTTTGAATGGACTAAATATATTTGATTGGAATTGATTCGTATGTTGTTCGACTTCAATTTTCAAAAACCTATCATAATTAGTGAAAATAATAGGTTTTAAGTAAATTGTATGACATTATCATGCATTTAGATTCTCAATTTATCTATTTTTAAACGGCACATTCGAACTGATTAAAATAAATCATATAATTTAATATTTTCTTTTATTTAACAAAACAATTTTTGTTATAGCTTTCACCACTTACTTAAGCCGCAGCCACACGAATGCAAATACACACCAACATTGGCGTATTTATCCAAATAACAAATAGCCACAAAGTGTAGCCACAAAACAAATGCCAAACTCAAATCAAGGTTACATTTGTCCAACATTGGCGCACATTCTCTCAATAATTACTACAAATCGTTTAGACAGTAGAGTTTGTCAATTGTCATATTTTACCAATATTTGCCAAACATAAAATACACCAACGTTCGTCGATATTTGTATTCGTGTGGCTGCGGCTTTAGAAACCGGTTTACACAGCGAAATTCAAAAAAAATGAAGCAGCACACCAAGCAAAATCCGCCTGCGGCACTTTTTTTTGTACGGGTCAAATCATTTTCATTTTATATTAGGTGCGTTGCTTTTGCAAAGCCGAAAAAGATTACAACAACAATTACATTATATAAAGTTGAATTGGCTTTAAAAAATTTTAGGTTTAGGGGGAAATAAAACCATTTTATGGTAATGGTATTTACCGCAAGCGGCTAGTTTTCATATTTTTTCGAAAAGTCGTCATCTTGTTGTAAAAAAACACATTTGGCACTTGTTATTTGACAGAAAATTACCGAATTTAATTTCTATTTCATAAAACAAAAAAAAAAAAAAATAAATATTAATAAAATGAAAAATAAAATAACTTAGAAAAATTAAAGCCAAAATTTGTTGCTTGCAAATTCAAAAGTTAAGCGGGATTCATGAAACGTCCCTTAAGCTAACAGAACCCATACATCAGAACATTACAAGATAGCATGGATAATTATAGTCTAACTATAGGCTAATTAAATGCCGCATTAAAAAATTTTGGGCTTCACCCCTTCCAACTAAAACGCGGGTTCTGCTAGCTTTAGAAAAAGTTAGCAGAACCCATATAAAAAACTGATTTAAAAACAATTAGAAAATTAAAGGTAATTTTAAGGCTAATTAAATGCCCTGTTTAAATTTTTTTATTCTGCTCGATCTAGTTAATACAAAAGGCTTTATCACTTCGAAGCTAGTAGAACCCAAATCGAAAATCTGACCAAAATTGAAATTAGAACGAAAAACAAGATCTATTTATAAGCAAATAATTTTAGGCTCACTATGGGCTATTCAAAAATTAAAAGCCCCATTAAAAAATTTTGGGCTCCACCCGTTTTTGACCAGACTTCAGGTCATTTAATATAAAGCCAGCAGAACCCAAATCGAAAATCGGACCAAAACTGAAATTAGAACGCAAAACAAGATCTATTGATAAGCAAATAATTTTAGATCAAAAACGGGTGGAGCCGAAAATTTTTTAATGGGACATTTGAATAGCCCATAGTGAGCCTAGCCTTAATCCATGACCTCTGTAACTCTCATCGATCGTCCTTTTTACCGACCATTCTTCCTACTTGCTGAATATGTACCACGCTTTCGTTATCAGATAGCCCTATGCTAGTAACACAAACCAACCAAATAAAACTCTTCAACTTCAATGGTATTTAAAATACCTGGCGTCATAGCCGGCCGCAGTAAGATCAAGTAAACCACAACAGTTACAATATCGTATAAACTTTTTTGATAATAAATCGCACCACACTTGAACTCCTCCTAAATCACAATGGTGTACCGCCGGGATATGCGTATTAACAGTTCGCCAGGATTAACCCAATTATGTCGATTAATTGAAGTTATTAATTTAGTCGCGATACCACGTATATTGAGTGTTCGATAAGAAATTTGGAAAGCATACTAGATAAACTGCTGTAGACTGGTAAGGCGACATTTACTGTGTTTCTAATGGTGTTACTGCCATTAGTTCTCTAATTTTGAGATTAATATAAATTCAAATCACTCCGAAACCTACGTATCTTTCAAAATTTTATGCAATAATTTTTTATTAATGCTGCTGAAACAAGAAATTGCTGCACCAGAAATGCCACAAACCAATTCTTTTTGGTGGTCGCAGTGACTATATTGCAAAAACTCTTGGAAATGAGCCTAGTGGAACTTAAATTATTATTTATGATTCATGCTGCTCGGCCGTGTATACAGGGTGTAGCAGAAAGTTAGTGACTGATGGTGACATGCATGTGGGTAGAATCCTAGTCAACCTCACAAAGAGAAACTAAGTGGGGCGAGACATATTCATGCCAAAATGTGAAATCTTGGGCATCTCCGAGCCAGCATTGCTGTGGAATAATTCCTTTTCGACATTTTCAGCGTATGCCATTACATCAGGTTTCGTAGAAAAGGGCAAAACTTCTAATACATTAGATGTAGAAAATTAGCCTTCTATACATATGAATTTAAATAACCTGAATAGAAACTAAGGATATTCTTGATACTGATTATCTTAAAAAATATTCCGTTCCTTACCAACTCATATGCTATCCGACCTTGCGATTTCGGCCACTTAGTCGCCTAAAATATTCATGTATTAGTAATTAGCAAAGCTGTTAGAAATAAAATCACTAATACCAGACCAGACCACCTATAGAACCACAAGGTTTGGTAAGCACATATCCCGTTTGCAAAAGATTAGAAAACGGAAACTCAGAAACAGAACAAGTACATTTGGGAAAGGGATGCGATTATATCGAGAGTGGAATTATTATAAATAGGGGCGCGTTTCAGAGAGAACAATTTCACCATCAACGTTAAGCAACTATGGCTTGGGTTGAGTTTGATCAGAACTCGCTAAGTAATTTCTAAGTACCTATATTTATCACGAATCAAAATTACCTAATAAAAGACATAACATAATTACCCATATACCAAATATTTCAATATTACCAGACGGCAAACATTTCCGTACTTCTGATGTGTTTGTTATAAGATTCCAATCCCAACGAAGTTTTGAACTAGAAAATTGTCCCAACTGTTAAAGAATATCATTTTAACTGATAATTGACTGAAGGCGAGCATTGGTATTTACTGAGAGCGATGTCACAAGCGCTCTCTGTATCTAAGAAAGTCATCACGACTAATAATGATCTTTAAATGTTATTGACAAGATAATGTATCGCCATCTTCGATGGGAATACCAAACAGGTTTCTGGCATATTTTTTGATTGGTAACAAGAGGCAGATTGCCCCGAAAACACTAAAGATTGCTTAAGATAAAAGTGATGCCCCATTCAATATTCCTAAATAAAGGATATTCGACTACTGAATTTAAAAGAGACGAGAGAGAAAAATTCGTAATCAGTTAACTTCTTGCTATAGTATGGTTTGTGTTGACCTTAAGAGTATGCCGTCAATTATGTCACCACTCTTAATTTTAAAATTAATTAAATGATAGACTTCCGAGCTTAGACTAATATCAGTCACATCCTGCCGTCTGATTTAGACCTTTGATGAACATAATTAATTAAACAATAATTAATTAACTAAGTCAAACAGCTCCTTAGAGAATGATGAGAATTAGCATCACAACCAATTGGCAAAGGATAGTTTCGATTGGTACTTCACAGTACTAAATTCGACAACTTATAAAAAGCAGAATATACTGCGTCTAGTTTTAAGCAGAAATTTGACAATTCATTAGTGATGGAAACTGTCGCCCTCTCAGCTGAGCGGCAACATTGTTAGAACAAAATTGCAAGCTCTATAGGTTTAACGGCACATACCTTCTAAGAGATTTTATCAAAAACAAAATTTAATCCAGAAACTGCAACATCAAGGATGTGCGATTCTTGAATTACATATATATTTACATGGGTTTGATAATTTTCACTTCAGTTGAATTAGAAATTTAGATTTAAAGTGAAGGCTCAAAACTTCCTAACTATAAATGAAAATGTGGTTTTTGGCAAAAAACCAGTGCCAACATTTTTACCACTAAATTTTAATCCCAAATTTATTTTGCAAAAAAAAAAACATAACGTGAATGTTTCAGTATATGGCGATATAAGTGTTTAAATCTGTAAAACACTCACAAACTTCTCGTAATAATATTGTTAGATCTATAATAAACACAATCTTTTTAAAACTATTTTAACTAGCAAAATATTGGAAATAGTTTTGGGTGAAAGTTATAAAATTAAAGTTTTTGGAGTGAAAAATGTTTATTTCTAACATTGACCCAAACTTTTTTATTCAAAGAATTTTTCCATACACACAATAATATTAATTTACTATAACAACTATTTGAGAGGTTTTCGAATATTGTTGAAAGGCTTTTTACATCAAATGCTAATCCAAAACCACTGAGATCATCTCTGAGCAGTTTGTAGGGGCCAGAAAAAAAATTGTTTAATAAATTGCACTCAAACATTTTCTCGAATTAAAATAAAGTATTTTGGATTTATTTCAGAAATTTTCAGTGTATGTTTTTTTATACTACTATTAGGTTTCCCGAAGAAAGGTGTATCCACTGTTGAAATAAACATTTTTCATTTAAAAGCAGAGCGCTATGTTAGACTAAATATTTGTTGTTATTAAACTGTCTCAAGAAATTTCAATATTTTTAAACAGCTTTGAAAAATATCTCACATAAAAACAACCATCAAAATCTGTAAACGTCACCAAAAATCTGTCAATCAAATCAAACTAAAAAACTCTTTAAGCATAAACTATCATAGCTTCCTCAACAAGAAATCAATTTCTATACACAAAAAATGTTACAACTATCAATTTAAAAAAAAACCAAGTATTTATGCCATCCAAATGTATATAAATAGGGATCATAAAGCATTTAATTTACGAGTCTTTAATTTCTACTACTCTTGTATAGTCAAAATAGTTATTAAGTCTAATTCAAAACCAGAGATTAGTGTTAAAAATAGGGCAACTCAAAATGTTTATTTTTAAACCCAACTTAAGATCTAAACTACTATATAATTATGTATACTACTAGTGTACGGATTGAGAAACTATTCGGATACTATTTATATAGCCGAGATCATTACACATCTTATCATTATACGAACACAAAGTATATATTAAGTGTTTTTCATGCA
This sequence comes from Nephrotoma appendiculata, assembly GCA_947310385.1. Classification (NCBI taxonomy): domain Eukaryota; kingdom Metazoa; phylum Arthropoda; class Insecta; order Diptera; family Tipulidae; genus Nephrotoma; species Nephrotoma appendiculata. The sequence continues at coordinate 31,050,920 of OX371224.1, read as the reverse complement.
CGTAGAAAATACCATATGTAATTTTTCATCATTACTCGAGAAAAACCATATTTTACAAAACTTCATCAAAATTCATTTTTTTAATGTTTTTTTTATATAATTTAATTATTTTTTATATTTTTTGTTGTTTGTGTAAAAATCAAATCAAATTGATTTAAATTAAACTGTTTTTTTTTTTTGTTTAATTTAGTTTTTAAAAGAAAAGAAATTGATTACAAAAGAATTTGTATTTTGGATAGAAAACGGAATTATTTCATAAAATACTGTCGTCTATACACACAAACTGACAAGAATTATATATTATTTTTTTTTTTTATAAGACGAGACTGAGGAAAGAAAATGGGAAAAACTACAAGACGGATAAAATGTATATAGAACAGAAGACAATTTCTCAATATTTTAAATTAACTTAATGAATTTTCTTTTATTTCGTTTTATATTTGGAAAATATTTAAATTTTCGATATATAGTTTTTTTTAGATTTGTGAAAAATGGATTAATTTACAAAGATTACATAATGACGAGACAGGGTACGATTTGAGAATGGGATTTTAAAGTCGTTTTCACAATCTTATATATTTTGTAGACGATTCTTCAACTATATACATAATTATTATATTTCAAAGACAATCTATGTCAAATAATATAAACGTATATAGAAATGATTGACAACCCAGTCTACCAATGATTTGTTATTGTCATAATAAATACATAAGACATAATTTAATAATATATTCTCACAATTCCGTGTTTAACTTGGCCCCAATCCAAAAAACCAAAACACTTTATATGCAACCTTGATATTCAAAGCATCAATCATAGACGAAATTTCAATATATTTCTCGCACCGTAAAAATGAAAAATTTCTCAATATTATATTAAACCTTCTTAACACGCATCTCATCATATTTCGAAAATTTTTCGCCTAAGGGGGGAAAACAATGTAAACAATAAACTTAATTAATCCGGTGAACGAACCAAAAATAATTTAGATATCATAATATTTTCGCCTCATAATTTGGATATTACAGCAACAACATGCAACAATTATTTTGGCGGATGCCTGTTAAAATAAACATTTATTCTGCGTACAATTAAACCGGCGGAAAATTAAGAAAATACAAAATCAATTAAATTTCGTTCGACTCTTTTGGCACAAAAACATTTCATCTTCATTAATATTTCGTTTTACTAATTAAACAATGGATTGTTGGTATATATTCGAATGAATACCAATCCACCTGGATACATCTCAAAAAAAAAACTACTTGCTTTAGTCTAGACAGTGTCTAAATACATGAAAGTAAAAAAGGTTCGATACAAGTTCATGGTTATACGAGTAAGCACCAAAAAATGTTTCCTTGTATAAATAAATCATCTGGATGTTTAAGATGCATCTGTACAATACTGTTAAGGTCGAGACGAAGTTCCATTAATTATCTTAATCCCGAATTATAAAATGTTAACGAACTTGTCTGCACTTCAAAGTGATTCGTTTAGGTCCTGTCGGTTTAAATCAGGAAAGAGTATACTTCTTTTACTTTAAATACTGCTTTGTGTTTGAAATACTCGTGTAATAAATAATCGATATAAAAGCTCGATAAAAAAGCTCAGCATGGAAAACTGATCTATATTCGGTAATATTTCATTTTATCTGTATGTACTCGGTGTATATATGTAGATAAAGCTTTTTCAGTCTCATTTATATTTATTTTAAATGAACTTCACTATGGTATGGTTTTGGTGTACTATCGATGCGGGATGAAAGCGTATACATATAATATGAAAATGAACGATTTTCCTTCCATGGGTAATATGAGAACAATATTGTTTTTGTTGGTTAGAAAATTGGAAAATCGTGCTTGTGAACAATTTCAGTAAAATTAAAGTTTAAGACTATTTATAGCTTGATAATTTTGACGGGGTTTATCCATTACAGCTACTCTTCGTTTATATAGCAGGATTAAAAATATCGTTGCACGATTAACGATTTTTTGTTGGATTATTATCTTGAGCGTGGAAATAAATTGTTTGATAAGAAGGAAGATACATTTTAAAATAAACAGGATTAAATTCGTTTTTATTTTATTTTACAGAGCTATATAAGTGGACACGATCGAAATAAAAGCACACTTCTGTATCCTAGACTAAAATTTCTCTATTACTTTCATGAACCACAATTAAGTTACAAAAGATATGTATAGTGCTGAGCTCGCCAGTTTGTTTATAGTAGTTTTTCTATCCGAGTTTAAACGTGTAATCCACTAAGGCTACAGAATTGACAATCTCATAAATATCAACGCCATAAAGCGCCGAAAATCGACTGCTACTCTAATTATCTTAGGACTGCTAGTGGTATGGTTTCCAACCGTCCTTTATCGAGAAGCGCAGTCCTTCTTTTTAAAGGTCTTTTTTTGTGATAAAATGTCCTTTCTTGAGCTACAATGTCCTACATTCATTTGGTTTTGGGGAAAACAGCCGACCCCTTCTATGCGCCAGTCTCACCCTGTGTGCCAGAAAAATAAAGACTAAGACACAAATAATGACTACGAATAGCTTGATTGTGTAAGTATCCGGAATCGATTTTTGAGCCTTTTTCTGTGATGTTCAGGAACAAGGGTAAGCTTGTTATAAGTATTGTGATAATCATGAAAAATTAGTGTGGTAGGTTTTCGATTTGGGTTTTATTGTTACGTCTTCCAGAAGTATTGTAGTTGTTACAGTGACATTGTTGTCTCGTGCCACTGTTACTTGTCTTAATTACCGCTTTATAGGTCTTCGACATCGAACTGTTTCCAATATGGTAGAATGATGTTTCTCTATAGCTCGTTTTACTTAACTTCGTTATTAAGGTACTTGATAAATTTGGATATCCAAGGATTTTAAGTAGCCCGTTACGATAGATTCTGCAATATATGTTTGTGATTTATTCTGCAATATAATGCAATAAATTAAAGATACAAGATTCAGAACCTGAATGTCAGGAACATGGTCATTCACAGGAAAAATATCAACAATGTTGAAATGGCTCCGATAAACCAAATTTTATATACACGCACAGTACCTTCGCCCAAAAATATTGACGCGTTATCATTTCAATTGAGAAACCTTGCATACAACATTCAGCATTAGAACTACAGCATTCCTTATAATAATCGGAACACTTTAAATTAGTTCGCCAAAACAATGACTGAAAACCCTAAATTTCTACTCCAAAAAATATAATAATTCAAAATTTTAATATACTCAAATATTTTAAAATTACAAACTACAATAATTCAGTGAATAGTGAAACCAGAGGAATTACAAACACCCGAGTTACAATTTAGAACAAATTCACTTGAGCTGGGATGAAATCCCACCCAGTACCACTCATGGGTACACAACATTGAAAATATACTGCATGACTAGGCTATACTTCAGCATATCCGCCAAAAAATTAGAGGCAATGCCGATTCAGCGTTAATTTCCTATATAACATTTTCAACGAAGAGTGAGCGACAATTAAAAATGCCTGTCATTACTTTATGCCGATAAAAGACATCTCAGCACATTACAACGGACACTATCACAAAAACCTATTGATGGTAGGCGAGTTCTATGCCAACTAAAATCATCAAATCTCCTTGATAGTCAGAGACATGAACCACAGATTAGCCAATCACACAAATTATGATAATTCATGGCCAGGCATCCATGGTAAGACAGCATTTCCCAAAGTTCAACGGAAGTAAACTAATTATGCCAGTTAATCTATTTTACATAAGCATGTACATCAGCAAGAAAATGCAGCAGACGACCAGAGATGACCTTAACGGAGCTATGCATATAACGGACTTTGGTATGTTACTGGAATTAGTAATAGCCTCAAAGTATTGTTTGTCCGTCTTTGCTCAGGTGTACCAAGGATCGATTTTATTCGGTCGGTCGATAATTGTGATTTAGGAGGTTTTTCATAAAACCAGTTGCAGGAGAACATTTCTACATCATTGAGAACATTTCTATTTATATTTAAACCCTCAAGAAATTATGAGTCATTTATCTTTTACACAGAGCTGGATTATTGGCTATTAAAGCAGGGCAAATTAACGATTGAATTGAAACAACAATTTCGTTTTTTTTTTGATATAATGAAAACACAATATCTACTATAAGCGTATTGCTCGTAATGTTAAAAATGCACATGGATAGATGGCACTGTCGCAAACTTAACGAACAAAATACGTTCTCGCTTGAAGTCTTATTTCGGTATGAGTTTCGTTTACATACTTAATAATGTCTTTTCATATAAATGGCGATTTAAAAAAATGTGATGGCCTGTCAACTGAAGCCTTATTCAATTAATTACAAAGCTTTATTGATTAAGATTTAAAAGTAAAATGTAAGTTACTTTTAGTAAGGTGTAGAAATAGAACCAATAATCAGATGTTTGGCCCATTTAAATAGTATTCCAATTTTTGTGTAAAGTGTTTTGTGCGGTTTCCTTTGTAAATTATTTATGTTGAATGATCATAAGACACATATTTGACGTGTGTTATTTTATTATGAAACTAAAAATATGTGAGTCATATCTTCTTCCTTTAGACGCAGTTTTGTGATAGGTGACAATGCAAATGAAGCACTCCAGGTCAGATTCATTAAATATAAAATAAAATTAAACCATACTATTTATGAAAGAGATCATACAAACTTTATAATTTCGGAAAACTAGTCAAGTACTAAAATTTGGTTTTTGAGATTCAATCATATGAGCAGATTGAAGTAGCCTAGTTACGAGTAATTATAGTACATTGTAACCACCATCCATAACAATTGTTGAGCAAAATTAAGCTGTCACTTTTGAGTAAATATTTATATATTGATCGGCTGTCCAAAGAGTGAAAGTAATCTAAACTGACCTCGTTTAAGCTGTAAATCATTTACCACGTCCATATTATGTCATAAACAAATATATTATTCGTATTAAAGCCACTTTGAATTTTTCAGAGAAATGAAACACAGGGTGCGAAAATTGCGAACTACCCACAGTTGGCCGTGCAAGTTATGTTCGCAATGGATCAAACTGTGTCCTATTTCTTAATATGATTAAAAACCGGAAAGTTATAAGTTGTATATAAATTGAAAGACAACATCTGTATCCATAATACGATGTCGTTATGAGAACTATTGAATCGTAGGCAAACTTCATTAGCGGACCTCTTCTAGACATAATATATACGTGATTGATTGGACTTAAGTATTTTATTTCCAATAGAGCCCTGAGTTCGAAAAATCACGACTTGATAATTCTCGACCATTACTCCTAATTTCTAATTCTTAATTTTGCGAGAAAATGCATACAATATTTGATTCGAACCTAGTTAATTTTGAAAATTGTGTACTTGACAAACTTTCAATTATAAGGAGAGCTCCAATTTTTCTAAGAGTGCTGAAATTTGTTTCCAAATTTTACCTATCTAAAATAATCTGAACATTTCGTAAAGGTACAATAATGTTCTGCAAATATTCTCGTATGGCCAAAGGAGAAATGTGTACAAAATATTTATATTTATTATTGTTTAAATTTATAATTCTTTTGTAGTGCCTCAAAAAGTTGCATTTGATGGTGAAACAGCGAAATTTAGAGCAGAAAATAATTATTAAGCCTTAAACGAGATTGGACTTGGTATACTAAAATTGTGTATAACGATTACTTGCATGGCAGTAACAATGTCATATTCTTGTTCAGAATTTACCGAGTTTTAAGTAACTCACACCAATATTAATGCCATTTATCATTTTCTGTTGCCAGATCCTAAAATTTCGAGAGTTAGTGAACAGTATCTTTCTCAGAGAAGAATATACTAAGACAGATAGGCGAAAAGTATTTAGAACATCATACATTCAGTTTGCCTATAATGTTGGCGACTAAACATAAAATTAAAATTTTGTTAAACCTACTCAAAAGGTGATTAACCTTCTGTAATAATCGGGAACATTCAAAAATTTATTTAAATAATATTAAAATTTATCTAAAAATAATTATTTTGTGCACCGGATTTTATTTGTCGGCCGACAATACGTAAAAATATATTTTTTTTTTAATTTATACAAATTTTTTATCACAATATGCCTGGTGGCTTACTTATGAGATGAAATTTTGTTAAAAATTTATTTTATCGATTTAAATGCTGATCCGAAATTTTATTTGTTGGTTAAGTTCAACAAATATTTCCAATACACCAATTATATAAAAAAAAATAGTAAAGCTATTTTGACAATGGTACTAGTTGTTTAAAAAGCCATTAGATGCATTACTTAAAAACAGTCTACTCAGTTTAATGTTGAGAAATATTGAGTCCAGAGAAAGTCAATGATCTTTGTTGTGTCATAGTTCACCCATTCCAAGATACTCCTTTATGAAGGATTGAATTACACAACCGCAAACAATTACTCAACGCTAAACATATGAGGGTTGCCCCTGAAATCAATATACCGGAAATGAAATTCCTGGAAATTGAAATCCTGGAAATCAAATCCCAGATTTCTGCACAATTTTTTGATGATTAACACAACCCTGCAAAATAAATTTTGCCACAATTAATTAACAAATGACCTATTTTCAGACAGCATGGCCGAATTCTAGAACTTCGACTAAAATTCTTTTAAGAATCTCAGTCTAACTCTACAAACGGCCTTTGTAGTTTCATTTATTATTGCAAAATCCCATAAACTCAATCAAATTTTAGCGCCATTTATTAAAAAATGGCCTAGACCATTTAGCATAACCGAATTTCCAAATTTCAAACACAATTCATGTTAGAATACCAATTCAACTCTGTACACCAATTTTTACTATAATTGGTTTCGGTTCCATTGGTAATCGCGATATTCATTTTTTTTTTTTTAATTTCATGTTAGAATACGAATAAACTCCAAATTCATATTTGATCATAATCGGCCAAGAATTGGCCGAGTATTTTTATCAATATTTATTAGACGTGGATTCCACAGTGAAACAAATTTTTTCAGTAAAAATACTGGGAACCCGAAAAGAGAAGAGAATATTTAAATTGCGTTAGAGCGACAAAGGCAGCAACTTTTGTTTGTTTTTTATAGCAAAATTTATAGTCAAAATAGTGCAAAAAAATTTGAAAATAAATGATTTTAATGAAACACGAAATTTACCTTACAATGTACGTGTTTGTATGTTGCGGCACAACCCTATAATCCCACATTTCATTTTTCCCTTAACATTTCACTGTAATATTTTTTCAACCATAAAATTGCCGTAGTGTGCGAAAAATATTTCTCGTCGTATACTATTTTTTGAAGGTGTGTTAAAAATATTGACATAAAAAGCAAAGAGTTTAATACTTTTTATGGCAACATTTTCCCCTCTTACTCTGTTATTTTGGCGGTAAATTTTACTGAAATTTTTTTTTGTTTCTCTTTAACAAGTAAAGGATTTATATTTTTATCTCGTCGTAATTTTACTGAAAAAAATTGTTTCATGGTGGAATTCACGCATTAAGAGGTAGGATACAAATTGTACGAGTCTAAAATCAAAGTTGCAGTAAAAGCGGAAATTTAGAAAGCGGAATTTTCTTATGAGTTAGGTGATGTTTTTGAATTTGTTCTTGAATTTGGGTTTTTAAAGTGGAACTGGGCTTTCTCTCAAAACAATTGTTCAAACATTTGAATTTAGAATGATATTTTAGAATTTGAAGAGTAAAACTCGATTATTTCTTAACCGAGTATGGCCGAATCCGATGTGTAGGGCACAGTTGAGTTTATGAATCATGAATTTTTGGATGATCGATTTTGTGGTGTACTCGTGTTGATTTTATTATTTAGGATTTTTGGATAAAATTATAAATTATGAAGCATATTTTGGAAGTATGACAACCTGAGTTTTTCTCAACTTTTTCTAAGCAAAATTTTAAAATTGAACTTGCCGATATAAGCTTGTCCCATTTCTGAACTGATTGTGGTCAAATTTAATCTTCCGGATAGGATTGATAATTCTAACATAAATGTTGGATGATATTCTAGAACTAGGCCATATTGAATGAAGCTCGACCATTTCTCAATGGGTTTTGTAATTTTATATCAAAGATAAACTCTAACAATATCGCAGATATGGAATAGCCTTACTCAATTAACCCTGGTGTTCTTAATGAATTATTAAGAAATTCGGTTAAAAATACTCTCTCTCTGGCTTAATGAGATAATGATACCGATAATGAGTGATTAATTCATTGATCCTAAACCAGCCGTGACATTTTTTCCTTGTCACCACCGGGAATCAAACCCAGGACATCCGGTCGCTGGAGCAAGCATGCTGACCACTTTGCCACCCGGCTGGCAGTAAATCTAAAAATACTACATTAACCAAAATTCTGCAAGCTGAACAAGTATATTTTTAAACCAGGAGTTTGAGACAACATAATTGTTTCGTAAACTAAGAATTTGAAAACTGCATTTTTTTCTTAAATATGGATTATTAATTACCGGATATCAATAATATCATTTACTAAAGACAGCAAGACGATGTTACCCAAGATGATTCAAAGTTTGATTTCGACCTATTCAGATTTTGGTTTCTTTAAATCGTCTTTGAAGAAACTGCCAATTTTTTTATTTACACAACCCCTAATTTCATTAATTCGGAAACCGTTGTAAAATTTAAGTTAGTTCAAATTCAATATTTGTAAAATAATGAAAATAATGAAACGATGATGTTTCATTCACAAGTGGAGGAAATGTATTGAGGCACTGTACATACCACAAAATATTCATAATAAAATGTAGTGTTCAAACACATCTTCTAATGATATCACCGCAGAAACTACGCCTAACTCGGTTGTTCGAGGTAGTGGATATCATAGGGAAAAATTTAGTAAAACTAGCTTAGACCAAAAGCAGATCCTAATAAAATGCTATGAAGAAGGCAAATCCATAGTTGAGCCAAGTAAAATAGCGGGAATTAATAAAAAAAAACCGCTATGTTTATAATAAATCGATAAAAAAAGATGATTGCAAAATTCTTGACAGAACTCGTGGTGGCAGAAGAATTGTAAAACTGGCTGATGAAATATTAAATGAAATTGAAAAATCAATAGAAGAAAATCCATACGTTACGTTAAAAAACATCAAGACGAAGATATTTGAATCCAAAAACGTCAGCCTAGCCTATGCACAGTCAGTATTTTTAGCGGATTGAAAACTTTAAAAATAACATTAAAGAATGCAACAATAGATTTGGACCGTAAGAATTGTTTAAGTACAATTGCGCAACGTAAAATTAATGCAATTAACGTTTCACAATATCCTCCACGGGATAAAATAGAGTTTATTGATGATTCCGGTTTCGACTGCCACCTTCGCAGAATTAGGGCTAGATCCAAATTAATACTGCTGATCATGTAATAGTACCAACTGTGAGCGGATGAAACGTTTCACTCATTGCGGAGATGGATTTATATGGGATCATATACAGTCAAATAATAGGAAACTCATCTGTTAATGTTAATATTTTTATTACGTTCCTTGATGAATTATTTGTTAAACTGGCGGAAGCTAACATCACAGGGGATGGGCTGGTTCTGGATAATTGTACAATCCACAAAACTAAAGAACTGCGTGATAAAGTTGAGTGAGACAACGCATACATTGATTTTTCTTTCTCCGTACTCCCCGATGTTGAATCCCATTGAAAAGGTTTTTTTTTTTCAAAATTGAAATTGTCAGCGTATGATTTGGTGACCGATTCACAAATTAATATAAATTTAGTTAGTGTAATTGAAACATCCGTTTCAACTATTGCCTCAGCCGATTGCAATAATTATTATGTCAGTATGTCCATGAATTGCTCCATGAGTTGGAGAACCATTGCATTAATAATTGTATAACTTTAATAATATACTTATTGTTTTTGTTTTATTAGATTTAAATATGATTACAGATTTCTCTACAAATATTGGATTTGAAATGAAAAAAAATTGATTTTGAAATAAATAAAATTGAATTTGAAATGAAAAAACTTGAATTAGAAGTGAAAAACCTATAAAAAAAATTCAAAAAAGAATGTCTCGTCGAGGGATTTTAAAAACTCCAAAACAGGTCGGATTCGGTAGAATAATAGTATATATGTACCATTAATCGCTTCCCGAAAATAAGTACAACTAATGACCGTTCAAATATGGGACGTAAACACACCAAGTAGATCAGAAAATTTTAACAATCATTAAATAGCGAAAATTAGATTTGATTATGCTTGATATGTAAGAAAAACAACTAGAGATAGATAATCTAACGCGAAAGCCTTGCAAAAAACGTATAGTTCTTGAAATTTCTGAATCTTGTTAAAATAAAGCCTTAAAAGAGCCCTGGAACGCTAGGGATAAATTATATTGTAAGATGAAAAGTTGACATGGAGCAATCATGAGCAAATATGATTTTAAGTGCCGTCAGCCCAATACGCATATTACCCTTAAAATACTATTTGAAGGAAGTAATGAAGCAAAATGTCATGGGAAATGTCCAAAATATATTTCGAATGATTATTAATGCTTTCAATAAGATGGTGTCCCTTCTCACATAAAAATCATTTCTTAAACATGTACATGGCTACAAGCACAGTTTTGTTAAGCTAAACAGATGAGAGTCACTCACCAAAAAGTGGATTTTCATTTACTAATTGAATTGACAGATCGAGAATCGTATTGTGTCAAACGAACTTCTTCGTTTTGAGTTACAATACAACATTACTTACATCCTATAAGTAAAAATCTTACTAAGGTAAAAACAGTGTACCAGCTCCTGGTTCAATACCCAACTTTTTAAATGTCATTCTTGTATTATGTTGAAAGCCATACTAGGTGTGTTAGCGCCTTTCTAAGAAGAAGGTGCAACTGTCTGAAATTATTACGAAGAAACAAATATGAATGTCTTGAGTGAGTTGGATCATAACTCGACAAATGTATATGGCTTTACCCATTTTAACATGATCAGTTTTTCAGAAACCATGCTTCCTGTAAATAGCAAGTAAAATTTTCTAAACGTGCTGAAATCTATTCAGTTCACAAAGTGATCATGAAAGTAAGCATCTTGTTTGAAGAAGTATTAAGGGGTGGTTGGATTTGAGTTTATAACAGAAGAATCACCAATAACTTTTTTGTACTATTCTCAATTCACTTTTGTACATTTGTATGTGTAAAAACTAAGTTTTATTTCAATTGGCTAAGAAACCGATCTATCTTGAAATCTGGAATTATGATAACCGGGATTTTGTTGTCTGGGAGTTTTGGTTTCCGGGATTTGATATTCGCGATTTTTGATTTTCGGGATTTTTTAATAATCCGGGATTTTGAAATGCGGGATTACAAGTCACTCCGTGCATATGACTAAACTGCAACTAATTAAACATACAGCAGGCGTCAACAAAAATTTACAAAACATATCAATTTAAACATCCAAACATAGTAGGTCGTGCAGAATATTCCCAAATCATAAAAATAACCCTTCATTCTCACTAAATATTGATTGTAAATATTTAAAAAGGAAAATTTTTTATCTTGTGGTTATTGCTTTATTTTCGTTTGTTATAGAGACACATTGATTTGAGCTGCTGAAGGCTACTTAGTGATAATCCGATTTAAAATTTTGGTGTATAACAGGGGTTCCCCGAAAATTCTGCGACAAACAATTATGCCACAAACAATTTATCGAAAAACAAATATGAAAACTATAGTTTTACAATAACCAAATGTGCGTGAAAACAATTTTGCAAAAAACAATTCATCGAAAAAAAATGTTCCACTGTAAAGTTACTATCAGCTTTTAGAAGGGGGAATCTAAATTTTGCTGGAAATTTTTTCGATTTTTCAGAAATTTTTTCACTTTTTTATTTTTTCAATATTTTTATTAATGCCACAAATTTTAAAAAAATCAACTTTTGTAAATATAAACATTTTTAATGTAATTTTAATTCGTTGTATACTTTAGAGGATGGAAGCTGCCGGCCCTAAACCCCCGCTTTTCCAGAATTTATATAATTCTTCAAGAATCAAATTTTATTTTAAACTAAGTAAAAAAAAAATTGAATTTTTTTTTAAAATTCCTTAGAAAAGTTACAAATTTTCCCGGAAAAATTATCAGTACTGTTGAAAAACTGTTAAGATACAATCCTAATATCAAAATGTTTATAAAAATTACACATTTGTTCGTATTTTGAATAAAATAATGCCCATTTTTTTTTTAAATTCAAAATTTGATGATAATAGTCCTTTGAAGTCAGAAACAATTTTCTGATCGGACTAGTGCAAAGCTCAGTAGGCTTAATGTATTTTAAAAAAAATTGAGGAATTTTTTGAAATTTTTAGTATTCAATTTAACTCACAAATTACTGGTTGAAAATAATTTTAGGTTACAGATCGCAAACACATAATAGTTGCTGTGTTCGATAGTCTCTATCTCATAGTCTAAACGTGAAACATTAAACCTTGTTCTGTCACATGATATCGTCGAATAATCCAGCCCAAGCATAGTTGTTGAGTTAAAGGGACCATATCTCCAATATTAAACATAAACAATTTAAAATTGAATATAAATAATTTCAAAGACTTTTAGATCTGAACCTAGAGTTGTTTCAACTAATCTACAGTTACTTTCAAATGTGACACGACTAGTCAGCTCGACATGTTTACGCCACCACCATCTATTTAGAGTTTTGTCTGTTAGCTCAGACCGTCTCTCTCTCTCTCTCTCTGGCACTATATCCCATCAAGGGATTTGGCCGCCTTAAATGAGGTTTCATAATCATATTTTTATTTCGGATTATGAATGATTAATTCATTGATCCTAAACCAGCCGCACAACTTTTTCCTTGTTACTGCCGGGAATCGAACCCAGGGCCTACGTTCGATGGAATAAGCACGCTGACCACATTGCCACCGGGGTTCAGACCGTCACTTGAGTAGTAACATTTTTTATAATTATCGCAAAAATACCTAGAACTTAAAAATCGAAACTCCAAAAAATTTAAAGAAACACAACCAGGTTCAATAGGATAATAAATTGTATGAACATTAATGTGCATCAGACAACACCAATGACGTCAATGTCGAGCATCAAAAATTATTATGACTTAAATTGTCCATTAATTTATTTTAAATATGTACATAAATTAAATAACCGTAAACATGTTTACTTGCATTTACAATGTGCGGGCATTGTAATTGGATGTAGTCATTCTCTTTGACTCGTGGATTGACCTTGAAAATAAATGTATCGTGTAATCTGAATACACTGGTTAATGCACTTTACTAATAAGTGCGTTTAATGTCTCGTGGTGCTCCTTGAACTAATATTTCAAAAAATAGTTTATGCATCCCACACACATCAAAGTCATTGAACTAGACGATAAATAATTGCATTTATCTAAATATTTACTTCTCTTTCGATATTATTAAAATTAGTTCTCACCCGGTCAGACAGTGCAAAAAAAATTGTTTGTATTAAAAATGTTATTTATTTATTTGTTCTACAATTTTTAACAACAAAAAGTAAAATGTTAAATAAACCATAATTCTGGAAAATTACAACCAATAACATAACACTATTTAGTATAGTGATATTATACTTGGCATCGAACCAATCTCCTCGGGCTGCGTGTTGCGTGCGCGAACAGTTTCGATAAAAATAAAAATAATTGTTATAAAAATTTATGTTATGAAATACGCGCTCGGCATTTTTTCGCGTATCTAATTTAGAATATATGTAGATCGAGCACGATATTCAAAAAAGCATCAACATTTCCAACTCAACATACTAAACATACACCAAAAACCAAAAATTATTTTTATTCTCGAGAAAAAAATGGTTTTCCTTCTCATTTTCACGAATAACCGAAAATAAATCGCGTCCAAAAATATTTTTTCAGCGCTCTTGTGTGTTGTGTGTACGTACACACCCGATCTCGGTTCTTTAGTTAAATTTTTGTGAACGCTGAACAGTTGATTTTTATAATTATTGTTATTGGTGTTGTTATTATTTTAGTTTATAATAATTAAAGTTACATTAGAGATAGGTAATAAAATTACATTAAAATAAAAAGTTAAATGTTAATTCCGAAAATAGATCAATATTGTCTTCTATTTCACAGTAGCTATAATACAGTGAACATTTTTATCTATGTGAATAATACATAAGTGACTATGAGATTACGACGACGCCGTGTTAAAATTAAAAAGTATTTATAAAATACTGAAAATTTCTTTTCTTTTAAAACAATTTTTTTTTTAAATTGTTTAATTTAGCGAATCCTAAAAAATAATTAATTTATTTTTTATTTCTTAAAACAAAAAAAAACAATTATTATAAAAAAAAATATATTCAAAATGTATCAAATGCAGAGAAGTATGAGCACCCATGATTTTGGAAATTATAGTGACAGCTATGATTATTCAGCGTACAATGAATCACCATACTATGGCGATTTACAGCGTTCATTCACCACAGCCAATTGCACTGTGGAAAAATCACGCGGATTTAAACCGTCCGATCGTAGCGACCCTTCCGCAAAACAATTTCTAACCGATTTAAGTAAAAAAATATTCCATTTGGTAAGCGAGACCTAATTAAATAAAAAATAAAATGTATGTTGAACACCGCATCATATATGTAATATCATGTTCGTATACATAAAATAAAAAGAACAAAGAAAATTTATTTTTATATGAATAAATTTTCATCACATCTGATGATTTAAGATATATAGAGGAAAGAAAAATTTTTTTTAAGTATAATTTTCGCACAAAACACCTGTTTAGTGAGGAAACTATAATATTCTGTTTACTAACCACAATAATTTATTTATTTTATATTTTTTAATATAATAAAATATTATAATATAATATATTATACTATATATATTAGGGAGAGGGCGAGCATCTTTCAAACGATTTTTTCATACGGCAAACGGAAGTAGTAATATATTCGTATGCATTTCGCTTATAGCGTTTGTAATTAAAACCCGCACTTATAATTTATGTATATTACATTTAAAATGAGGTCCATTTTGCATCAAATTAAAATGATATGCACCACCAACTGGAGTTCTAATTTATATAGTCGATATTCTTGTATGACAGTTTTCACATTCGGCTAGTACAAATTTGGCTCGATACCAAAAATTATTTCGAGAAATTAAATTTATTAGAGATACTCGTATTATGTTTCAAGCGCGTTTCCACTGCCAGTTCCCTCTGCACAATAAATATAAGTTATTTCGATAATGTGACGATCGATGATGAGTTATGTTCTTTATAGTATAACAAATATATATAATATAATTATAGTTGCTGACTTATAGAAAACATGTAGGTAAACACCTGTTATATTATTAAATAGGTCTCTGTGCAACATTAGGTACTAATATTCAGGCAACTATCCAAAACAACGTGTAACATACTGTATGATTTTAAGTGTGGAGGCGTGATATTTAATGTGCCCGCGTCAATTTATACCATGAGGCAAAATGCATATAGAATATATTACGTTATATAGTCTTTGGGTCAAATACAAAATATTTAGAAATTTTACTTCACAAAAGAAACTTTTGCAACTTGTTAAATTTTCTTTAAACAATGTACAAAAAAAAAATCGCATTACTTTTCGGCTTGTTATATATTTTTTTTATGCGAGCAAACAGTACAGCAGTTTGTTAGCTTTTGGCTGAATTTTTTTTTAACATTTTTTTAATATAAGTTTTTAATTTTGTTGTTGTTATGTTTTTCTTATCAAACAACCAACATTATATCATAAACAACCTTTTTTTTAAACAAGAAACCAACATGCTTTTTTACCATCTACATTCATACACATACAGAATTACCGACATTGTTTATGTTGTTTGCGAACAAGCAGATTAAAATCTAAGTCATGCAAGCAAGCAAGCAGCACAAACAATGTTTACTAAAATTATTTTTTGTTTGTTATTATTATTATTACTGTTATATTATATGTAATTTAGGAACCTTCAGCTCCAACCACTCACGTTGATCTACAAAAGATTTTCACTCCTGCACATGATGCTGAAGAAATTTTACCATCGAATAGACATCGTAAGTGTTTGTTTTACTCTACCAAATTTACTCATAAAGTTCCAAAAAAAAAAGTTTTCAAAAATCTCAGTATATTCAAAACAACTTTATATGCAAAACTTTAAAGCTCGGATTGAATATATTTAGTTTTAGTGTGTTTTATTTTTATTTTGTTTAAGTTTTATAAAATGTAGTATTAAGGATTTATTTATATCTGTATATAGATAAATTTTAGACCCAAAGACATGATTTATATCCTTATTTTATTTAAAGCATGTCCTTTTATAATAAGTCTGCGATTTTTATAAAAAAAAAATTCCGTTGACCGTTTAAAAAAAAACAAAAAAAAGTTTAAAAGAACTCGCCTCCCCCCTAAGACAAAACTATTTTTCCCAAATTGTGTTTTAGGAAAAAAATTATTTTCTTCCTCGCAATTTTACTCGCCTGGTCTTCATCCAACCGTTGAAGATCAGGTCGAGTTGGCTAGAAGAATATCACATTCGCTGAGTGATATAAGCAATAAGCAATCTAAAGGGCAAACCATGTATTCCAACAGAAAGAAGCGTTCTGATAAATGGGTACATGAAGGCGAAGGTATTTATTGACGTTTTTATATTTTTTTTTTACATACACACACAAAACACACGATTTTTTGTAATGTGCCTAGAAAATTTATAAAATTATATTACACACAAGAAAAGGATTATCGCTTTTACACAAAATATTATTGACATATGAAACATTTTTTTTTTTTTTTTGTTAATATTTTACATTTACACAAAAGGACGTGCCGATCTTCAATCATACAATGGATATACCGAAGAAATTAAAGAAAACGAATACTATCAAAGACAACATCATCAATTTAATACTCCTCAACAAACGCAAGGTGGACGTTTACCGTTAAAATTGGTTATGGATCCACGAGGACAAGTGAGAGATTTAGAATCACTTCGTCGTCAAGGTTATAATATTGATCCACCAATGCAATCGCCTGAGATTTGTAATGAGGTTGTTAATGCTTTGCATGCCCCAAGAGGCAAAGGTAATTATTGTGTTATTTTAATTTTTAGTTTTGCTTAATTTTTAAAAGTCTCAAAAAATATTTCTCAACAGTGGACAGTTTTATAGTTAATTTTATTTATATAGTAGATATTTTAAAAGCACGGTAAAAATTAGCTTAATTTGTTTCGCAAACTATTAGGCTAGGCTTTTTTAAAAGTCAATTTATCTATCAATTGTCGGTAAGTATCAATCCCTCGCATGGGAATCCAAACTTTTATTCTTCGCTACAAATTTTTGGAAATTCCATTTTTATGATAAACAAATCACAAATTTATTTTTTTTCCAATTGTGAAATATTTTTAGGGTTCTGTCCTGAGACTTCATTGTAAAAAAATTATTAACCCCCAAAAAAAAATGTAAACACTAAATTTAAATATTTTTTTAATTAATTAGGCGCCGAATTATTCGCCAAGAGGAGGAAGAAGGCTGACAAATACATTATTGATGAAACCACTGCCGCTAAACATAGCCCATCTGGTGTCCCATATGTTCAGTCAGCGGGATCAACATTACCAGCATTCACTGAAGCTGGATCACAACGTGTGCAACAAAGCATAAAATATGATCAACTCATTCATGTAAGCGATATTTATGTAAAATTATATTATTTCAAGGAAAATTGGTATCATATACACGCAACGTCACTTTTAAATGCTTACTTTTACTATACCAAAATCCCACTCGGGTTTGGTGGCTAAGTTTTGGCATTTTGTAAAGCAGAGTTTAACATACTTACAAATATGGTTTCAACAAAAATCTAATTGTCGTTCAAGCTGTAGCTAGCATCTGACAAATCAATTGAACTCAAAAAAGAATACGCATAATTATCGATCTTATTTGGGTCTGAGATCTGAGTTAAACAATTTCTGAAATTCTAAAAATAGCGTAGATAATTGATTTTGTTAATATCGAGAATTCGTAGAAAATGTAGATTATTGCTTCGGGTGTACTACGAATCCCGGTTTTCAAAATCCCCGTTTAAAAATCCCGGTTTTCAAAATCCCGTTTTCTAAATCCCGGTTTTCAAAATCGAGGTTTTTAAAATCTCGATTTTCAAAAACCCGGTTTTCAAAACCCCAGTATTCGTTTCTTTTAGTTCTAAATTCTTGATTTTGATAAATATATTTTTTATTAATTCGGGCCGGCCGGACTCATAATATTTTAACATAAAAACAAGATATCTTGCATGCAGGCAATATTTTGAAATGCAATATTTTATATCGATCCCAGAAATGCTTTTTCACTAAATATTCATTAATTCATTATAAAATAATCAAAATTATTATTTCGGAATACAAAATTTTAAAAAACAAGAAATGGCCAGGTTTTATCCCTATCCGCCTTATTCCAGAATTTTATCGAAAACGCATTTTTTGAATTCCATTTAGAACCCACTTGTCGAATTTCAACTAAGTCGGTTAAGAAATGACCTAGTTCCATCTCTATTGACCGCTTTATCGAAAAATCATTTTAGAATCCCATTTCCATCACAGATATTGAATTTCAACAAAACTGCTAAGAAATGGCCAAATTCGAACCATATTAGCCATTTTCTGGAACTTTATCGCAAACGCTTTATGTTGAATTTTGTCAAAAAATCATTTAGGAGTCACATTTTCCCTCCCACATGTCAAATTTTAAAAATTCAAACCGGGATTTCCTAAAAATCGGGATTTTTTCTTATAGAAAACCTGGATTTTGAAAACCAGGATTTTACAAACCTGGATTTGGAAAGTCAGGATTTTGAAAACCGGGATTTTGAAAACCAGAATTTCGATACACACCTTATTGCTTATTCTTCTTCTTCTTGTTTTTTTAAGTACAAAGTCGACATATTATCCTCGTAGTTTTTCAGTTTAAATTTGGGTTTATATATATTTTAGAAGTAAAAATTAGTATTAGTATTTCTTATAGGAGATATGGGTAATTTTTTGCTCTTCGTAGAAATCAAATTTCAGTGATTTTTGTTCTAGTGGTAACGAAATATAAGTTCAAAGTAAGTTCGAAGTTAACATCTCTTCGGAATTTGAATTCTTCGCCCAAGCTCCCCTTGACCTTGTTTTAACGAACTTGTCTTCTGGATTCCTATAGATGGTTTCATCAAATAAAATTTCACTAGTATTTTCCTCCTCTGATATTATCTTTATTTCTCTTCATTCACTCTATAGTATGCTCTCTGAAGTGCCAGTATCTTTACCTCTACTTTCCCTCCTAGTACCCAACCACATATCGCTTCCAATGCCTTTCAATTTTAATGATTGACCCGTTTATCCTTTATGATGTCAGAAGCGTGCTTTGCTACCACAATTACATCAATTTCCTGTGATGTATTAGATTTCAGATCAAACAAAACGGGATTAAAATTTTGTAACTTTGAATTAAACTTATTAAACAACTACACGGGCAATTTTGAGCGGAGAATTGGCATCACCAATGCTTCGAGCTGAATGGGTTTCTAGTTGTCATTTCGTGAGTTTAACCTAATAGTAACAATCCCCATTGCGAAGCCCCCCAATGCCGGTGGTAAAAGATGATTTTTTGATAAATTGCATCCTGCTTTATTCGGTTGATTCGTTGGGATAACAAATTGTTTGATGCTTTTTACCACAAGTCTAACATCTTTGTTTCGATAAGTATCTTAAGACTGGATGATCAATTCGCAAACAATCAAAATAGCGATTATCAGCTTTAACACAATGTCTACGCCCTTCATTGAATTTTACTGAAATGTATTACAATCAAAAAAGGAGTGTTCAAATTCACATAGCAGGTAGCTCCCCGGCTCTGTGGTAACAAAAATTGATGGGTTCAACGTTTCCTTGAGGTTAGCCCTAGTGAATCGAGAGCATCTGAAAGATTCAACAAAAATTTAAAAAAGTATCTAAGGTTAGTATCTAACTTTCAGTAACCAAACATTTCGCAAATAGCATCTTTTCCTAAGGGCTTCAAACTTCTACTTACTTGATCAAATGAATATCAAGCAAAAATTCAAAAATATATTTGAAACGTTCGCTTGCTGAATTATTGGTTGTTCCATGGAAGCTCAAGATTCTTTTTATGGCATGATACTGCATATCATACATTTCAAACATTTTATTCGATTACCTCAAAATAATTTATTTAGGTGATTGAGATATGCTTTAATAAATTGTACGCTGCTATCGAGACCGGAGTCAATCTCCAAAATGGAAGTCTCGATATATTCATACTGCTCCAACAATACCTTCGCAGATGATAATTTGGATAGAAACCAATCGATATCTTGTTTATGGTCCAAACGCTTGTAATGCAGCAATGCCTAGGAAAGTAGTAGATAATTGTACCATAGACAACCTAAAAGAGATATTTCATTCTATCTAAACGTAAAAATTTAAATTGCGTATTCATTTTCTGTAAATAGCCGCATACAATCAAAAATATTTGGTTTTTTTGCGTATACGTATACGCTGTTTAACGAAAAATCTCATATACAACGATGACATTGGAATTATCAGAAATTTTCTTTAATTTTTTAGTTCCAACGAAAAATCTCTTTTGATTGTCTGTGTTTGTATACTTTGTATTGGTGGAATGAAAAAATCGCGATTTTACGACGGAAATGCTTTAAGACAAAGAGAAAGTATCAGTGTTCAAGGCGTAGAATGATTGAAGATTTACGAATTTTCAATAATTATTCTAACTAATCTAAACTTCTGAAGAGTGTGTTTGTGAAATTTTTAGTTTCAGTTGTCACGAGCAACGAACAGAAATACCGGTAGATAAAAAACTACCAGCTTCACCACTCTGGTAGTTGAATATAAATCTGTCATCAATGTAGAAATTGTTAAGTAAAAAATTTAGTTAAATATTATTGTGTCAGCTTAGACTTTTGGAAACTTTTGGAATATCCTTATTCGTTTTTTCAATTAGGTTAATTGGTTATAACGTGTTTTTTTATTAGCGTCCGATAGATTTATACAGAGCACCCTGTATTTCTATGTCAAAATTTATATTTAGTGCACTATTTTTCCATATATGTAATTAATTTCTTAAACTCCAAACTAAGATTTTTCATTCAAGTTTTCAATTAAAAATCGATAGACCAATATTTTGCTCTACCTATTTATCGGGAGCCGTTATCCATTCCAATGGGAAATTTGAAAAGGCTTTTTTTTTGTACACCCCATTTTGCGTATTTCAGGTCGTTAAATATTTGTTTTATGGATGAATTTATTTTTAATTTGTATGGTACAGCTACAAGACGGATAGTAGCGGAATTTCGGATAGATAATTTCCCTTTTAGCATTCAATAGCCTGCCCCGGATAGCGAATAAAAAACACAGCAAATGTATGACATCGTTTCCATTATCATTTATCGATTTTAAGGTAAGTGTATTGCCAAGGCTTATCCGTTTTAATTCTGAACTTGAATTGTATAATATTTCTCAGGACCTTTGGTCAATCGATATTGGAACAACAATAAGCGAATTAATTTACGTATTGCTCGGTATTGCTTTAGCAGTATTTGGGTTAACGTAAACTCTCGCGTACTCGGTGTAGACCCACTCACTTGGCAAATTATCGTATCACAGCTCCCGTACCTTTCATACCGGATGTTCACGGAAGGAATCCAGAAAATGGTAGTATTTTTAAAGATCCTAAAACCAGCGTTGCTTTATAGAAATTAATAATTTTCATTCTGGTTGAAATCGAATTATTTCTTTTACATCTCATAACGAAATCAAATAAAAGTATGCTAAGGACTATGCCAGCATAAATTCGGCTGTAGTTTTAAAAAAAAAATCTTGTGTAATGTGCTACCCGTCATGAACATTATTGGATCGAATACTTCATTGTCAAATTTTGCGTGCGTTCCTTGTGCACACAACATAGTCCGAGTTATGAGAAAATATTTCGATCAATAAGTTTTTGATTGATTTTAGAATTTCTGTGGCCCTATTCTCGGCATTCCCCGTGAATAGGGAACTGAGGAAAGAATTTTCATATAATTTCTGTTTAAATTGTTTTTCTTTTCTGGCCTACTGAGAAAAATTTTTTATGTAAATTTTTATAAATTGGGAATAATGGGGTCGATTCCGGGATCTAAAATTTTATGTTATGTTATGTTATGTTATGTTATTTTTGTTTTTTCAATACAAATTCCACTAGGAAGCGGGGAAATAAAATAACATAACAGCAATTTTATGCCGCGAGAATCGGGCCCAATATTTCCATAGCGAAACTGGGATAGAAGTTTACTCCCAATTTCATTTTGTGTTCCAAAAATATATCACTAATGTTTTACCTTAGTATGCTACAAAAAAATAATTTAAGCATATATTGGGGTCGATTCCGGGGTCTAACACTTTATGTTATGTTATGTTATTTTTCTTTGTTCAATACAAATTAAAATAGAAAGCGGGGAAATAAAATAACATAACAGCAATTTTAAGCACGAGAATCGGGCCCATTATATGTAAATTCTTCCCAAGTTCCCTATTCTTGGGGAATTTCCAGAATCGGGGCACTGGTCGTGTTTAAGCCCAAACTAAACAAAAATTAATATTGGAAAATTGCGGCGTATAGGTATGACGGCCATCCGACAAGTTTGTGCACAACGAATTGTTTTGTTTGGTTTGAATTTGAATCGATTTTTTTCGATTGAATTTATCTGATAGCTACCTAAATATTTTATGAACAAATATACAGGTGGGGATTTAGCAATATAAGCGATTTCCATTTTGTTCAAGTCGGGTGAAATTTACATTTGACCCGAGTTTCATAAATTTAGTATCATTCCAAGCTTGTTTTTTCTGGACCTTTTTAAATAGTGGTATATTGATTGAAATATCCAGTGAGCCTTCGGTTGTATTTTGACTTTTATTGACTTGTATGATCATTATTTGTCTGATTTTTTTTTATTCCTTGGAGATTATGTGGTAAGTACATTAACATTTTGTTAACCCTGTGTTTGGTTTAAAAATTAACCTGTATACCCTTTTTCAACCAAGAAAATAAAAAAATTGATTCAATTTTAGTCCAACCCACACAAATGTGTGAGTAAAAAACCATAGTATCTAATGGCGTTGTTGATAAAAAATTTCACTTGATTTGAAGTAAAACCAACACAATTGCGTGTATAGATATAGTGTTTTTTTTCAGACGAAAATAAACTAAAAAGGCATTCACAAATGTGGAAGTTGGTTCAAAAAACATACAAAACTAAATTTTTGATACTTAATAACGACATTTTTATTAATCACTTGTTTTTTGTTTCCCAGTTATTTTGAATAATTTTCAAAAAGTTTAAAAAATCACTCGATCGATTTCGACTTGTTAGGTCATCATCAGGAGTATCTACTGATTCGTATTAGTAAAAATTTTGTTATATAGTAGAAAAAAGCAAAATATAAATAAAAGAAGGAGGGATAAAAATAAGCAATAAAAATTAATTTACGGATCGCACAGGTAGCTAATATTAGTGTGTTTCGCCAAGTGCCTACGGCCAATAGCGTAAAAAGTACTAAATTTTTGACATGGTACTTTTGCCCTACCCGCACAATTGTGTTAGTAAATCACCAAAGGGATATAAAGTTCTAACTTTTAACACAGGGAACTATAATTTTTTTGAAATTGCACTTAAATAGCTAAAGTATACAAGCAACATTGGTTTTTCCAAATCACTCCATTTTAAGTTTTGACGTTACGATTAAATTGCGAAATCGATAAGTGTCGAATACAAATTGGAAGAACTGTTTAACTGTTTGATCCAAAATCTTGAAATATGGATAATGTCCCTTTTCCCAAACTTAATCGTTCCAAGTTTAATAAACAATACAACAATTTAGGCGAAGAGATCAGCAATCATGTCGGTAGTACAGGCTCCATTTACATATCGATTTTTAATCGTGTGAACGTTTTGAAAATATTTAATTCTGCACAGTTATCGATTTCGAACTTTAACCACAACGTATATAAATGTACTCATTACCATTAAAAAACTTGGTTCAAAAGTTTTAAAAAGAATGTAACTTTCCAGTTTGAAATGGTTTCATTAACAAAGAAATTCAGCATTTGCTTGAGTGCTGGCAGAAACTAGAATTTTTGACATTGTCTACATTCTCTATGTTGTCGGACCCATTTTTTTAATTGTCCGCACATGTAGAATAATAATAAATAACTAAGCGATGTAGACAACACAGCACAACACTGTTGCGGACCAGCGTAAAAAGATTTCGTTGATATTCGACTTTGCTTCGGAAGACATTTGGTTTTCTTCATGTGGTCACTGTCCTGGCAAAATGCTGAGGGCCTACTATCGTTTTCGTTGGTCAAGCGCTATCAATTTATTTGTACTATGACTTTCGCATACTGTAAACTTTAATGAAAATATGACGTTTAAATCCATTCCGAACATAAATTTTCTTGTAGTATGGATAGAGTTTTTGCAATTACATTGCTCATACTTTGCTGTGAGGGCCCTATGTGGAAATATTACTCTGAAAACAATTAAATAACTTTGGTACTAAAATTATTTTGATATTCGAAAGCAGTAGTACCGAAACAAACGAAATACAATATCAAATAGTTGAACGATAGACGAAAATGATCGAAAACGTTCGAAAGCAATAGTAGGCCCCCTCTTTTTAATAGAATTTATTTAACGATGACATCGCAAATTCAAGTTCGTAAGTTTTTAGGGACTCAATGGAATTGGTTTCTGTTTGGATATCTTCGTAACGCATCTATGGATCTCTTCATAACGCAACACAAAATCGGTTGTTTGGTTTATAACGAACGCCAAGTTCTGAAATACGAACAATTTTACTTGAGTCGGAATATTTGAAAACAAAATAGTTTGCCATGTCTATTGAGGCCATGATACAAAAATATCTTGATACATAGATAGGCCAACTAGCTTTTGTTTAAAATGAATAACTAAATTGGTGAAACCATTTTATTTTGGTTTTATCTTGGATAGTGAGGGGAATAAAATAAAAACTAAAATTTATCGATTATACCCGAAAAATTCGGAGAACAAAAACTTTGATAGGTGTATTGATAATTGACGAGTTTAGCAAATTATTGTTATATCTATAGCATTTAACAAAATCTTCAGCCGAAAAAATGTCGGCAATACAGATGTGGAAGTGATATAAAATGCCGGTAAACAAATTATTAAAATCAATCGGAAAAATCCCGATACAGATGGTTGTATCTAAGATCAACTTCAATATACAGATTTAGACATCAATACAATAGCCAGATAAATGCTGATCTGAACGTACCAATTTGATTGATAGTGACCCTGAGTAGAATTTGAGTATATATTTGGATTGAGATTAATAAAGTTATAGACTAGGACTGCGGCCCAATAGTTGGGTAAATCATTTACTATGGTAAAAATCGGATTTAGAACAGATTATTCGATCATTTTGCTATAGAGTTTTTAAAAAATAAACGAATTTACCGAAAAATTTACTAAAAATTGACTTTTACCCGACTATTGGCCCGCAGCCTAGGTATAGGCCTGGAGCAAGTCTGAAGAAGTTACAGGGGTAAACCCCTGAACATCCCCAGATTCCGCCGACAAAAACGCTCGTCATCTGGCAAACTCTCGAATGACGAAAGACTTTTCGAATGATGAACGATCGCACCGGAAGTTCGTGGAAAAAATCAAATATTTATCACCACAACCTCATCACACCCACCCAAACCCACAAACAAAATCCTTAACCCAAGGTTATAAGCCATCGAATCGGCAGTCAGCCTGGCGCCCATCTGACAAAATCTCTAGTGACGAATGATTACATCACCGAAACATGTTGAAAATCAAAATTTCATCCCGCAACCTACCAGACCTATTCCAAAACAACAACAATAATTTTCCCATAATCATGAGCCATCATTAAAATTTTTGTAATGGTCATCATCGCAAAAATCTTAAATTACATGAAACATTTCATTGACAAATATATCAGTATACACAGATATACAATCCATATATTTGAGTGATAGCCTACGAACTGCATCAAATTAGACCTTTCCTAAACATAATACAGCAGTATACAGCATTACAGCAATGTATTGCTGAAAACTTACCTATGAAACAAAAAATGACAGTATAAAGTAAAACTTTGGGCGTGAATGATCCCCTTTGTTGATGTTGCAAGTGACGGTTGGGGTTACAAGTGGCCGTTAATGGTAAAAGCTTTATTATCCGATGCAAATGGCCGTTGGTTGTATGATGCTATAGCTAGCCATCGAATTTTAATGCGGTCTTTAAACTTTTTATTTGACTGAAGTATTTTTAAGGCGACGGACGGATTTTAATAGCCGCCGTAGATTTATGTATCATTTAATTTTAAGCGGATTGTGCTATAGGGTGGCCCTCCAATCATATCGAGGTCAGCAGTTTTAGGCTTTTGGGAGCTTTTGTGCCCCATAATTATTTTTATTTATAAAGAGGAACCACACTTTAAAATACATTTTATATTATTATGAGTATTTTTATAATATTTAGTTTATTAACTATCTATTATTAAATATCGCGATTAAAAAACTTCAAGATTTTTTAAAAATTTTCTATTCCAATGAAAAACAAAAAATTCTCAATAAACTTTATGTTTTACCAAGAGTACGTGATAAAACAAACTGTACCAAAACCATATTTTCGAAGTACCAAAATGTTAGCTAAAAAGTATAGGGGAATTCCCACACATAACGACGACTTTATACTATAAGGAATCCCTATAGTGCACGATTATGTATTACCAACTTCAACTTATTAGGAAGGTTCCTGAACATTAATGAACACTCGTTGACGGTAACATCCCAACTAATTTACTATTTAAGAAAATTTTAGAAAACAAATGACAAAAATAATTTTTTGATCTAAGACAAAAATAAATTAATGAAAAAAGGCTTCTAGATCGATAATATTGCAGAAGTAACTTTGTAATAAATTTGGAGGTATTTTCTGTGTATGCAAGCAAAAAGTTGCTTGTCATGTTTTATAAAACCTCAAAATATGTACCAATTCCACCTCGTTATATTATTTTCATTTATTTCATGTAAACAAAATTAATTTTCTTAAATTTTAAAGGAGAAATATAATAATGCTCAATCACGTGTCAAACTGGTTAAGTCACCATGGGAGGCCGCACTTGAAACAGGTTATGTTGATAACGCTTTCCAAGACGTTAAAAAACCAACGCCTATCAGTCAACCTAGCTATGATTATAACAGCACACCAAGTGCTTATTATCAACCACCACCAGCACAGGAATTGCCGCAACAGGTTAGACTAGAAATGTTCAATTAATAAATATTAAATATTACATTGATATCTATATAACCAGGCTCCTCGCCCAAGGCCAGCATCATACACAAGCTCTTCTCAACGTGACTTAGCCTATAAACCAAGTGTACCACAAGGATGGCGTGCACCACCAGCTCAATTGCCTCGTGGTAAATATAATCAGATTTTTTTAATTAGCTTTAATAAAAAAAATTTAAAATTAAATTAATAAATTTTTGCTTTTTTCATTGGCTTTAAATATAAATTATACTGCTTATCGCCATCATGTTAATCTTTTTAATTGCATTCACCCAAAAAATATTGTAAAACTATATAGATGAGTACGATTATATGGTAGCAACAGCTGATAATATTTATGATACTTTAACACCAACAAATTCGGTAAATGAAAACCATACTAGCGATTTACAGCAAAATGCCCAATGCCAACAATACAGGACAACACAGGCTTCTGTTACTGAGAGTTATCAACATAGTGAAGAGGCCGAAGTTATGAGGATTAATGAGCAATCGCATCGAATGTCGAAACAACAGAATGAACTGCAAATCAAGCAAAATTATTTATCTTGTGTGTCAAAATCGCCTGAACTAATTGTGGCAGACGCTCGTCAACAATATGCCCAATATGATAATACATTGCGAGAACTAAAAGGTGCCATTATTCAACAAACACAGCAAATTAAGCTTGAACCACTTCAACCGTTGCAAAATGTAAAACTAAAAAAAGTCATGGCGAAAGAGAATTATCCAATACGCGAAGAGGATGAGGAAGAAATTGAAAATCAAGAAGACTATAAACCAGTTCCGGTAAAGGATTTGATAAACAATTTTGAAAATCAAATTCGACCGATTATGCGGTATAAGGTGATGGGAGAAACCCTACCGCAACCAAAATTACCTAGCCAAGGAAATAAAAATAGTGCATTTGAAGAATACAAGAAACCAAATACGAAAGAACCGCCCCAGCCAAACTATAGTAACATAATTCAACTTCCGGCACAGCAACCAATTTACGACCCACCAAAACCCGCAGTAAAAGAAACAGTTAGTAATACAGCTAAAACCCAAACAAAAATCAATTATCAAAATGTATGTCGTGCAACAACATGCGAGAAAACCAATTATGAAAAGCAGCAAGAACTCAAACAAAAATATTTACAAAACACTGACGAATACGAAGAAGCGCACGAGGGGCAACAACACCATCAATCAATTATGTATGATGATACAAGTAAAGCTATCTCATCCCAAATGACGCATAATAATGAAAATTTTATGTACTCATCGTCACAAAATAGTATTTGTCCATCATACAATCATCAAGTTACTAACAGTTATGAAAATTCATCTGCATCAGCCATACAGTCATCCGCAACATCGTCGTGTCTCGAAAATTATTCATCGCTGAAAGATAGTTTAAATTATGAACAATACACAAGCTCAAAGTTACATCAAGGCAAGGAGAATATTATACCATATAAATCTTATGTAGACACAAAACCACCACCACCACCACCACCCCCGTATCAAATTTCATTACTAATCAAATTCCATTTGTCATGCTTGCTTCCAATTTTTATTTTAGTTAATTTTTTTTTTTTTGTAATGGTTTTTAATTGATTTTCTTTATCATAGTGGAAAATTTTGATGGAAATTGCGGCGTGCGATTAATTGGATGATAAAAAATAATTTTTTGTTGTGGTTTATTTTCGTGACGCCGGCCGACCACAAAATAATATTTCAATTTCCATTTATAAGGATTTCTAGGTCAAATAAAACTAATCTTTTAAATTTAATCGCAACATAAACATTACGAAATTATGTATGTCAGTATTTCAATCTGATCGAATGGACTGAAATTCAATTAAATTGTCAAAGTCTATATATAGAATTTACAGGCAAAATTCTAATATTACACAATCCAATTTTTTAGAAATTTTTGGAGGAGACACCAAAAATTCG
The DNA here is from genome assembly GCA_947310385.1 of Nephrotoma appendiculata. Lineage (NCBI taxonomy): Eukaryota > Metazoa > Arthropoda > Insecta > Diptera > Tipulidae > Nephrotoma > Nephrotoma appendiculata. Next base: position 31,021,508 of record OX371224.1, on the reverse strand, counting down.
TCTTGCTCATTTAGTATCACAAAATTACAAAATTTGTATTAGTAACCTAACCCTAATTTGTTGACTATTTGAACTAAAAAAATATTTGTACAACGAACATAGAGCTGTTTGACTAATTGTAAAAAGTTTTATTTGAGTTGAAAATCCTGTTTTAAATGTTAGACCACATCCTTGGCATGTTTTTTAAATATATTTTGAATAATAAATTTTTTATTTCCGTATAGGATTATACACACCACCGGAAATTCCATTGGCTGGCTATGATCCACCAGCAACCGAGAAATTCTTGCCAAAACCATCGAAGCCATCGTACGGTTCATCATATGGATCATCAACATTACCACCACCATCAATTGTAACACAACCAGCTCCAGCCCAACAATACCAACCACCACCTCAACAGCAACAACAACAACAATCAACCTATCAAAATCAACAACAACAACAACAATCGACCTATCAAAGTCAACCACAACAACAGCAACAACAATCATATCAATCATATAAAACTAAAACAACCCAAAATTATTATTCGTCTCAACAACAAACAAAAGTAGGTAACGTGTCACCAACACCATTTGGCCAACAATCGCAAGCAATTCACAGACCCCAACCAACCCAAGTGTATCCACCAAAATCACCACTACCTCAAGTGGTTAATCAATCTGTGCCATGGGCCAAGAATGTTCAACGTTCATTGCCACAACAGCAAAAATTCAACAACCCGTCACCTGTTTCGTATGGATCATCACCAACCGGCTATGGTAGTAAACCACAACAACAATCACCCCAGTTTAATAACAATTTGTATGCCCCATCGCCAGCCGCTACTCTACCAAAACCACAACAACAATATAATGCACCATCAAACGGTTATGGAACGTATCCCGGTCGATCTCCATCAACCCTATCACCATCGTATGTTCAGAGTGCACCGCCGTTAAGTCCACATGCCAATGTAGATTTATCGTCATGTAAAAATTATAATACAGCCGCGCGGGGATGGAATCAATCGAAGGACTACTATCGTCCCGTACATCTAGCTCAGAAAGGAAAGAAGTCCGCTTTACCCTATACAGATTTCTAAAATATTTTTTAAATTAAATTTATAATTATTTATTAACTATTTATTTCGCTTATCAAACAATAAAAAACAAAAAATTTTCTTGTTCATTTTTTTTTTTTTTTAATTTTTAATTTTCGTCTGACATTTATAAAAAAAAAATTGATAGAAATTTGTGTGGGTTGATTTCTTAGAAAAAATCGTAAACTATATAATTTATATAATTAAAAATTATATTATTTTTATAATATTAAATAAAAATAATAATAATGATAATAAATAAACGTATAAATAAAACTATTTATTTCGATAATAAATAAATTACATATTTTATTTTTGCTGAGTGTGAATTTTAATTTTTATTTTTATTAATTAATACTTGTAAATTTTATTTTATTTAACAAAACCAAGCCAAAACCAAACCAAACCAAACCAAAAAAAAACCAAATCGAAACAAGCTGAATATTTTATATAATGCGATACCAAATTAATAATATTTATATAATTTTATTTATTAAAATGTAATAATAATTACAAAATTTAAAAACAAAAAAATATAAATTGATGATGATAATAATAATTATAAATATTGAAAATAATTAAATTATAATATTTTTATGTATATTGAAATGATTGATAATGAAATTGTTGTTAAAAACAGATAAAAATGCAAAAAGCTATATATATTTTATTATTATTATAATTATTATGATTAATATTATGATATGTGTAAATGCTATTATATGTATTTTATAATAAGCAGGAACCAAAAGGAATAATAATTAAATTATATTGTTATGTTACAAGAAAAATAAAAAAATAAAAAAAATATTTAATTTTGAAATGATTGTGGTTTGTATGCCCTGAATCTTTTTTTTTAGTGGTGAGTAGTAACATAAAATGGATTTTTAAAACTTACCTAGTTCCAGTTAACAATGCTCCATCAGCCGTTATCTTGCCGGGGGTCGGTGGCATTTAAGTTGAGTTTTACCATTTTTAATATTTGAAATCGTCAACATTTGCAATTAAGGCCAAACCTACTAAGATTACTAAAAGACGTTTATTGAATAAACAAGTAAAAATTATAGAAGCAGAACAGACTATACCTTTTACACCTTTAATCTGAGTCGAATAAGAACGCGAAATACTAAGGGCAATTTTGATGAGATTGGATTAACCTATCCACTTATAACTCTATCATCTATCCACTTATAACTCTATCATCACCATTTGATTACTTTCTAGAAATTCTTCTAATCTCTTTATTATTATATAAAATGTATTCACAAAACTCATGTTTAAGAAATTATCCTTAATTAAATATTATCGTGCTCTTCGACCATTCGGTGTTCATAATCGTCCCACTGAATGCACTATTCGCGAAACAATCAATACATTTCGAACCAGTTTTTCATTATTGGGTATTCATCAACCGACTAGAATGCGTGTAAGTCGATCTAACGTGAATATTGCTGCTATAGCTGAAAGTGTACGTGAAGACCGCAATCAATCCATTCGTCGCTATTCTCAAGCTCTGTGTATCTCGTATGGCATATTGTGACGTTTTTTGAAAAGAGATCTTGGTTTGAAGGAATACAAAATACAGCTTGTTATAGAATTGAAGCCGCTTGACCTTCTTTTGCGACATCGATTTGGATTATGGGCATTGGGACAGCTCCAAATTGATCTGTTTTTATCGAAAAATTGTGTTCAGCGATGAAGCTCATTTTTGGCTGAATGGATACGTCAACAAACAAAATTGTCTTATTTGGCCTGATGAACAGCCACAAGAGATTCAAGAGCTTCCAATGCATTCTAAAAAATGCGCAAGAACAGCGTGTAAACGTCAATGGCGCAAACAACAGAGCAATGTTTAATAAATTTTTATTTCAAAAAATTTAAGATATTGGTATAGCTTTTTTATTTCAACGGGATGGTGCAATGTGACACCCTGCAGGCCAAACCATCGATTTATTGAATGAAAGTTTTAATGATAACATCATATAGGTCCGTTACCTGTGAATTGTCCTCCAAGATCTTGTGATCTGACGCCGTTAGATTACTTTTTATGGGGGTATCTGAAATCAATTGTTTACGTTGATAAACCACAATCGATTCCTGCATTAGAAGCGAACATAATACGCGTAATCAACGGAATATCGGCCGAACAGCTCGAAAGAATGCTCGAAAATTGAACCCATAGAACGGATCATCTAAGAGCTAGTCACGGGCAACATTTAAAAGAAACTGTTTTCAAACATTAAATGTCATAAAGCAAACTTACGTCACAAATACAATTTTTGATTATTAAATTGATTTTAATGCGTTTTAAACTTCAGGAAGTTTTTATTGGATCACCCTTTATAAACGAAAACAAAATATCAACGTCTAAATTTTCAATATTTAAATTTCCATTCCAATTCCAATTTTAACTTCAATTTCTATTTCAAATTCTATTTCAATTTCAGTTTCAAATTGACTTTCAAATTCAATTTTCAATTTCCATTTCAATTCTAATATCAATTCCATAATTCTAATTTCAATTAAAAAAAAATCTATTTCAATTTTAATTTCAATTTCAAGTTCAATTTCAATTTCTTTTGCAAATTCAATTTAAATTTGAGTTTTATTTCAACTTCATTTGCAATTTCAATTTCAATTTTAATTTCAGTTTCAATTTCAATTTCAAGTTCAATTTCAATTTCTTTTGCAAATTCAATTTAAATTTGAGTTTTATTTCAACTTCATTTGCAATTTCAATTTCAATTTCTAAACTGCAGCAATATTGAGAAATAAAACTTGAAAAAAACTTTCAATTTTAATAATTTCAATTTCAATTTCAATTTCAATTTCAATTTCAATTTCAATTTCAATTTCAATTTCAATTTCAATTTCAATTTCAATTTCAATTTCAATTTCAATTTCAATTTCAATTTCAATTTCAATTTCAATTTCAATTTCAATTTCAATTTCAATTTCAATTTCAATTTCAATTTCAATTTCAATTTCAATTTCAATTTCAATTTCAATTTCAATTTCAATTTCAATTTCAATTTCAATTTCAATTTCAATTTCAATTTCAATTTCAATTTCAATTTCAATTTCAATTTCAATTTCAATTTCAATTTCAATTTCAATTTCAATTTCAATTTCAATTTCAATTTCAATTTCAATTTCAATTTCAATTTCAATTTCAATTTCAATTTCAATTTCAATTTCAATTTCAATTTCAATTTCAATTTCAATTTCAATTTCAATTTCAATTTCAATTTCAATTTCAATTTCAATTTCAATTTCAATTTCAATTTCAATTTCAATTTCAATTTCAATTTCAATTTCAATTTCAATTTCAATTTCAATTTCAATTTCAATTTCGATTTCGATTTCAATTTCAATTTCAATTTCAATTTCAATTTCAATTTCAATTTCAATTTCAATTTCAATTTCAATTTCAATTTCAATTTCAATTCCAATTTCAATTTCAATTTCAATTTCAATTTCAATTTCAATTTTAATTTTAATTTTAATTTCAATTTTAATTTCAATTTAAATTTTAATTTCATAATTTCATAATTTCATAATTTCCTATTTTCATAATTTCATAATTTCGTTATTTCATAATTTCATAATTCCAAAATTTCGTAATTTCATAATGACATAATTTCATAGTTTCCTATTTTCATAATTTTATAACTTCAATTTCAATATAATGAAATACCGAACATGAACAACAATTAAATCCAACGAAAAAGTGCAAGCGACCTTTGCGGCTTTTAAAATTGATTTGACTACGGCTCCTGTCCTTTGCCAGATCTTGAGGGATAGTGAGCATACTTTTTTAGCATACGAGTAACTAGCTAGCGACCCTGAAAAGAACTCCCCAGCAACAGAAAATCATGAAATTTCTGTTTCTGCTGCAGTGGCTCATAATCAACAAAATTGTATACAAGAAATAGCATTCAATTCAGGATTATCCCAGACCAGCGATTGAAACTTTTTAAAACGTCGTATCATAAGTATATACCTTTACACCAAAATCTCGGGTAACTTTGATCTGTGGGCACGTGAAGAAATAAAAAATAAAAACAAATGTTTTCATTACTTATTATTCTCTGACGAGTCTCATTTACAAACCACGGTTAATCGATACAAGATACGTTACTCTAATGTTGAAAATTTGGAAGGACCACCAAGTTGAAATCATCAGCGTAATCTTTATTACAAAGTTTAGAGTTAAAAACACCACAGTGTCCTAATTCTCTAAAAACCAAGATAAATTGTAAAGTGTAAAAGTGATAACTTTTACACACGAAAAAAATTATCGTAGAAGTCTAGATTTATATTGGATATCGTGATGTTTTAGTAATTTCGCAGTCACTAAATTTTTTTCAAGATAAAATGTAAAGTGGCAAGATAAGTTTATGTCAAAAAGTAACACAAGTAATTTATCGCGGAATAACTTTGCTTGAATGTGTAAAACGCTTTCGTTTGGATATTATTAATAGTTAATTGCAATTTTTGATATTTTAGTTTATAGTTTTATTTTAGAATTAAATAAGATCAAGCTCCAATTATTAATTAAACTCTTACTAATTATTATTTAAATTTGTGTACTTATAAAAATGGACCATTATCGTTGGAATTAAAATATTCTTTCAGTAAAGTTAAACATTCGAATATGTTCATCGGCCGTCTTCACTATTACCTATACTTTTACTTAGGTTTATATCCAGTCGTTCCACAAATACAACAAAACAAATAAATTTATTATTAATAATTTTATGTTTAAAGTAGGGAATATATAATATCCCTATTTATATAAGAAGAAGAAGACTTACGGGGTAGAATATCCTAGAACAAGATGGTCTGTGGATTACAGCCAAAGCAATTTTAGTTGCTCATTTTTCAAATATAAATGTCAAGTGTTTCAAGTGTCTGATTTGACAACATCTAAAATGAACCCGCTCTCCACATAGCAAGCAAAGTTTTCAAGTTTGTGTGCACTTGCAATATTTTAGTTGATCATTACACTTGCACAGTTAAAAAATTGACGAGCACAATATATATGAAGGTCTATAGAAAACCAAAATTAGTCAACAAATTTCAGTTTGTTGTTGTTTAATATTTCATTTAGAGACACTAAGAGCTCTCAACAGTTTATAAGATCTTACAATGATTTAACTCTAAACTATTTATTAACTTATGTTTGCGAAAAGTAACAATTAGGACAAATTTCGAAAAATAATGAACGAGAACAATATTTAGTTGTATTATGCATTAAAATTAGCTTTTAACTAGCACTAAGGCAAACAAGATGTATATTGCATAAAATCGATTTCTAAAGTGCAGGTAATTGATCAAAGTCTCACCTCCTACTCGTTACCGATCCTTAAGATTAACCCAAACATTTTACAAAGATTAAAAATTAACTCATGGTAAAAAAACAAATCGTAACACTAAAACGTCCCTCCATAACTAGACCTACATCAAATACTAGAAATGGGTCCGATTAACAAATTTTCGGTGTTATTGGGGAGGCACATAAAAAAAATTTGGATGAGGAACTCGTGGAGTTTGGAAAACTCGCAGTGACTAACCAAATTTGATGGTTAAATGAGTTTCGTTGCTTAAAACGCCTAGCTTTTTGTAGTTTACTCGAAATTCTAAAATTTTAATAAGACAATCCCGGGCTTTCCGAGATCCGACTATTATACTTAGGTATTGTCAAGTCGCATATGCAGAAAGAACTAAATATGGCATCGGAAAGAGCTAAACATGTCTTCAACAACGAAATACACTTAAATTATGATCTACTTAAGACAGATTTGATTGAATTTCAAAAACATATCGCAAATAATAATTATGTACATAATAATGCGATTTTGTATGTAATATAAAGAATAACCTTTAAACAGATTAGAATACACAACATTAATCAAAATTCAACTGATCGATCAATTGTAAATAAGACTTATATTATACACACCTTTACCATACGAAGTAAAGAAATTTTTGGCTGTTGTAATGTTCTTTTCAAACATTTGGTTTGTTTTATAAGTCTATCTAACCGTATCTTGATTTGAATTTCATATAACTCCCGATTCCGATCATTTTTCAATATGATTTTGGGGGCTATGTTTGATTCTAGATGGCTTTGATGTATATGCAACAATTTACGTTTCTAGAGATTATATTTTTTGAGTTATTAAGGATATAAAATAATTAAAATTTCGTTTTGACGTTTAATGTTATCTTGCTCGCTTGCTGTCAATAGGTTTATCTTGGGTAAAAAAACTGTTTAGTGAATGCGATTTAAAAATGCCAAGATAATATATTGTATAAAATTTTCACTTGTAAAATTAGCCATACCGCAACCCGTAACAACTCGAACTATAGATTGTGAACAGATGCTATTTAGAGTAACTTATATCCATAAGAATAATGTTGAAATTTAAATGGGAAGGGTAGTTATAGGCCCTCAAAGTCTAAATATGAACCTACATACATCATAAGAGTGTGTTAAGTTTTGACATTTATTTATCGTAACCGTATTAAATTTTATCTTGGAGTGCAATTACAGAATGCAAATATTGTAAAAAGGCAAGATAAATTATCGTTTACACGTTTACAAATTATCTTACTGCTTAGAGAATTAGAGCACAGAACATATAATTTCAGCATGATGGTTATCCAGCGGCCGTCCCGGTGCCAAAGTGGTCAGCATGCTTGCTCCAGCGACCGGAGGTCCCGGGTTCGATTCCTGATGGTGACAAAGAAACAGTTTCACGGCTGGTGAGAGAGAGAGAGAGAGAGAGAGAGATCACCAGGTTTACCAGATCACTAGGTCTTACTTCGCCAGATTTTTTTGTGAATTTTATGAAAGTTTTGTGAATTTAACTCATTGTTAGGACCAAATATTTTTCAAATTTAGGAAAATTTGCATTGAAAATGATATAAATCTTAATCCACAAAATTTTTTGTGTTATTTTGAGAAAACGATTGTTTCGTCAGCTAAGGTTTTTCAACCCTCAGGCCTCATTCCAGGGCTACTTATTTCATTTTGGCCAAACAACTTGGCATAAGGTTCAAAAAAGCAAATTAACATCCAAATATGCAAATTCAGAGGTTTTTCCTTGCAAATCAGAAAGCTTAAAAGTCTCTCGTTTGTGCCACCAAACGAAGTTGCAAATGATTACCCCAGCGGGGAATTTAAACGGTCAGTTTGAGGATGAATATTTAAAAAAGCTTGGGAGTTGGTTCAAGAGAAATTATATTGGCGATTTAAATGAGCGCCCTAAATATACACCCAAATTTTGGGAATGCGGATTTAGGCAGAGAATGTTTTCCAGGAACCCAGAATAATGTTGAAGTGTGGCACCGTTGCCTAAAAGTTAAAAGTTTCCTAAAAGAAAAGGGCCGTGCTGGGTTATACAAGCTTATAAAAAACCTATCAGATGAACCAATTATAGCCAAAGATCGCATTGAAAGGAAAAAATGGTAAACAGCTACCTCAAAAAAACACCCAATCACAAAAAATAAAAGAATAAAACACCCCATACAAAAATGAGAGACTTGGAAAAATTTAATATTTTCAGAGAATTGCCAAAAATATGATTCTGAATTAAATTCTTCATTTTATTATTTTAAAAAATGTATTTTAATTTAATTAAAAATTTTTAATTACACCCACTAAAATGAGAAATACTAGCTATATTTTATAATGCAAGATTTTGTAATGCAATATTTTGTACCGATCCCTTTCAATTTGTTATAAATGGCTCACAATGAATTTAATTACTTAACTCTGATTATGGGTAAAAAGTTATTGTTACTCACTGTCTATAAATTATTTAAAAAAAATTGTGAGCTGGTTTTAATTTACTAGGGTGATTGTCATGAGGCATTATGGTTATAGTCGTGATATGCACTATATAAAATTTTAAAGAATTATTGAATATACTTACTAATATTAATTTTCATTGCTAATTTTATTTTACGATATCTATGTATAGTAAGTACTATTATTTGAATTAATTAAAAATAATCAAGGAACAAAACTCACAATAGTTCATTCAATCATTATTAATTAATTACCAATTAGATAGAAGCTATTTAATAAATAAACGGAGATTTGTAAACCTAACTAGCTATGTATATTAACCCAGAGCTTTTAATATTAAAATTGCACCATCTGTTTGTTTTTTTTCTGTATACATTGTACATATTTGCAAATTTATAACACAAATAATTTAACACTTGTGACAAGGCAAATATTATAATTTTAACGTAAAATTATTATGGTTTTTATGGTTTGGTTTCAGTTAATAATAATATATTTGATATAACAATATATACGCTTCTGTGTAGCTGTGTGGAAGGCGCCGGAGAGAAAAAACAGCTGACTGAACCACACAGAATCCTCATTTGAATAATGAGAAAAACAAATAATGTGGAAACTTTGTATGCACACATATATTCGGTTAATGGTTTAATTGGCGATGTTTTGTTCGAATATACCAAAAAATAAAATAATATCATTTATGTACATACTCGTAACAAACGTTTCATACCGATGTGTAATAAAAATTAAAAAAAATATGTTTAATTGGTTTAAATTTTACATGCAAAAGGGTTTCAACGCAAATTGCACGTAGGTAAAATAGATCTGGATACACTTAATAATCATCTCTATAAATTATTTATAGCATATAGTCAGAATGTACCTAGCTAAATTTCACAAAAGTCAAAATCATGTTTGTATTCAGATTTTTTACTACCGAAACTACACAATAACAAAATTAATTAAGCAAATGATATTCAGAACACGTTCTTGTTATATTTTTCTGGGTTGTGATGATACAAAAATAAATTGCATGCAATTTATGTGTATAGGTATAGTGCAATAAATAGATCATAAAAAACATTTTGTCCTGGAATGTGCGCACACGGAGCTTTTTATCATTGTTAAAAATTCTGATGCAGGCTAAATTAAAATAGATATCGTGCACAGCCAACAACAAAATTCGGTGTATGCAAATGGATAGTACTCACCTTTTGAACGACGTCTATCATTATAGTCTATAGCCCATATCTAATTTCTCCTTGTCAGTCATTGTCATATACAGAACGAAAAAATTGTCATTTTTGGTTAAATCGATCACGTTGCCATTCACGCGATTGATGGACTTATTAAAGATACTGCTAACCTTTGTTGCAAAACCAAAGTAATTACGATCAACTAAAAGCACAGTTTATATATACTTTGTCACGTCTTATAACTTTTGAACTATAATAAAAAAAAAATTATCTGTGACATGTTGTTATGAATCCAAGCCCTATACCATCATAACAATAGGTCTGTCAAGAATAAAAAAAAATGCTTTTCTATCAACAACAAAGTGATTTATTTTATCATTTATTATATTTCCTATTGTGCACATAAAAGCTTATTCTATGTACATTTTATGTGTGTATATGGTATACAAAAAAAAAAAAGCGAAATCCTTATGTATTATAAATTATTTATTCGACTTTTTGTGCACAAAAACGAAACGAACGGAACAAAAAAGCTTCATAAAATATATTATTAACTACATACTATACTTAAACGCTTTTGATTACAATTTCATGTATACTCGAATCATCCGATATGTATATTTAATCCGAATCCAAAATTTTTGCCACCCCTCAGATAGATAACAAGTTCGAATATCAAAATTATGTCATTTTATTACACTTTGGGTTGCTTTACATGATGGATGTCGTTGGCCCAATTCAATGTATTTCATATTTATGAACAAAATATTATACAATTTATAAGAGATTTTGCAATGTAATTTTTATGCAGAGGGGTGTATTTAAAAAGGGATTAGCAAACTAGACTTAAAATGCATATTAAAGTATTTATCTATATAAGAAGTTTCACCCTAAATTCTTGTGTTTTCATGAGCTTTAGCACCCAATTTAAAATTTAATTTTCATCTAATGAGCGGTTACACGAAATTTATAATTTACCATGCTCGTTATAAATAAACGCAAATGGGGTTTTCTGTTGAATTAAATTTTCTTACACTTGCACGTTTCCACAACTTGTATTTTTTCAAAAGGTCCTTCATTAGTCTCGCGTGTTGTGTGGGTCTATGTATGACAGACTATAAGGTATAGCCAATAAGTAATAATATGATCAAAATGACAAGTGTCGACATTTTGTAGGGACCTTATTTATTTTCTTAATAGAATTTAAAATTAATATAACCTTCTAATACTTTACAAATTTAACTAGGACTCTTGAATGCTTCGCGCCCTTTTAAATGGTTACCCCTGCCCCTTCGTGACAACTATTAACAATTAAAAGTATAGGTTTAGGCTGGGTTAAGGCTTATTACTAAAATCCATTTATTTGTTGACCTTCTTTCGATTAAGGCGATTCTTAATAATAAAAAAAACCTCAAACATAACCCACAGAGATCCAATACGAGTTGTGCATTATGAACTGAAGTCTCCAACTTAGGTACAGTGAGCAAATGTTTTAGGACTCAAACAAATCGGGGTACGCCCAGTCGGTGGACCATTATGCGAATTGTATAGAAAGGTTCAGTTCACATGGCACTGTCAAGAGGAAGCCCTACCACCGAAATTCAACGGTGGCCGTAGCCACCGATAACATTCTTAGCATTTCAACAAAGCATTTATTACAGTTACAATTACATGATTCGAGAAGAGTCACCAATTCAACTAGAGTTCTGCCAAAAGTTGTTGTGAACGATGCCAACTTCAGAATTTGTTTTTAAGGATCGAATCAATAGCGTCGGTAATGTCATGTGATCGTTTTTATCAGCTTCGAACAAATCTGCATTTGATAAACAACATGGAAATACCGAATAATTCCACAGACAAATTTATTAAAATACGGCCACTCATTAATAGTATTTTAAGCTACTGCAGGGAATTACCAGTTGAAGAAGTTATTTCGATCGACGAACAAATAATTCCTTTTAGAGGACACTTAAACATTAAACAGTATAATGTGAAAGGTAACCCGAATCCATGAGGGATAAAAGTGTATTTTATTTGTGGAAAAAGCCGTTTCCCCAACGATTTTTTTTTATACCAAGGGAAAAACACAGAACTGTTGGCCTAAGAAAGTAGCCGGTTTGGACATAGTGCTGCTACTGTATTACACTTAAGCTAGAGAGTCATTTTACCACGTCACCAGTTGCATTTCGATAATTTTTTCAGCACCTACCAGCTTTTCGAAATTCTTGATCAACGGAAAATAAACGCAGTAGGAACTATCCGAATAAATCGGTTTAGTAATCCTGAATTTCTGAGTGATGCAGCACTAGAAAAGAAAGGGCGAGGAAGTATCGACCAACTTGTAAGCCGCGATGGTAAAATTATTTTAGTTAAATGTCAAGATAATCGATGCGTCCACCTCGCATCCAATTTTGTTGGTCGTGAGGAAGAAATAATTGTTCAGCCTCACATAGTGCTACAGTATAACAATGGGATGGGTGGTGTCGATTTATTCGACCAACTTATATCATTCTATCGAATATTTATAAAATCCAAAAAGTGGACCCTCCGTATCATATTCCACTTTATCGATGTTGCAGCTTGTGCCAGCTGAATACTTTATCGTGACGAGCTAAAAAAATGGTATTGCGGTTAAAGACATATCGAGTCTCTTAGAACTCAAACAAAATCTTGGGAGAACGCTGTGCGATATTAACATAAGCCGAAATTCGCAAAAGAGAGGTAGTCCATCGGAAGACATAAAAATCGGGGCCACTGCAGAAGCATCTCGGCCGTTTTCAAAAGGCGAATTTCGGCCATTAACTGAAGTGCGGTACGATGGTGTAAATCACTTACATTCACATGATGACACTAAAGAAGCTACTCGGTGCAAAAACACAAACTGTCACGGGCGATCGAGAGTAATGTGTATGAAATGTAACATTCATCTCTGTTTCAACAAGGATAGAAATTGCTTTGCACAATTCCAAACAAAGTAAAAGTTTAAAAGAATTAATATCAGTGTTGGCATACCGGAAAAAAATGTAACTTTATTAATTTCGTTATATTTGTAAATTAAATTTCGTTACGGTTATGGTTACTAATATGTAACTTAAAAATCAATTAATTTCGTTCCGTTTTAACGTTATTTTTTGGTACCAGGTCGAATGGAATTTGAAGTTTACATAAAAATATAAATAGATCGTTACATGGAATAATTGCGAGATTATGCTCGCTCAATTAGCTGCGACACTATAGAACTTAATTCTTGGAGAATTTTAAGTTTTCAAGAGTTATCAACGTTTCCAGGTTATAAAAATTACCTTTACAAAAGCTATGGTCGTGACTTAACGAACGTCGATAACTTCCTGTAGTTTATTGCCATAATCGACTGACTCGATGGCTTCGTATAGATTTTGAGGTCATCTGCAAACGTCAGAATATTGGAATGCTTAGTCACTTTAGTACCATCTTCAGTAAAACCATATATCACTTCAGTAATACCAGTAATCCATTTTTAAATCCCCACCCAATTCTGCATACCTGATGTAGCAATTTTTTGGGGAATGACAAAGTTCCATTCAGAATGGTCAAACTGTAGAACTTCATCAATAAGACACGTTAAAATCTCTAAACAAGTTGACTTTTTTTTAGAATCCTAGCCCAGCTCTACAAACTAAATTGGAAAGTTATCGGTTAGGGAACGGCCTGGTTCCATTCATTATAGCCGAATCCCAAAATTTCGTCAAATTCAACTTTGCTCACCGAATTTAATCATCATTGGTTGAGAGATGGTCTCGCTCCATTGAGCATTATATTAGAGTGCCGATCAAATTCATACCATATTTGACAGTAATTGGTTGAGGATAGGTAAAGCTCCATCGAGCATGGCATAAATATGTTCTGTGCAGTTAAATTATGCTTGGTAATTAAACGAATATTCTTTGGTGGCCAAATTAATAAAGCATTTGGAACTTTTGCCAAATAAGCTAAATTTATTTAACATATCCAATCCGGTAGTTATTCTGGTATTGAATAACATTGATAGTTTTCCGGGAACCATTACCTTTGGGACGCTTCACACATTTTATGCAACTTTTTGAAAGATTTTTTTTTTGTTATTTCGTGGTTGAAGGGTTAAATACTAATGAAATTTAAAGTAATTTTTAATATAATGTAAATAACTATGGTTTCAGGAAATTCTATTGTTTATATTATTTAGGAAGCCCGAAAATATAAATTAAGAATTAATCTTCGAAATATTAATTGTTTATTGTGTAGATTAGAATTCTGTTGTCAGTGTGTTACTCATTTTCGACTTTATTTAGGTGTCTGTAACCGGGCCGATTCAATCAATCAATTTTCTTTAGGAAGCCGGAAAGTATAAATTTAGATGTATAATTTAGAGAAGCAATTATTGAAGAACAATACCATCATTATCATGAAACCTATTAAGCCTGTAATCTTTCTCTATAGTAGATTAGAAGTAGATTAGAATTATATTGTGCCGTACGGTCGCTTTGTTTCTGCAATCGGGTAGTTCCGTTGCAAAAAAAAAAATCCTATATTTCCTATTATTATGTGTAAACAGGCTGCAGAAATAAATCCGACGTTATCCGGGACACTTGCTCAGACTTGGGCCTATACTCCAATCAATCAATCATCAATCAGGATAATTAAGAAATGGCTAAGATTAATTTAAAATGACAAATTTCCACAGGCACATATATACTAGATTTTAGATTATATTAGATTTGTATTTTCATCATGTAATCTGAGTTCTACCTCCTACAATGGAGAAATGAGTTAGTTATATTGTAAAATAATACGCGCCATAACGGCTCAACCGGAGCACCCCAATATAAAAATTCCGGTATCATGAAGCAAATCCCTCAAAATACAAAAACAAACTCAAAAATCCCTTCTCTACATTTTTTTATCATTCGAGCCAATTTTTAAATAGGAACTCGGACCTCATCTGAAAACCCCCTGAACTAATATTTCCGAATTTAAGACTCATGATAATCGATGCTTAGCACTTGAAAATCCCCCTCATTTATAAGTCGTTCATCGCAATGCATTCCTGACAATCTCGGATTAGAAAACCCTTATTAACAATTCGTTAGAATCGTTTGATTTGAAAAACATTTAAAAACTAGTCTCGAGATAATTTCTAAATGAGATCACAATCCATCGCAATCGAAAACATCCCACCAGTTTAAAAAACCGTGCGAGCTTAACATAAATTAAAGAAACGTCCCCGGGCCCATCAGACAACATCAACATCATTTGAGACGGAAGAATATATGAAAAGGGACCAAGCTCGTAACATTAATTAAATGTGAATGATGGAAATCCATATTGTTACTCATTACAACAAACATTTTAAAAATACACGATTAACGAAAACATACAATATGTCACCGTAACGCAATCAGCCCAACATGGCGCAACATTCCTCAATATGATGCAACATAACGCGATACATCTAATTAACATAAAACTTAACGCGAAACAACTTGACGCAACATTATGCAACATGTAGCAATTCACGCAACAGTCTACGACATTGCGTACAACATGACGCATCATGACGGTTCTCGAAACCCTCTCCCCCTCCCTCAACAATTTATATCGGAATCATTCGAGCTAAATTTATTTTCTTAAAATAAGATCCAACGGGGGACCTCAAAAACGAATTTTCCCAAAATTGGTATTCATTGCAATCCATTCCATTCATTAAAAAACTCTTATCACCACAATTTTTATCAAAATTGTTTAAACCGAAAAATATTAAAACCGCTCCCCCATCGAATGACCTACTAAACGAATTTTCCCGAAATTACCACTCAACAAAATCAATTACTGGCATTTGAAATCCCATCTTCACCAATTTTTAACAAAATCATGCGAGCCGACCAAAAATAATGGAATTAATTTATAATGGCACCCCACCGGATGCCCCTAAATGAATCCTCAAAATCGGGATTCATCTTAATTGGTTTCTGGAAATTCTAAAACGACCTCTCACCAAATTTTATAAAATAGGCTCCCTCACTGGATTCTCCAGAAATTAGCACCCATTTCAATTGAATCCTAATACGACCCCCCCCCCCCTCCCTGAACAATTTTCTGACAACGGTTCAATCAGCGGTCTGCAATTGGGCCAAATCTGGAATAGCACAAATTCAGCCACTTTATTTTTGCATGCAATGCAGCCACTATAATTTTTGGATGGCAATGAACATACCTGATAGGAATTTACAATCAGAAGTTCCAACTTCTTTGGTTTCTAGAGCACTTTTAGTCACAAAATCGTTAATTCAACGGTCTTTATTTTACAATGGAATTGGGCCAATTTTGGATTAGTACAAATGCAGCCACTTTATTTTTGCATGCAATGCAGCCACTATATTTTTTGGATGGCAATAAACATACTTGATAGCAATATTCTATCTGAATTGCTTATTTTTGAATTTTGTAACATTTTCTTTCTATTTTTTAATTAATTGTTCAACAAAAATATTATTGAACAGTATACCTCTGTATTTTGCATGTTTAATATATTATCTTTTAGGGGCTAGTTTGTTTTTCCACAATTTATGAATGAAAATTTATGAAAATCATATTTCTATGCTAATCACAAATTTTTCGATGTAGCTGCTTTTGGAAAGCTTTAAAATTAGGCTTAAATTATTTCTGTTTTTTTTTCTAGAAATTGGGTTCTATATTTTTCATCTTTCAGGCGAAATTTGAAATTTTCTTTCTTTGTTTTTTCGGCTCCTGGACTAGCACTAATTGTTTCCGGGAGCACTAATTAGCACAAATGATTTACCCCAAACGAAGTAGAATTTGGGGCACAGGTGTGCTTTAGGTGCTTAATTTTTAGAATTATTTTTGTTTTAGAAGTTTTTTTTTTTTTTTTTTTTTTATTGGTAACTATGCGATCTGTTTTGGGGCTCAAGGCTCACCCTGCTCTTCCGCGGTTATGCTTTATACGTCCTTACTTTACGCCTTCCGGCCAACTCGAGGACGTACGGCTATAGGACCGATTTAAGACCTTCTGCACATTGCAAGCTCCATGCCAGCCTATACCGGCATGGAAGATGGGTCGGCCCATGGGTTTTGCACACCGACAGGGGGTTATATATGTGTTACATTTCACCACAGATCGAAATCTGTTGATGAAATTTCACTTTGCATCCTGCCCCTATCGGTATTCGAACCCGGTACCTCCCGATCCAAATGCCAAAGCTTTAACCACTGTGCCATGTTTTCGGTTTTAGAAGTTATTAAGGATTATGAAAAATAATAATGCTGAGCTATGAAGTATTTTTCATTGTAAGCCTAGAAGCACCTGACTCACCGCTATTTATCGAATTAGCATCCCAAGTTTCTTTATTTAAAAACTGAAACTGTAAAACATAACTTAATGAGAAATATGACTTTCATGTAATCGGCCTTGGTTGCAAAGTAATGCTGGATAAGTAAAATGCAAAATAAATTTTTTCCAGTTCACCTATATTGCGAAAAATACACTTTGGCATAAATAATTTTACTTTGAATTAACGTAAATTATTTAATAGTGTTAATAAATCGTTCAACCGACATAATTCAATCTCCGTCAATTAATACTTGTCGTGCAATAAAGTATTTTTCCAGCAAATTATCTCTTTTAAGCTTAGCTACTTGACGTATAAGTGTATGTATAATAAACACACATACATATACTAAACTGGCAAAAGGACAAAACTAATTTAATTATGGTTTGCACATGAGTAAACATTTCAAATTATGTACAATAAAATCATTTCCTTTTTTAAATCATTTAACCATTTCCTGGTATCGAACTACAATTTTATGTATGTATGTTGTATGTTGTAATTTTAACATATACATACATAATATAATACTCAAACATACAAAAATATTCAAATTAAATTTTGTAAAATTTTTGAGAAAACATAAAAAAAATAAACATAAAAAGACACGCATGATTAACATAAGTCCTTATTTAAATATTAAAATAGACTTTAATGCCTCAAGAGATTGTTATTCCGTTTTGAGGGTTGTTGATTTTTTTGTATCTCCTAAATTTACAAATATTACGTAAAAGATGTATGATGTAGGAAAACCTATAGAGCAACAAACAGAAATACAAAAACATTTAATATTTACAAGCATTTTTGATTGATTAAATTTTTTTTATTTATCTTTTCTTAAGCCAAATGAATTTTCATATATTTTGTGAATTAATATTATGGATTTAGCTTTCCTCATATGTGTGCGACAAGAATGAATATACTTTGGGATTCGTCATCAAATATAATATATATAAATATTTTTTTTTAATATTCTGGTTTAAGGGTAGAAAAAATCATTTTCAGGATATATGGGACATATCGCTCATTTGCTGCAATTGTGACAAAACTCAAAATTCACTCATTTCTAAGATATTCGGATCAAACGATTCCCAACAAATCATATTTTATAATTAGGTAAAACCCTATATATAAAAATGATTCAATTCGCGGCAGAAATGACTTTTATAAAATATGGGAAACTGCTGAAAAATTGCAAATTTTGGATTGTGTCACTCTTGCAGCAAATCAGCGATATGTAATGTTCAAGATATGTATTGTATTGTACGTACTACATTTTCTTATATTGAAAATTCCGTAAAACGACTTTTAATTATTTTTGAGATCTTCTGAATCCTAGAAATTAAAAATTAATTAAAATCACGTATTTTCATAACATGAACACAAGCTATGTTGAATGAGTGTTCACTTTTCCGCAAAATGACAATTCCACAATACATTTAAAATAATTAGATTTTTTACTGTGCGCGCGTATTTTCCATGTAAGACAATGCAATGGTTTTTTAATTATACATAAAGCATAAATTCTAACACATTGTAATATAAACGAGCACATGATACGTTATTAGTTATGGAAATCATTTTTATTATTCTGGTCTATGATATTGAGAACCACACGATTATAACACAACAACCACTTATGTACACACGAATAAATATGTAAGAATCCAAGCGTCTACATGCTATTATTAATGAAAACATAAATTAAAATACATATTCTTGTTACAGCCAAAAGGAAAACTCTTTCTTTTTGACTTCACACACACACATATATACACACACCAAAAAACACACACAAATACATGAATCCAAAAGAAAACATATTTATGTATAAACATGAATAATAAAGTTTTCTTCTCTTCTATACAAACGAAACCAAAACGAAATATTAGAATAATAATAGAAAACCCCAGATGGTGAATAAAATGTTCTTACATTACGGGTTTCTACATATATATACAGGGTGTCCCAGAATTTGACGATCAAATGAAGCAGGGTGATGGGGATGCGCATTACAAACAAAAACTACCAATGAAAGTTTTTTCAAATTATTGATGGTACAAAAGTTATTCCTCTTTTAGTATTTTTTAGAGAAATCGCACCCACCAAAATTTTATTTAAAAAAACTCAACAATTCTTTTGTTTAACTTTATTTTTTAATGCGATCTAGAAGAGTGTGCCTTTCCAATAAAAACATTTTTATGTAAGGGACGCCAGCGGGAAAACAATGTACTACAGAAAGTTGACCCCTTATCAGAAAAATATGCGACACTAATGCAGATTTTAGAAGCACAAATACAAAATTTATTTAAATATGTCGACAAAAAAACCGATGGGAAGAATATTCATGCACTACAAACTCGTAAGATATGTGCTGCTAACCTCATGAAAAATTTCTCGTATGTGGAGAGTCAAATGTTTCAAGTGGATCCTAATGTGGAATCAACGGCTGTCGAATTCAGCGAATTATTTTATAACGTTGATTCGAAACTAAATCAATTAATAAAACGATGGAATGAACAACGGGAAACCGATCGAACCAAGGTACATGACACGATGTCGATATCATTATCAACGATTGAACCATTTTTCGGTAATTATACCCAATGACAACCATTTTATGACTTATACCTAAAACGATTCAGAACAGTAATCTGACAGCGGTGGAAAAATTTACTTATTTGAAAGGTTATCTACGTGATGAAGCTGCAAACCTTATTAAACATTTTCCAGTCACTGAAGCAAACTACTTTAAGTCTTTAAAGAAGCTGGTGGACCGAAACGGAAGGAAAAAGCTGATTATATGCTTTAATCCGAAGTTTTTTGGATCAACCGTATACAAAGCTTGCAACATCAAGTCATATGCGAAAATTATTAGATATTTCAGATGAAACTATCCATGTCTTAAAATCACTCGAATAATAATGCACACTATTGCGAGCACAACATTCTTGGGAGATAAACAATCCATCCGTAGAATATTTTTTTAAATTTTTGCTTACTCGATCTGCGGTTTGGAAGCTATGAAATGTGCTTCATCAAAGGACTATTCTAATTCCATGAAAACCACAAAATCATTAGTCGCAACGAATACAGTAAAATGTTTACTATGTTCGGAGGAGCACTATTTGTGCGACTGCAATGAATTTAAATAAATGTCACTACGTGAACGCCGTGAATACGTGAAGTCTTCTGATAGTCCAATGAAAAATTTAGTTAAGACCACAACCGATTCCAAGAATGACTTATCACCTCCAGATTCAAAGGCAACAGCAATTTATCAATGTGAGAATTCGTTAAATTTCAGTGCCAACTGCCCTGGTAAAAAGTGAACGTATGCTACGCTTAGAACACACATGTTGAATTTTGTAAATACAGGTTAAAACATAATCATACAATGAGTCCGGCATTGCTGGTTCATCATCACAGGTGTCATGTGGCGAAGTGAAAGTTAAATTGAGGTCATTATATGATCCGCAAAAGAAGGTTTTGGTCGCAGCATTAGTTTTAGCCAAAATGTGTAATCGATTACCCAGTCATTCAAATCAATTAAATAACATAAATTTCTCTGTGTTTTCGGCCGATCCTGAATTTAGCATAGGTGGTCATATTGATATGATTCTTGGGGTACAACTCGTGCTTGGATCACTGTTGAGTGGCAAATTGAATATTAATGAAGATTTAACAGCTGTGGAAACGATTTATGGATGGGTACTTGGAGGATCAAATGGGCACAAGACTCAGGCACATGTAGCTGAAGTAGACAATAACTCAAATGATAAAATAGATGATTTATTGCAAAATTTTGGCAGATCGAAATAGGGGTGGGTAACAAGTGAATCTAACACAACCACAAAACTCCGTGTTGTGTTCGATGGCTCCGCCAGGACCGCAAGTATAGTGTTTCTAAAAGTGTCACTAATGGCTGGTCCCATTCAGCAAGCTTCATTGTACCAAATATTTTTGAGATTCAGAGAATGTAAAATTGCTATAGTGTGTGACGTAGAAAAATTGACCGTCAAATTTTGCTACATCAGGATGACCGTATACTGCAACAGGTCGTCTGGAGAACAGAAACAACCGAAACTATGAAGTATTTTGAACTAGTTACCTTACCTTATGGACTAAAACCAGCACCATACCTTACGACACGTGTATTGGAGGAATTGGCATGGTTGAATGAGGACAAACATCCTCAAATTATTTTTTCCTGAACATATTATACGAAAGCATATGTACATAGATGATGTCATGACTGGTCATCAGTTCACTAAATGAAGCCACGAAAAAGAGGCGAAATTTAATAAAGGTGTTATCTAGTGCTGGTATGACGTTGAGAAAATGGATGTCCCAATAGCATTATTGGAGGCGATTCCCGAGTGCGACAATTTGAAGATGATTCGCTTACAACGAAGGTTTTGGGTTAACAATGGAACCCAGAAGAGATTTACCAAAATTGAGCTTAGTGAATATCTTCCGACAAAACGAGGGCTGCCGTCAGAGAATAGCCGTATTTTCAACCCGCTTGGTTGGTTGATACCAGTAGTTATACTAATTAAGACAATTTTCCAACAACTTGATCCGCTACCAGAAGTGGTTGAATCAGATTGTGGCTCGCAATTAGAAATAATTTATCAGAGTTAAGATTGGTGAAGATTCCGAGCTGGTTACTAACCACAAGCAGCACCGAATTGCACGGATTTTGTGACGCTAGTAATAATCCTTATGCCGGCGTAGTGTATGCAAAACATCAGAACATAGAAGGCGAGTGGTGCATTATATTGATTGCTTCTAAATCCAGAGTCGCACTGATTATTCGTTAACAATTGCACGTTTACAACTCTGCGCCGCAACACTATCGGTCAAACTGATGAAATCATTAGAATATAGTCATTATGTACAACCATACACAATAAATTTTATTGGAAAAATTCCACATCGTGCTGTACTGGTTGTCAGATGTACCAAGTCGCTGGGAGGTTTTCGTGGCAAACAGAATAGAAGATGTTAGAAGGTATTCGAAGAGAAAACTGATGGTTTCATATTTCAACAAAGAGTATCGCCACTGACTGTGCCTCAAGAGGTATTTTCCCGGGAGAATTAAACAACAACAAATTATGGTGGAATGGGCCACCATGGCTGAATTAAAAATCTAACGTGGGCCCTCATTCGTTTGTCAACATTCTAAGTACTCTATCTTTGTCTATATCAAGTTGACAGGCTGTCCCATCTTTCTCGGATGACCAAGGACTTGGCCTTCACTGCACATTTGATATACGTTTTGTAATACTCTGTAATCGGGAAAGCGTTCCCGCGATGTGGATGTCGTCTCTGGTATTCTATTGAAGCAGCTCGGCCGTCGCCATTAAATAAACCATAAATGAAACACATTTCTACATATTCGCTGTGTTAATAACTTAATAAGCCACATGGTTGACATTATTGACATTTTAATTATCAAAGTTCGAGTAAGTATGGAACTACTAATATGATGATGAACTACAAATTTTTTTTGCTTTTTTAACGGGCTACTAGATTTGCTTAAAAAAATTGTTAAAATTTAGTTTCCCATTTTGTTTATCATTTTGTTTTGTTTAACACAACCTGCTTTGTGAAATTTGAATTGATAAAAAACATTCTGTTGTAAAAAGCCCGGTGTGTATATTATTTAAATATTAAATTTAAAAATCTGCGTTGGTTTCGCATAATTTTCTGATAGTAGGTCAACTTTCTGTAGTACAATGTTTTCCGCTGGGGTCACTGAAACAGCAACAAAATTTTTTGAAAAACAAAATAACCTTACAAAACCATTGTTTTTATTTGATAGAAGATAATATGTACAGCTTATACAAATGATTTTATTGGAAGGGTACACTCAAAACTTTTGTGTTTATCACTAAAAACCACTAAAAGTGGAATAACTTTTGCAGCATAAACAATTCGAAAAAACTCAACTTGGCTGTTTTTTGTTGGAAACGAGCTCCCCTATCACCCTGTTTCGTTTGATCGTCCAATTATGGGACACCCTGTATAGAAGAGTACACCGAATATGAAAGGTCATTCATCTTTATACATTTATTTCCGAAATAATAAAGGCAAATATATCGAACAAGAAAAACAGTTCCACATAAATATATAGCAAATTTAACATGTACACATATTTTATGTAGAGCAAAAAATTTTCTTCTCTTAACATACCG
Organism: Nephrotoma appendiculata; assembly: GCA_947310385.1. Taxonomy (NCBI): domain Eukaryota; kingdom Metazoa; phylum Arthropoda; class Insecta; order Diptera; family Tipulidae; genus Nephrotoma; species Nephrotoma appendiculata. The sequence continues at coordinate 30,997,848 of OX371224.1, read as the reverse complement.
AGTACGTAACATACATACACAAAATAGTGAAAATTAACAGCACACGAAATTCTAATAAATTTTTAAATTATATTTTGTGACATGTTTTCCTTTTATTTGGTTATTTTTAAATTTTACATTTTTCAGTATTTTTTTTTTGTGGAGAACGATGTGCGATGGTTAGTTTTGGGTTTTGGCATGATATAGTTAATTTTCCTTTTGAACCTGGCAGCAGAAGAAAAATCCTATGCTCTTATAAAATGAACAAAAAACAAACTACTACCAGCAAACCAATATAAAAAGAGCTTTCAACAAACTACTTTAGTTATTTGCGGCTTAGATGCTTAATGTGCTCAGCTTATGTATTGAAAACTAGAAATTCTTTGAAGTCTAATGTGTGTGTGTTTCTTTGTAAATTAATAATAAAGGATGTATTGAATACCTGCTATACAGGGAATATAATATAAAGGGATTTTGGTTGAAGTTAGAAAAAAAACTAATTATTTATTTAAGAAATTTGTATTTTTGAGTATTTTTTATAGACTTAGAACAGGTCCGATTATGATTTCTCTATTTTTATCGTGGTAGTACGCCTATTGATGGCAATGTAGCTGATTAACACAAACATGCCGATTGATGAGAGGGATACGCCTCCTACGTTCACATCCAATTCTGGTGATCAACTTGCTTAAGATGTACATATCTGATGTGATTTCTATTTTACCCTCGGAGATAAATTGTATCATTGTTTTTGTTTCGGATGTTATAGTAATAGGTTTAATATAATTATCATTAATTTTTCGGATTTGCGAATATTTTGTCGAATTTGAAAACTGTTGAACATGGTTCTTTATGATGGTGCCTTTTAATCTAATCTACCTCTAATGTTAGTACCTGAAACGTATCATCAACCTCATTTACTGCTATTTTCGGGGTGACGAGTTCTAGTGCTTCATCCTGCATCGGGATATGAGTACCCTGATAGATGAGTAAGTAGATCCTTTACTATATTTTTTTCTTTCAGGAAGCGTATTTTGTTGCTGGGAAAAGTGGTCAGTATGCTTGCTCCAGCGACCGTCACCTCCAGTGACAAGAAAAAAATTGTTCACGGCTGGTTTAGAATCAATGAATTAATCAATCATTGTCCGAAATGAAAATCTGATTATGAAACCTCATTTGTGGCGGCCAAATCCCTTAATGAGATATAGTGCCAGAGAGAGAGAGAGAGAGAGAGAGAGAGAGAGAGAGAGAGAGAGAGAGAGAGAGAGAGAAAGAGAGAGTAGTTCTATTTTTGTACGGATTATTCCATCTTTGATGTCATTTAGAATTGAGTTAACAGTGTCCTTATTAATTATCGTTGTTAACATCTATCAATCATTTCCGTTAATACAACTTTGTTAGTCTGTTATCATATAATACTAACTTATCATATAATCTATTGTTCGTAATTTTGTTAGTAGATTCTACAATTATCTCTATACTAGTTAAATTCATAGGGTGTACGGTCATCTGTAGGTGTTCAGAGAAGGAGTCTATTAAAGGCAAAAAGTTGGTTTTGCTAATTTGAAATATATCAATTTGCACATTTTCTAGTGGTCTGTAGTTGCATACTTTCCGGTGCGTGGTCTGGGGTAGAGTTTTTGCTCGAGAAATATCAC